>OY992878.1:34867365-35043173 GCA_963921405.1 Cepaea hortensis
GCACACATATTTTCAAAGGGGTCTTCACGTTTGATAATAGAGCCAGCCAATCAATCGGTTAATTTTGTGCTGGTGCAGACGATACTAATGTGCGATGTTTGGCATCATCAAAGATTGTCAACTAGCAACGCCTGCAGTTCTTAGTCTTGTGGTAAGAGCTAGATTAACAATGAAGCGAAATAAGCACGCTAAGGGTATCAAGGAAATATGGACACTGCATACATTTTCTGTTGTCGAATTCACCATGGACCATTTGGTGCTAAACTTCAAATGGTACAGCTGAATCATGTTCCAGAAAGTTTATAATTGTATGTGCTATTTAAAATTAGGTTTCAAGACGTGATCAACAACTTTGCAATGAGAAAATGCAGACACATATAAATAAAGAGCCAATAAACTACGGTAATACATTTAACAAAGAAAAAAAGTGTTTGGTATACTGTATACGACAAACAATAAACGATTGTTACAATATTGTGAATCCTCAGCGATTAGATGCTTCAAACCAGTTTTATACAAACAGAAAGAGTTCATGTGAAATGTGAAATTGCCCCTCAGATAACAAATGAGGGTTATTAGAGCTATGCATGTGACTCTGTGTTTTAAGTATTTCAGCTAAAGTATTATTCCCTCCATATGAAATATGCCTATCTCCATGGCAAAAGGATTACAGACTCGAATCAAGCTGCACGCGATTTGGCAGCAGACCACGTTGAGCTGGGTTTTAACGAATTTGGTATGGGAGCCGGTCATTCAGAAAGCAATGGGAAACTATTGAACGTAAACTTGCCAAGAGATCACAACTGCAGTAAAATGCTGGTGTTGACAGTGATGTCCTGTAAAGGATATGACGCCACCCCCCCCTCCCCCCCCCCCAAAAAAAAAAAAAAAACATTATGAAATATTGCTCTGCAGTATGTACCTGCCTTGATGCAGACCAATATGCCAGGCAATAATTAGCACAACATTATTTTCCATCTTTTTGTAAGTTTCATTTCATTGAGAAAAATGAAATAGTTCACCTTTATTTATATTTGGCTATTACGTAATTCCAGTATTTCCACAAGTCTCTTCTGCTAATCTGTGTGTAGACATGAGGTGGAAGTTTTCGTTATGAAAAACGATTTGAAGCAATGATCGTCAAATTACTTTCACCAATCACGATCGGAAATGTACAAACAGGAGCTTGCAAAAGACGGTTGCAGAAAGCGTACAATAAGAGTTTGCTTGTTTGTTTTTCTTCCACATATGCCGCTAGGCGTCGTGGGGAGGGGTGACTGAAGTTCCAGCGTCCTTGACTAGAGCCTTTCCTCCAATTTCCTCCATGAATCTCGAGCAGAGTTTTTAGGATCAAGTAAATTCCCTACCGGTTTGCTAGGCTAGTCGTAGGTCCCTTACCTATTTAACCCTTGTATTTTTGCTACTTCCATCTTGTCACATCAACCACTGGTCGCCTACTGGCGAGCTTCGAGCTGGGCCATATTGGACTAACCGAGACCGAAAGTGGAAATTAAATGGTAATATTGAAGGGTCCTGTCACACGCCTTCATGTATATTCAGTGCATGGTGCTAGGCAAATATTTTCTTAGCGTAATGGTATTCAAAGGTTCGTGTGGTCAATATAATGCCGGCCTCCTTCGCTTTCCAGGACGGTTACTGGTACCCAGTTTAGAACAAAAATATCCTCCTCGATGCGATCTGGAACTCGTCACCCCAGGCCGGGAGGGAAGCCACTACGTAAACACGGCTCAGGGTTAACTCGACGGGTGGATAATTTCAATTTTCGCATACCAAGACATTGACATATTGATTTTTGACGGTCATAGAAAAATTAAAATTACACGATGTCTACAAATCATAGAATCGATCTAAGAAAATCACCAAGTGCATAAATACTGGATTATCGAATGAAATAACAAAGCTAGCTTAAAACAAAAGGAAACAGGATTACAAATAACTATGATGAAACCGAATACATAAAAAAGGCAGTGATAACATAGAGATTGCAATGCATACGCAATGGAATGTAACAGAAGTGGATCACGTGGACGCGTGAAAGGAATAACAAGAAACAGTATATAAAATAGTCAATACAAACGAATTATTTCAAAAGCCAGGTTTTTGTGCTTTTCTGTGTCAAATAAAGATGCATATAAGAAGATGGTATAATTTCGTTGCTAGGGAAGGACGCTGTTTTCCGAAAGTTCAAGGTCGTTTGGTTCACAGACAACTTCCTGTGGCTGTAAACAGCTGTATACGAAACTAGCCCTGTCTTATTTCAAATTGGATTAATTCGAAACTACGGGACGAAAATCGCGAATGACAACTTTAACTACGGGACGAAAATCGCGAATGACAACTTTAACGAGTTGTCACATGGTTAATCCTTGATTCTGCATTGTCAGAAGAATTTTAGTGGTCCTCCACGAAGCACAATTCTAATTTTCTCCAAAAGGTAAGAGAGTTTATATTAATAGTGTGTCTATTATCGATATTACATGCATTTAGAGTGCATTTTTGAATTCCGAGCCCATTTTTACATAGAAGTGTCAACTTTCAACAAGATTTACATTGCTGGCCATGGTGGGAAAAAATTTTGTAATGTGTGTGTGCTCGGTCTGGCTATTTTTTGATAAGAAAATGCACAATGGCGGAAATCACAGCATATTTGACCTGTGTGTTTTTTAAATTAATAGAACACAGGCAATTTTGAATGATAAAATTAAACAGAATAAGTTTACTTTTAAATGCTTTTAATAATTAATTTGGTTGCTTTAATTATTGTTCATCATGCAGTATGGTTTAAAATTTTTGAAATTCAAACCCATCCTGGGTCAATGACTGGCATTTTTTTGACTGACTTTGACTGGCTTTCAGTTGCATTTGTCTATTAATTATCTATTTAACAATACTTTAACATGCATTTATGGATTCTTTGTCCAATTTTACACACAACTATGGAGTTTCAACACATTACGTTATACTGGTGTGTGGAAATAAAATTTTTGGTGAGACCAAGGTGGTTACATACTTAAGATTGGCAAAAATTCCTTCGGCAGCTCAGATAGTAGGACCAGTGTCTGTTTCTATGTAAACACTGGAGATTTAGATTTAGAATCAAAACATACAGTTAAACAGAGTAGCAATATATAATAATTTCATTATTTTAATTTCTCCTTAGATTTATCATGGCAAAATCAAAAATAAATCTTGATCATCTGAGAGCACATCTGTCAGTGTTCGAAGCTGAATATCCCATAAAAAAGGGCTACATTGCTCGGCTGTTGATGGTGGATGGACATTTTTCTATGGTGAGTTGAATTTATACCTTTATAGTTTTAATATCTATTTATTATACTGTAAAACAAAGGTTTTTTATTTTTAATACATATTAAAATTAAAAATTTGTTGCGTACCCCTTACGGGACGTTGCATTTTCAGCTGCTGTTGATGTACTAGGCAAGTGTTACGTTCAGTAGTTTGCCATTGCTTTCTGAACGACCGGCCTCTATAGTTCTATACCTTTTTCGAAAAAACCAGCACCACTATGTTTCGAACCCAGGTATACGGCTCACAAACCGCGTTCGCAAGCCCTTAGCAACAGAGACCGTTTCTTTTCTCATCAGATTTAAATTTAATAATTTATAACTTCTTCATGTTATCTATCTTTATAATTTTAAGATCAATTTATTATAATGTGAAACATTTTAAAAATAAATATACCTTTAATTTCTTTTTCTTTTCTCCTCATATTTACAGTTACAGTTCACAATTAATAATGTATAAATTCTTCATGTTATTTTATAGCATTTTTGTTATTTTTTCAGATTTAGTAATCTTTTTATTTTCTCTTTTCAGGTTCTGGAAGTCAGAAGAGATATTGAATGCCAAGACAGGTCAGTCGCCAACAGAGGTAGTATTTCTCTAATTAAGGACATTTTTCTATGGTGAGTTGAATTTATACCTTTATAGTTTTAATATCTATTTATTATACTGTAAAACAAAGGTTTTTTAATACATATTAAAATTAAAAATTTGTTGCGTACCCCTTACGGGACGTTGCATTTTCAGCTGCTGTTGATGTACTAGGCAAGTGTTACGTTCAGTAGTTTGCCATTGCTTTCTGAACGACCGGCCCCTATACCTTTTTCGAAAAAACCAGCACCACTGTGTTTCGAACCTGGGTATACGGCTCACAAACCGCGTTCGCAAGCCCTTAGCCACAGAGACAGTTTCTTTTCTTGTCAGATTTAAATTTAATAATTAATAATTTATAACTTCTTCATGTTATCTATCTTTATAATTTTAAGATCAATTTATTATAATGTAAAACATTTTAAAAATAAATATACCTTTAATTTCTTTTTCTTTTCTCCTCATATTTACAGTTCACAATTAATAATGTATAAATTCTTCATGTTATTTTACAGCATTTTTTTTATTTTTTTCAGATTTAGTAATCTTTTTATTTTCTCTTTTCAGGTTCTGGAAGACAGAAGATTGTTGATTCACCTGTTGATTCCAGAAACTCTACCACATTATGCATATGTATTATATATGTTATATAATATTAATAAAGATTACTAACTGAAAAGAAAACTCTTTTAGTTTAGTACATTTTCATCTGTTGACATTTATGCAAATTTAGTAATTTTATTTTAAACGAACCTAATAACAACTATTCATCACTGCAATAATTATCGGTGGCCATTTTTAATTGCTAATTAGGTCACCACACATCATACTGACACAGCAAAGAGACCATAAGGTCTGTAGCATTATTCCGCACAATACCAAATTTATCTTGTAATTTTTAAAGCTAAAATTTAGAAAACGTAAGCTAATTTGTGAAATAGTAATTAATTAGCGGCCATTTTTAATTGCTAATTAGGTCACCACACATCATACTGACACAGCAAAGAGACCATAAGGTCTGTAGCATTATTCCGCACAATACCAAGTTTATCTTGTAATTTTTAAAGCTAAAATTTAGAAAACGTAAGCTAATTTGTGAAATAGTAATTAATTAGCGGCCATTTTTAATTGCTAATTAGGTCACCACACATCATACTGACACAGCAAAGAGACCATAAGGTCTGTAGCATTATTCCGCACAATACCAAATTTATCTTGTAATTTTTAAAGCTAAAATTTAGAAAACGTACGCTAATTTGTGAAATAGTAATTAATTAGCGGCCATTTTTAATTGCTAATTAGGTCACCACACATCATACTGACACAGCATAGAGACCATAAGGTCTGTAGCATTATTCCGCACAATACCAAATTTATCTTGTAATTTTTAAAGCTAAAATTTAGAAAACGTAAGCTAATTTGTGAAATAGTAATTAATTAGCGGCCATTTTTAATTGCTAATTAGGTCACCACACATCATACTGACACAGCAAAGAGACCATAAGGTCTGTAGCATTATTCCGCACAATACCAAGTTTATCTTGTAATTTTTAAAGCTAAAATTTAGAAAACGTAAGCTAATTTGTGAAATAGTAATTAATTAGCGGCCATTTTTAATTGCTAATTAGGTCACCACACATCATACTGACACAGCAAAGAGACCATAAGGTCTGTAGCATTATTCCGCACAATACCAAATTTATCTTGTAATTTTTAAAGCTAAAATTTAGAAAACGTACGCTAATTTGTGAAATAGTAATTAATTAGCGGCCATTTTTAATTGCTAATTAGGTCACCACACATCATACTGACACAGCATAGAGACCATAAGGTCTGTAGCATTATTCCGCACAATACCAAATTTATCTTGTAATTTTTAAAGCTAAAATTTAGAAAACGTAAGCTAATTTGTGAAATAGTAATTAATTAGCGGCCATTTTTAATTGCTAATTAGGTCACCACACATCATACTGACACAGCAAAGAGACCATAAGGTCTGTAGCATTATTCCGCACTATACCAAATTTATCTTGTAATATTTAAAGCTAAAATTTAGAAAACGTACGCTAATTTGTGAAATAGTAATTAATTAGCAAAATAATTATCGGCCATTTTTACTTCCTAATTAGGTCACCAGACATCATGTCAAAAAATAAATAACATGACCAGTTAGGCCTTGCAACCCCGATCGCAGTGATGTATGGTTGCTAAGATGTTCGTTTATAAACAAAACAGATAGTCTCAAAAAACACTAAAATTTTGATAATCTGGGCCAGATTTTGACCAGGACGCAAAAAAATCCTCCAGTGAGCACTCTTTTGTGAAAATTTTAGTCCAAAGGTCACGACACTCAAATTTACATAACTAAGCTTAGAATTGAGATACATAACTCATTGAGGTACCGTTAGATTTGGTTTTTCAAGGCCTATCTATCTGTGGTTCTCCCAATAGTAAATGATCAATTTGAAAATCATGATAGTGGGCTTTTCTATGTAAGACTGTCGGCCACGTTCAATTCTCAGCAGTAGCAGGTTATTTTCCCCGAGGAATTCGACATTTGATTCAACTCAGTATCATGTCAGGAAGTCTTGATCGCGTAGTGGCTAGACGCACGCCTGGCGGCTCGGTGTTCATGGGTTCGATCCCCATTGGGTGGATTCGAATGTTCGCGTCAAAGGTTCCGTGACTTACATTGCTGGCTACCAGTTGGTAGAGAACGTTGAGTGAGACATAGGCAATGGTTGATGTCCGTGAAGGCATGGAAGTAGTGCCGTGACCTGCCATAACGGCGATACAGGCCCAGTTCTCAGTATAAAGTTTGCTCTCTACCGTTGCGGCAGTATTTGCCATAGGATCACCCACATCCTAGCCAAACACTGTGCAACTTTAGCTGCATAATAAGTAGTTCTTTCACAACCTGTTCAGTTCACGGTTGTGCTATCAATCTCAGTATACCGCTGGCCACTTACAGTGGCTCAAATATTGCCCTATATTGTTTAGGCAGTCTCCATGACGATATGGTCAGTCCGTCTGCCCCGTGAAGGTCGTGGCTTCGTTCAGATCGCAAGGGCTATTTCACTGGAGACTACTGGAGGTTATCACTTGAGCAATGGAGTGTCTTGTGCGAGTCCCCATTAAGTAAACATAGGGCTTGTATGTCATTGCAGTATTCCTAAAGTCACCTCTAGCAATCTGTGTGTAGATACCAGGTGAAATGTTCCTTTGTAAAACGAGATTACCGTGTGTCCCTCAGGCTTACAAGGTATCGGTTTCACTCTCTGCATAGGGCCCGAACATTTTCCCAAACACCATTGATATCTCTTGATATCACACGACTCCTGATCTCCTGGGGGTGAGATAGTATACCTAGCATTCTCAAATAAAAGCGACAAGCAGGAGGTTCTGCGTGTAAGTTACGTTCACTAAAAATACCACGGCAGTTGGGAATTATAAAAAGTGGACCTTAAGGCTACCCTCCTGGCAAATGTGTTAGGAAAAGTAAGCATGTCGGCGGATAGACAGAGACCATTACCTTTAATTGAGTTTGTCCAGTGAAGGTACACCTGACACAAACGTGCGTGGAAGTCGGACACTCTGGCCTCTGAAGTGCATAACTGGGTATGTGCAAACATCCCTCATAAGAAGAACGAAGAAGAGGAACAAACGATTTGAGGCAATGCTGGCTAAATTACTATATTACCAGACACTAACAAATCAGCCTGAGCTTGTAAAAGGTTTTGTTGAGGGTGTACGGTAAAAGTGGACTAGTAAAAGTAAAGTATTCTTTTACACGCTTTAAGGCAAATTGAATAGATACTGTCAGACACACATAATTATTATCGACATAACTCCAAAGGGGGTTTTCTCAATATCAGGCCTTCAGAGTGCCTTCACATTTCATGACAAAATCAGGTACACATTTTAGGCTGCATCAATTGTAATATACCCACCTCGGTGCAAATTCGAACCCACCCGGCCGGGAATCTAGCCATTATGTTACCACTGCTCAGAGTTAACTCCGCTGGTGTCTAATTTCGCTATTTTAATACCCAAACCATGATCTATTGATTTTGGATCTTTACAGCAAAACATATAACGTATCCTTGAACATTGCCAGACTGTCATAAAATGTACTTAGCGATGTCTACAAACCACAGAACCGATCTAACGAAATCACAAATTGCAAAGTGCTATAATATCGAATGAAATAATAACTTAGCCAGCTTCAAACAAAAAGAAACGGGATTACAAATAACGACGATGCAATAGAATACATAAAAAAAAAACAGTGTTAACATGGGGATTGCAATGCATGCATAATGAAATGTAACAGAAATGAATCACGTGGACACGTGAAAGGAATAACAAGAAACAGTAAATAAAAAATAGTCAATTCAAACAAATTATTCTTAAAAGCCAGATGTCGTCTGTGCGTTTGAATTTCGTATATATATAATGTGTATATATATCATATATATATATAAGAAGTGAAGTTAAAGCTAGACCGCGGAAGTATAGTGGGTTGGTGGCATTCCTTCAAAGGCAGTGGGCCGGGTTCAATTCTCAGCTGTCACAGGCAGATATTTTCCGAGGGATTCGGCTTTAGACTGCCAGGGAGCCTCAGTGGTGTAGCGGCTTGATGCTGGCATGCCGCTCAGAGATCATGGGTTCGATCATCATCAGGATGGATTCAAATTATTACAACTGACATGGGTACCATGCAATATCTTATGAGGTAAAGGCGGTCGGCATGATACTCTCCATGTACATCATCCGCCGAGCGTTGATGGGTCTATAAAAGGTTTGTCAAGAACTATATGCCGAAGGTACCTGAGGTATGTAATAAGGTCCTTCACATTTGACAATTTAATACCAAGCACCTGTTAACTTTCATAAAGTTATTGAAAATTGAAGGGTGTAGCATAGGTGGGAGTGCAAGAGCAATTGAAATGCCACTACTTTTATCTTTTCTTTATTTATTCAGTCAAGCGGGAGATTTATTCGCAACATAGACGAGCAATATCTCCTGCGGGCCGAGTTACGCTGATTGCGGCATCCGCACTGTAGACAACGTCAGGCTGGGAGTCCGACGGTAGTACACGCTAACATTTGTCCAGACACTTACGATTGACAGATGTACACGCTTATACAGGTCCAGACACTTGGTATAAGGCACTCAGCGGAGGGATATGGCTGAACGTCTCTAAGTCAAATACCCCAGATGTGAGGGCCTGGCCGCTACTCACCTCCTGCTCTTGGAGGTTTGATGCTGAGCCGGCAGCATCTGCAGCCTACCTTATTCCAGGCGTACTGGTTATTCTTTCCTCTGGAGAAAAGGCAAGGGCGAGAGAGGGATCATGCTGCATGGGCAACACATGTTCTCTGAATCCATGCCCAGGAATTGTGCGATGGAATTCTAGCTCTGTTCCAATCCACATACTTTCGTCTGTAAGGACGGCAAGGTACCACTTACACTCGCTATTGAAAATGTTTGGGAAGGAAAGGCGGAGAGAGAAGGGAACACAGGACACCTCAAGTCATAAATCCGGGAATTAGAATATGTAGCACCCCAAAGGCAGTACTCGGCACATGAATATCTTTCAGCTTGCTAGCTCCACGTCAGTATCCGACACATGACTATCTTTCAGCTGGTTAGCCCCACTGCAGGTCGACAGTTGATGGATCAAACTGTCGATAGAGACAACACAATCATGTATAGCGATTATACATCTAGTGAATCGTGGAGAGGCATTTGACTGGACATTCTCAGCTAGTCAGGGAGTCTTCGTTGTTACGCAGCCTGCCTCGCGCTCCGAAGGTTGTGTGTTCGATTCCGGCCTACGACATTCAGTTAACAACTGCAATTTTCACGGAGACTCCTGGGGCTCGTTGCTGGAGATACGGATTTCGTGCTTTGTTCGACGCTTATCGCGGGCAGCTCTGCAGAAAGAGACCGAGCCATATGGGATAAAGTCCCGTGCAGTGAAGATCCTCTTACTTCTAAACCACCCCTTCCCCTCAGCTAGCAGTGAGAAGGTCGTTACTGAGGAGAGTGGCGTGTATTAGCTGGCTTAGGCGTTGATGTATCTCCACAGATCTCGATCTTTGGTGTTCTGGATCAACTCTGATGATGATATTTTCCATGCCACCGTCTCTGTCCATCTAGTGTAATTTCTATTGGTCTGCCTCTGCCAGTCTTCACATTGATCTTTCCAGTTGTCACGATGTTCACCAATGCCCCTCTTCTCATCACATGACCAAAGAAAGCTGTTTGTCTCGTTCTTGTTATATATAATGTTTTAGTTTCACTAGGCTTTCTCAGACAATCGTCGTTAGGTACGATGACAGTCCAAGGAATTCGCAACATTCGTCTCCTTAACCACATCTCTGTTGTTTCCAAGTTTTTCCTAATTTGTTCATTTATATTCCACGAGCCATTGCCATGCATCACATACACATACAAAGATAACACAATGACAAACTGCTGAAATCACATCTACTATTATTTGCTGTATATGAGGAAAATTACAATAAGGCAGGCCCATTAGCAAGGCTTGAAAGAATATTGTTCATAAGGTAGTCGATCACCAGGGGGCAAGAAGAATAATATGGTTAACATTACGCCAGCCACCGTTACTGTCTCTAACAAATCTCTAGCATACCATTGTATCGGTGAAATATGTTGACCACATTACAATAAACTCATAAAATCATCCTGGCCATGGAGTGACAAAGACAAAGTAAGAGGCAGGCCACGATACGTATAGGAAGATACCATCAAGAGATGATCGTTGCAGTTTGTCAGTGCGCAATAAATGTGAGAGAGTGTTTGAGAATGATTGCAGCCAAATTGTAAATACGAAATTTGATTAGTTGATTGAGATGACCCAGGGCCGATCCCAGCCCGGTTCTCAATTCACATTGAAACCATGTGACAACTATGGGTAGAACCAAGGCAGCTATGATGCCGACACATTGCCCTAACACCTGCACCAAAACGGCAACTGAAATATGAGTTTTATTCATATATTTAGTTACAACACAGCCTCATGAAATAGCTAGCATAAATTGCGTAGGACGGCATAACATGTTTATGCCTTGATAGCTCACAAGATAAAAAGAGATACACGCTCAGCAGTGAGGTAGATACAAGCAATAAAGAAAACCGTTTAGAACAATCTCCCTTTGTAGTTGGTTTCCCTAAACAAAGCAGGTGGTCTGGGAGTTATGATTCCCACCTCAGACATTCTGGGAGACCGCGTCTAATTTCCACGAAGACAACGGATTTAATACATTGATGGTGCAACAGAAAACCTTGCACACTGCCTGGCGACAACGACAGTTATTTCTCAGCGCATCAAAACCCCATCACAAGAGATACCAGTAATTATATGAAGTAAAGTTGTTTTTTATAAGCCCCAGTTGTTTCATTAAAGGCAGGTCTTATTAAGATATGACTGAGCTACCGTATGACAGTAGTCGGTACTACCTGATTTCTATTAGCACCGAATGGAGGAGCGCAATTGGAAGGGTATAAGCCTTACCCCAGGGCGAGGAAATGCAACCTACAGACTAAATATCATGACAGGACAGACACGGCCAAAAGCCAGTCGGCAGCTGGCCTAGACTGGAAACTCTGACAGGCGGACAGTTAGAGTATTGCTTTGCTGATCCGGCAGCTTCTGCAACGTGTCTTGTTCCAGACATATTGGTGTTACCTTTCCTCTGGAGTAAACTAGACAGGCCGAGAGAGGGATCATGCTGCATGGGCAACACATGGTCTTTAAATTCAGCCCAGACGTTGTGGAATGGAGAGGTATAACTCTATTTTACAAAATATCGCCAATTGAACGAACGAACGAACGAACTTTATTTTCAAAGGGTCACCGATTGGGCACTCAGGCCCGTCTTACATTCGGCCCTTCCAATCACTCATATTTCGTTCATCAATTGTGCAAGTTACATTCACATAGGAAAATCAATCAATCAATCATGTGCCATGCCGGAAAGCGTGGGCGGTCATGGCTCGCCATTTCACTCGATCACCAGTGTCGTGGATCAGCTCAGTGTTCCTGTCTCGTCCATACCATGTGGCCAAGCCATCCAGGTATTTTCCTCTCGGTCTTCCTCTTGGTCTGTTCCCTTCGATCTTGCCAGTTGTCACTAAGTTCTCCAATCCATTTCTTCTCATAACATGTCCAAAAAATTTTGACTGTCTACGTCTAATTTCTCTAATCAGTTTACGTTGTTCATTTGTCTCCTGTAGTACTTGGTCATTGGTTTTTCTGTCTGTTCATGGTATTCTTTGCATTCTCCTCAGAAACCACATTTCTGCAGCCATCAGATGCTTTTCAGCTTGACTGTTCATTGTCCAAGTTTCACATCCATACACAAGAACATTTAATCATTTCTGTTGTGATGTTATCTGCACCGGGGGTCTTGCCAGCTTTCATATGCTTAAGAACATTCCATCTCCAAAATTGGCGGTCCTTCATTATTAAATCTAATATCATACTGTTCGTCTCTGTTATCATCATAAAGTTGTTTCACATAATCTGTCCATACCTGTAGAATCTGGTCTTTTTCTATTATGATTTTGCCATCTTCAGTTTTTAGACACCCTGTTGATGTACTTGTTCTTTTATTAGTAAGTTCCTGAATTCTTTTGTGCACTAATTTGGTGTTTTGACTGTTGTGTTGGCTTTCAATTTCTGAGCACTTTTCCTCAAGCCATTTTTCTTTTGCCTCCTTACATAATGTTCTGACTTGTCTGTGAATTTCTTCATATTTGACATAATTATTTTTCTTGAGTCTTCTTGTTTCCATGAGGTGTAAAATTTCTGCAGTCATCCATTTCTTACGACCCACCTTCTTTAATTTTGGAATAGTTGTTTCTGCAGCCACATTGATTGAATTCTTCAGCGTTTCCCATTGATCATCCACATCCTGGAATAGGATCTCTAGATCGGACAAAATTTCAAATCTGTTCTGTACTTCTATGTTGAATTTGTTTTGTATTTCCTTGTCATTACTCAATGTACATAAATCATATTTAGTGTTTCCTGTTATATACTTGACTTTCTTCAACTTTATCCTCAATGTTCCTGTGAGTAATCTGTGGTCACTATAACAATCAGTACTGGGAACTGTTTTTGCTATTGTTAATGCGTTTCTAAATCTTCTGCTAATCAGAATGTAGTCAATCTGGTTTCTAATCCTGCTATCTGGACTCCTCCATGTCCATAATCTTCTAGGGTGTTGTTTGAACCAGGTGTTTCCTACAATCATTTCCTGTTCTTTTGCCCCCTACGAGTCTGTATCCTCTTTCATTTCTCTCTCCTAAACCATAGTTTCCTACTGTGTAGCTATCTCCTTGATTTCCTACTTTTGCATTGAAGTCCCCTATTATGATATTTATTTCTGACTTTTTACATTTCTTTAAGGCAGACTCAATGTCGTTATAAAATTCTTCTACACTATCTTCACTGGATTCTCCTGTTGGGGCATATACTTGAATAATATTTATACTAAAAGGTCTGCCACTTAACTTAAATAGTAGAACTCTGTCCGACACGGCCCAATATCCTTGAATAGATTTTGATGTTTTCCGATCCAGAATAATTGCAACTCCCCTATGACGATCTTCACCTCCAGAATAAATAATCTTGAAATCTTCCTCTATCTTGATGCCTGCTCCTGTCCATCTCGTTTCGCACATACCTAAAATATTAATTTTTTCCCTTTCAATTTCTTGTTTTATGTTCTCTAATGTTCCGTCGTTGTTTAACGTCCTAACGTTCCATGTTGCTAGTTTTAACGTCTCTGTCCTTGTCTTGCGATGATCGGTCTTTAAGCGAATCATGATATACTAGGCACTTTTAAAGAGGTAGTTTGCCGTTGCTTTCCTCTATGGCAGTGATCTTACTGATCGGTGACCGCAGCCATTGGCTCAAGTAGAGCTCTTCTGCCTGCCGTCGTATAATTCGAGACCATGACCCACAATATCTGTCGGCTACCCTCAAAATTACATCCACCACCTGCCTTCCGTGGCTTCTTTTGAAAACTTCCAATAAAAGGAACACAATATAACATCACATAATCCACAGGGAAACACTATTCACGGGGAATCCAAAGGAAATCACACGAAATCCAATGAAAAAAACACAAAATAGCGTCCCTCCGAAAAGTAACGCTTATTAGTGTTGGAACTCTTCGCTGGCTGCTGAGGATGGGGACGGAGCGCTTATGGGAATGTCCCGAATGCTGTGATGTCGGTTCCTAAGTCAATCAATCAATCAATCAAAGACACACTTACATATGCACATTCATAAACACACGCACACATAAATACCTGCATACATACACTTACATTATTTGCACAAACTCTCACAGTTATTCACACACTCAATAACGTACAAATATACACCCCCTCGCATACACTGTACGCATGTACACATACACACATACACACATACACACATACACACATACACACATACACACCCACAGGGAAATCAAGACAGCAAGATGACAGGGTGTCCCATGCGTCGAAGTACACTTTCTCCAGCGATGCTATGTCGTTATTTGGAAGCAATAGGTTCGAAACCTGGTGTGGTAACTATAGCTTTCAATTGTTATGTTGCGTGGTGTGTCGTCTAATCTTTACTTCTGTTCTCTACTTCTATGAAGGCCCATCAATACTTCTGAGTTTATTTATGAGTTGCGGGCGGTGAATATAAGACCAGTAAACAGTCTTCGTTTGTTGTAATGTTCTTATTTTGACGACCGCTGGGTTTTCACAATATTCTTCAAGTGAATTCCCGTATTGAGAGAGAGAGAGAGAGAGAGAGAGAGAGAGAGAGAGAGAGAGAGAGAGAGAGAGAGAGAGAGAGAGAGAGAGGGAGAGGCAAACGCATTAAAGAAGACATCTCCCCACTCCCCCAGTGGCCTATACAAGCGCAATGAAATATAAAAACTATATTAGTTAAAATAAAATGACAAAATCCATGACTGCGGATTAAACACGATCCTCTCAGAATAATTAGAGACTAAACATCATCTGACATTTAAAAAAAAAGACGAAGATGGAGGAGGAGGAGGAGGAGAGGTGGAAAAGGGGGAGTAGAAGAAGAAGAAGAAGAAGAAGAAGAAGAAGAAGAAGAAGAAGAAGAAGAAGAAGATGAAGAAGAAGAAGAAGAAGAAGAAGAAGAAGAAGAAGAAGAAGAAGAAGAAGAAGAAGAAGAAGAAGAAGAAGAAGAAAAAGAAGAAGAAGAAGAAGAAGAAGAAGAGAAGAAGAAGAAGAAGAAGAAGAAGAAGATGAAGAAGAAGAAGAAGAAGAAGAAGAAGAAGAAGAAGAAGAAGAAGAAGAAGAAGAAGAAGAGAAGAAGAAGAAGAAGAAGAAGAAGAAGAAGAAGAAGAAGAAGAAGAAGAAGAAGAACTAAATCAAATAATTTTCGTTTGAAAATTTATTGTCTGAATTTGTAGTCCGGGCACATACACGGGCTCCTAATACAATTTCCCTGGTTAGTTCTGGGCGCCAGTCAGAGACTGTAACATTGGCGCTCTTGTTGGAAGTTGTACGGTAAAATTACACAGTTGCCAGCCAATGAACAGAGATGCTGTAATCTTATTTCAGATACTGCTGCAAACGCGTACAATGCTACGAGTGTGACAATTAATTGGTCAGTGTATTGTATTACGATGAGAGTAACCATTTCTTTTCCTCTCCTGTTTTTCTTATCTCAACTTAAAGAGAGTTTTTCTGTACATTGAAATGAGAAACTGTTGGTCTTTATTTTTCGTTAGCCTTTATCCCTCACTATAGTATTGGCTCTCAATCAACTCACGCTAACCTGTCCTGCGTTTTGTTATCTTCTGCTGCTTCTTTTATGTTCTCCCCGTGTTAGTCATCGCTGTCTTTAATTATATTCTCCATGTGTTTTAGGTCCTCCTCTATTTCGTTCGCCCTATGGGTTTCAGACTAGGAAGTGTGCATACTTTCCCCTGGTTTTCTCAATGTTTGTCATTTCCAGCGCCAAGTCTTTTCCAGACCCCATAATTCAGTGGAATTTGCTTAGTTCCTTCCATGGTCTCCACATGGTTGTTTCTGTGGTACTATTTTAGTGACACTATCTGCACAAATTAACGATTGTTTGTTGTTTATTAGCAACCCTTTTAGTCGTTCTTCGTCTGCATAATACATATGCTTGTTAGTCTTGGCTTGTGTAAAGTGACAAGCCTATAGTCAAGGGCATACGTGGTATGCTATTGTGGTTTTCGTTTGCCCATAGTTCCAAACATTGCATCACTTAGTGAATTTAAACCTAGACGCAATAAACAATATATTGCTCGATTCCTTGCCTGGATATTTCGCTGCATCTCGCCTGGTGTATAATGCAATTTGTTGTTCATGGTTGGCGAAAAGAGCATCTGGTAGTCCCAGAAAGGGAGCACAGGCTACCAATTAGGACAATATAATCCTGGGATGTTTGCTGTAGTGATGGAAGAGGATTATTGACTATCTTCTTTTAATAATTCATGCCATGTCTGTATACATTCTTCTGTCTCGTGTACTGCTAATCATTTGTGATACTGATGTTTCTCCATGTCATGATGTCAAACTGTCCAGCATTTTCTCGCTTTGTCTCTCTTGTTGACCGTCTATCAGGCGGCATTAACTCTACTTCTAATTTCGTATGCCACACTTCAGTGTAGATTCCTGAATTGTAAACGTTTGCGTGTATGACAGCCTTCTGAGTAGCTTCTCCTAATTTAAACTGTCCCTTGTATGAACGGCCTCTGTGTAACTTCTCCAATTTTAATCTGTTCTGTGCATGGCAGCTCTCTGTTAACTTCCCACATTTTAAACTATTCTTTGACAGGTCTTTGTATAACATCTGTCATTTTAAACTGTTCCTAAGTGTCATTTGATCTGTGACTGCGTCAAGGAGAGCGATCAGCAACAATGCTCTCCCATTTTCAAAGCTAATGTCGCATTTGTAAAATATGATTGAGGCAAAGACAAAGGTGATCGATTTCATGCCACATTAGCATCACAAAGCCGAAAGTGATTTATCTCTTCTCATGGTTACACCACAAAGATGATGTGACAGATCCTTGTTGCAGTAATACCACCAAGACTAAGGTGACAGATACTTGTTGCAGTAGTACCACAAAGACGAAGGTGACCGATCCTTGTTGCAGTAGTACCACAAAGACGAAAGTAAGAGATCCCTTCTCACAGTAGCATCACAAATAAAAAACGTGACAGATCCCTTCTCGCAGTAGTACCACAAAGAAGAATGTGATAGGTCCCTTTTCACAGTAGTACAACAAAACGAATTTGATAGATCCCTTCTCAGAGCAGTACCACAAAGACGAAGTGGCAGATCCTGTATGACATGTTTACCACAAACATGAACATATAGGAACACTTCAGCCGTGAAGCATAAAAACCAATTGATAAAATAATTACAAGTTCCAAAACAGATCAGATTGACTTTGAGTCTGCATACGGACTGGATCATACATTACACAACCTTTCTGGCTAAATGTAGGTTCTAATGTCAGTTCAGAAAGCGCATGATAGCGTAATTGTTCCTTTCCTGAAATTAATAAATGTATACCATGCTTACTGCATTATCTAAGGAAATTGTATTGTTATACAACACTAGTCTCTGTCTCCGACCGGTCTCCGTGGCCAAGGCCTTGCGAACGCGGTTCGTGAGCCGCTTACCAGGCGTTCGAAACACAGCCACGACCGATTCGTGCAGCAGACCGTGTCGCGTTGCGTTATAACGTGTTGGTACGGGAGCAGGTCGTTCAGAAAGCAATGGCAAACTACTGAACGTTAAAAACTTGCCTAGTACATCAATAGCAGCTGAAAAATGTTGGTGTTGGCTGCAACGTCCTGCTAGGGATATGCAACATTAAAAAAACAACAAAAAACCTACACTAGTGTATACTAGTTTACATACATTGTTGAAAGGATAAGAGCGTTCGCTCTTACACTTCCGATACGCTGGTGGCAAAGTAGGCTGTTAAACCCATGCATCAGCATTATTGTACTTAAACATTGACATCTCGTAAAACAAACAACGTAAAATTACTGAAAGTACAGTTGCCTAGAAAATCAATATAGGGTTGATCGCAACGTCCTGCAAAGGGCATGCAACATTGTATTTAGGCGGTTGTGGTAGTGCAGTGGCTAGCCTGCTTGCCTGCTGGCCCGGTAGTCATATGTTCGAATGAAAAGCATAACCCATCGATTGCCGACTGTTGTATAAGAATATGCACCATGCACCCAGTACGCATGACGACGTATAGAAAAAAAGGTCCTTTACTGTTTTTAAACCATATATACAAAGCTCCTCAAGGCGTTAAAAAGGGTCGCTTAAAGTTGCTTAAAAGTCGACAGGGTCGACTTCATTCCACCGGGTTTTATCCCATATGGCTCATTCTCTTTCCGAAGCGCGGAAAGTGTCGCACTAAGCACGAACTCCATAGTTCCAGCGACGACACTCAGGAGTCTCCAAAAAAAATTCACTCGTGAACCAAACGTCACGGCCCGGAATCGAACCCACAGCCTTCGGAGCCCGATTTAGACGGCGTGACCACTTCGCCTTTATGCAACTTACATTACAATGTCGGCGTTCTGGTGAAGGGGATACGAACGCAGTTCGTAATCCTGCATACCGAGATCGAAACACAGCTGCGGGTGATGTGGAAGCAGACAGCCTTGCGCTGGTTTTCATGCTATGGTATGAGTGCTGGTCGTTCAGAAAGCAATGGCAAACTACTAAGCTCAAACTTGGCAAGAAATTACAGTAAAAAAATGCTGAGTTGACTGCGACATCCCGTCTCTTCTTTCTCGAGACTCTTTTTTTAAAATCTGGCTTGCTCTATTCCTCTTGCCATCTATCCTTTCATTTGTTAAAACATGTTCCAGTTTGAAACGACAACTAGTTAATAAACATTCCCATTTGTATGGCACGTTACACCTTCCTTAGGTATTTATCTTGCCCATGGTAAACATTGCATCAGTGAGTCATGCATTATTGATTATTTTTCATGCGTATTGCTGCTTATTGTTCTTTTGTTGTCTAAGATTAGCTTTATAAGCGATGTTGAATGAAATAATGTATGAGAGGAATTAGAGAAGAAGGGCAGAATGTCAGACGGGCCTGGGTGCCCAATTCTTAAAGCTTGGAAAGTAAAGACTCTTCGTTCGTTCGTTCTCATAACGTGGCCATCATGATGACTGCCTCTTTCTGATGTTTGTTATAATTTGTCCCTATGGACATGGACGACAATCCCTTTCAGATTAATATCCGAAATGTGATTGATTCGGCCACAAGATTATTAATCTGAGGCTGGCATGCCCTGTAATTGTACATTTTCTTTTGAGGTTGAATGGGGTAGGTGTAATAGAGAAAAGGAAAGCCTTTTTCAAAACATTTAGATTACTTGTCTTGTCTGTCCAACATTCCAACATTCTTCTGTAAAGTCACATCTCTGATGTGGCGCTACTATATGATTGTTTATTGTGTGTGTGTGTGTGTGTGTGTGTGTGTGTGTGTGTGTGTGTGTGTGTGTGTTTTGGCATCTTGCCGTCTTGACAGACGCTAGTTTATTACATTGTTCATATAGCTTTAAAAAAAAGTCATACTAACAACCCCCCTTAGCGGGGTCCAGGGATGGCTTTATACCTCTCCATAGCACAAAAGCTTGGGCTGAATTGTAGAGACCATTTAATCCACCCACACTTCCCCAATTATTCGTTAATGTGTAACTGCCCGAAGAAGAGACTGAAAAATTAGTCGAAACATAGTTAACAATGCACACCAATAAGCCAGACATGGGACAACGGATACTCACGCAAACCTCAGGTCCGGTATGACATCACAATGATGTTGGACAACAGGATGTATTCATCCGACATACAGGACTTCACGCTGGAGTACACAGCCAGCGAACACAAGCAAGCAAGCAAGCATTAATTTACTTTAGTATTATTGAAGATACCTACATTTTTCCTGTACACAAATAAAGAATTAACTCAAATAACAAACGTCAGTTTCAAAAATAAATAATTCGTTAGTGCGTACATACACAAAATTCCAGTCACAAATTGGAAAAACTACTTTACAGAAATGTGTCAAGCGAAGCAAGAAACTCGTGTCTGAAGTTCAATATCCATAAAATGAAAAATTGACAAGGGCAAAAAATATATGTACTGACATGAATCAAAACTCCCCAGTTTTCTTCTTAAACGTGTTAGCCATTTTGTTCTCGAAGGATCGATGCTAGATTCTAAATTGGTTTTCTGCGTATGCTGATATGAGGTTTTAAATGTGTATACAATTTGTGAAGTGTGAAGGGCATATCTAAGTATTCGAGTAAACAAGTTAACAACAGCGTCTTACACCAGTCAACAGATGTGTGAATTGTTGTAAGCGTTGTAACTGCCTAGTACGCACGCCACATTATTGGTTCGAACATCTATAGGAATTTATGATCATGCCAGGGCTTAGCCAGATATGACCGATCTACCGTATACCTGAAGACAGTACGGTACTACATGCTTTCTGTTATCGCCGAATATTTGACGTCGCCTACCAAACCCAGCACCCCGCATTGTGCCAATGGCTTCGGCAAGAAGAGAGCAAATGGTACAAACCTTGTCATGGTGCGAGGAAATGTAGCCTAAAGACTAAATGTCATGAAAAGGCAGACTGGGCCCTAAGACTTGGTTGGTAACTGGTCTAGCATTAATATGTGGGCAGTTAGAGCATTGTTTTGCTGATCCGGCAGCTTCGACAGCTTGTTTAGGCACTGTCGTCATTTGGAGAGACAAGTTCGAATCCCGGTCGGTAACTATGGCTTTCAAATTTTATGTTGTCTAGTGCGTCCTCTAATCTCTACTTCCTTCTTCTCCTTCTTTGAGCTCTAAACAATACTATGTTTGTTTATTTATGTATTGTTCGAAATTTATGGTGTTACCTTTCTTCAGGAGTAAACGAGGCAGGCCGACAGTGGGATCATGTTGCATGGGAAACACATGGTCCCTTCAATTCAGCCCAGGCTATGTGTTATGGAGCGGCCATTCGCTACCGCCATGAGTTATTGCTAATATGCCTTGTTTGAAGCACAATGTAACACTATATTGTCTATCAAGCCGGAAAGGTGCCATTAGTAAGTATTTATGAACACTTTTAGGAGACAAGGAAAGACGCGGGTATAATATGGCCTTTTAGACAACAGAAAAGAATGCAAGGCAACTTGTGTTATTGCATTCGACGTAGTCTCATAAAAAAGCAGCCTTTCCTCGCTAACAAAGTACATGTTTTCTACATATAACCAGCTAAACAAAAGATAATCTCGTTTTTCTTCTTATAGTCCAGCAGTGTGGCGTTGGTGATCATGTCAGCCCGTAGCCTTCTGTCGCGTGTAATATCAATCATTTCGGATACTGACGTTCCTCAAAGTCATGTTGTCAAACTGTCCAGTATCTTCTCACTTGGTCTAAATATTTCGTCTTCCTCGTTTTAATTATAACCATGAGTGTTCAATACAGAGTTCTTGGAAAGACCCGTTCATTATGTATTTCGTTCAATGAACATTTAATAATCCACTGTGAGACAATTCAAAGGCGGACACGTGCGTTTTGGCTTACATATGAAATACCCAAATGCCACACTAATATTTTGTCAAAAGAAACAAACACATTCTCAATATTCTGACTTTTGTTGGTCTGTATGTTCCATCCCATTAACGTTCAGCTGAGTTGAATCAAGAATCGACATCACAACACTCATGATATTCTCATACGGCATCGGTCCTCATCTTCAACAGCCAGCGAAGAGTCACAACATTATTGGTACCAATAACAGTCTGATAAATGTGTCCGTCTGGCATTTCCTCGGAGTATCGAGTGTCGGCCAGATCGCCTGGTCACTCCTTACCACAGCAATCACTCCAGGTCATGATGATTTATCGGTTCTTCCACACCACACAGATGAACCCAAAGGGACCTGATCCCGTCTGCCTTATCGTACATCAATACCCCGCCCAGTGATGCAGACTCAGCCAATATACCTGCTTGCTCGTTTCCCACGACCCCAGCATGTCCTGGGAAAAGATTTTTGTGAAGGTTTTAATTAACCACTTTAGTAACATTTTCTAAATTGCTTTTTAATTATATAACCTACATAGTTGGATACCTCTTGGAAGAAAAACAAACAAATCCAACGGTACTTTATTCAAGTCTGTAGGTCATTTCTAAGCTGAGATATTAATGTTTGTGTGACAGTTTATCATTTAATATAAACAAATAAAAAAAAACACGATTTTGACCCTTTCACAAAGTGTGACCTACCTACACACTCACACAACTGTTGGTTACACTGACCCCAAGGGAGAGTAACATTGCCGCTGTCTAACTCAAGGACAGATAACTACTGCCCGTTTATACACACACACACACACACACACACACACACACACACACACACACACACACACACACACACACACACAGAGATAAATATACATCTCCACGTCATGTTGTGACGACGTCAGACCGCGCGCACTACAGCACGCGCTGTTGTCAATGTGAGGCCGCGAGGCGGAGATCCATTACAAAGTTACCCGAAAGTACTCGATCCCGACCTTGTAGAGCAGTGTTTCCCAACCTTTTTTGTACCATGCCCCACTTAAGCCTTTCTAAAATTCATATTGTCCCCCTCCCCCGCCCCATGCCCCCCCCCCCCCCTCAACATATACATTATTTTTAATATTCAAAAATTGAAATGTTCACTAAAGAAACTTGAATGATAGGTTTTAGGAAGAAATCACTAGGTAATTATTGAGCAAACACAGTAAGTAAATTTTCAAAACATATAATGGAGAACTGAAATTCAAGTACAAAATAATTTTAATGAAAGATTTTTCTATATTATTTTAATTATTAGTAATTATTTATTATTTAAATTTAGTGAGATCCTTGCTCTTGATGCTTGCTGCAAAAAGATCTTATGTCAGGTTCCAATTTAGTTAACTACAGTCTCAAGTCTCCCCGTTTTGTTATATTCAGCCGATTTCTTCCATTTTCGAATTGCCCCCCTTAACAGTCAAATTTCCCCCCTGTGGGGCGTGGGCCCCACGTTGGGAAACACTGTTGTAGAGTGATGAAAAATTACACATATATAGTAGAATGGATGTTGAATGCAAACATGCATTTATTATCATTGCCGTCGCTCTGAATAGTCCATCAATCAATTATGTGCCATGCCAGAAAGCGTGGGCGGTCATGACTCGCCATTTCACTCGATCACCAGAGTCGTGGATTAGCTCAGTGTTCCTGTTTCGACCATGCCATGTGGCCAAGCCATTCAAATATTTACTTCTCGGTCTTCCCCTTGGTCTGTCCCCTTCGATCTTGCCAGTTGTCGCTAAGTTCTCCAATCCATTTCTTCTCATAACATGTCCAAAACATTTTGACTTTATACGTCTAATTTCTCTAATCAATTTACGATTTTAATTTGTCTCCTGTAATACTTGATCATTAGTTTTTCTGTCTGTCCATGGTATTTATTGCATTTTCCTAAGAAACCACATTTCTGCAGCCATCAGATGTGTTTCAGCTTGACTGCTCATTGTCCAAGTTTCACATCCATACAAAAGAACAGGCTCAATGTAGCACCTCAACAGTCTTTTTCACGTTTCAATTGACATAAGAACAATGATCATCGTAGAATTATGACACTGAAAACTGCTATGTCCCGCCATTGAAATATCCCATTACAGCATCATAGCATGCAATCTTCATCATTTCAGTTTGGGATGTTACGTACGACCTAAATAGTCGAACATTACAACTAGATGTTTAATTGAATTTTTCATTTTAGATAAATACCCAAAGTCTATATAAACCGGAAGTTAGGAGTCTACTCTCGTCTTAAAAAGACGCTCTTTTATCTCCGTTAGAAGAAACATTTGAGAAGCCAAGGTATATAGATTCGTAGACATTGGAGGGAACTACAATACTCGGTAATCGGTTTCTGTTTTAATGCGATCTTGAAATAATAGGGGAATTTAACATATCGAGTCATGTGGTTTTTCACTTGGCCCTTGTACTGACTTAATTAGTTTATGATTCCCATGTGCGTTGCTGATAGTGACACTGTGCATTCAGCGCATGGAAGTTCCGGTATGTCTATTCCGCTGATTAGAAAGGGATCATATTGTGCCTTGTCCAGATTTTCTATAGCGTTCCTCATCAGCTTACAAGATGAACAGAAACACAATGTGTGGGATACACATGCGGAACATGTCTGTTATAACTGCACATGATGATGATGATGCCATTTGCTCAATTTTTAAAGACGTTCTGAGGTTTATTAATTTTAGTGAACATGTTTATTTGTGAGAATTGACGACGTTATGAATTGTTATGACAGCTATACGATGATAACATTATGCTGTTATGCACGCTAATAGTAAGAACAAAACTATCGCTGCTGCGGTTACCACCACCACCACTTCCGCCACCGTACCTTGCCCCCCACCCACCTCTCCACAACAATCCCTACACTCACCCCATTTCCAACCCCACCTCCACCATCACGACCACCCCACCACTCCCATCCTCACCACCACCATACCGAACCTCACCACTCTCCCACCCACCCCACCTCATCACCACGACCACCACCCCTACACTATACGCCATCACTACTACTACTGCTATTATATCAACTGGATGCAGTAGCACTATTCATTTAAAAAAAAGACAACACTCATCCAGGCCAGCAATGTCAATACACAAAAGTGTAGAGCTGTTCCAACATTAAACAACACCAACAAATAAAACATCACTCAAGATAACACACATTGCTCAACGAATCATCATAATCGTCATGCGCCATGTCGATTAGCATGGGCGGTCATGTATCGCCATCTGACACGATCACCAGAGTCGTGGATCTTCTTCATGGTCTTGTCTCGGCCATACCACGTGGCCAAGCCATCCAGATATTAACTTTTCTACCTTCTCCTTGTTCTTTCTCTCACCAATCTTGCCAGTTGTCACCAAGTTCTCTAGTTTATTTCTTCTCATAACGTGTCCAACAAATTGAGACTGTCTGCGACTAACTTCTCCAATCAGTTTACGGTTTTTATCTGCTTCGTGTTGGACTTCTGACTCAGTCGTTTTTCTGTCTGCCCATGGTATTCATTGCATTTCCCTCAGAAACCACATTTCCACTGCCATTAGATGTTTCTCAACAAAACTAACGTAATAACAACAATGCGTTTAACTTCCAGACACCATCGTGAGTGATCGAATCAATCAGAAGCAACAAACACCAAGGACCAAAAAAAAAAAAAAAAACCCAGCAGAAAATTTCAACGAGGAACAGGCGACAACAGCAACATCAACAGCTTTCACGCCAACAAAACTACCGCCAAGAATGCAAACAACAGCGATACCATCAATAGATAATGCTAATGGGTATTCTCGTCAGTAACTCAATCTCAGAAATATGTTACAAATATTTAAAGCAGCAAATGTATGCTTGGGACGCTCACATAGCTGTCTGGGACAGAAGGAGGGAAAGCAACAAAACAGCAGCGTGTATTATCACACAGTATACCTTGCACAGTCGGCTCTGTGGTGAAGGGGTAATGGATGTAGTTTGTAATCCCGCATACCGAGTTCGAAACACAGCTGAGGGTGATTTGGCAGCAGACCGCCTAGCGTTTAAAAAAAATAAATAAAATGGTATGAGTGCTGGTGGTTCAGAAAGCAATGGCAAACTACTGAATGTAAACTTGCTAATAAATCATGAGCAGCCAAAAATGCTGGGGTTGACTGCAACGTCCTGTAAAGGATATGCAACTAGCTTAATACCGTGCACCAGGGAGCCGAGGTAGAGTAGTGACTAGACGTTCTCCTCCCTTGAATCAGGGAGTCGAGGTGGCGTAGTGGCTAGACGTTCTCCTTCCGTGCACCCGGGAGCCGGGGTAGAGTAGTGACTAGACGTTCTCCTTCCGTGCACCAGGGACCCGGGGTAGAGTAGTGACTAGACGTTCTCCTTCCGTGCACCCAGGAGCCGGGGTAGAGTAGTGACTAGACGTTCTCCTTCCGTGCACCCGGGAGCCGGGGTAGAGTAGTGACTAGACGTTCTCCTTCCGTGCACCCGGGAGCCGGGGCAGAGTAGTGACTAGACGTTCTCCTTCCGTGCACCAGGGAGCCGAGGTGGCGTAGTGGCTAGACGTTCTCCTTCCGTGCACCCGGGAGCCGAGGTGGCGTAGTGGCTAGACGTTCTCCTTCCGTGCACCAGGGAGCCGGGGTAGAGTAGTGGCTAAACGTTCTCCTTCCGTGGACCAGGGAGCCGAGGTAGAGTAGTGACTAGACATTCTCCTTCCGCGCACCAGGGAGCCGGGGTAGAGTAGTGGCTAGACGTTCTCCTTCCGTGCACCCGGGAGCCGAGGTAGAGTAGTGGCTAGACGTTCTCCTTCCGTGCACCAGGGAGCCGAGGTAGAGTAGTGACTAGACGTTCTCCTCCCGTGCACACGGGAGCCGGGGTAGAGTAGTGGCTAGACGTTCTCCTTCCGTGCACCAGGGAGCCGGGGTAGAGTAGTGGCTAGACGTTCTCCTTCCGTGCACCAGGGAGCCGAGGTAGAGTAGTGACTAGACGTTCTCCTTCCGTGCACCAGGGAGCCGAGGTAGAGTAGTGACTAGACGTTCTCCTTCCGTGCACCCGGGAGCCGGGGTAGAGTAGTGACTAGACGTTCTCCTCCCTTGAATCAGGGAGTCGAGGTGGCTTAGTGGCTAGACGTTCTCCTTCCGTGCACCCAGGAGTCGGGGTAGAGTAGTGACTAGACGTTCTCCTTCCGTGCACCAGGGAGCCGGGGTAGAGTAGTGACTAGACGTTCTCCTTCCGTGCACCAGGGACCCGGGGTAGAGTAGTGACTAGACGTTCTCCTTCCGTGCACCCAGGAGCCGGGGTAGAGTAGTGACTAGACGTTCTCCTTCCGTGCACCCGGGAGCCGAGGTGGCGTAGTGGCTAGACGTTCTCCTTCCGTGCACCAGGGAGCCGGGGTAGAGTAGTGGCTAAACGTTCTCCTTCCGTGGACCAGGGAGCCGAGGTAGAGTAGTGACTAGACATTCTCCTTCCGCGCACCAGGGAGCCGGGGTAGAGTAGTGGCTAGACGTTCTCCTTCCGTGCACCCGGGAGCCGAGGTAGAGTAGTGGCTAGACGTTCTCCTTCCGTGCACCAGGGAGCAGCGGTAGAGTAGTGACTAGACGTTCTCCTCCCGTGCACACGGGAGCCAAGGTAGAGTAGTGACTAGACGTTCTCCTCCCGTGCACACGGGAGCCGAGGTAGAGTAGTGACTAGACGTTCTTCTTCCGTGCACCAGGGAGCCGGGGTAGAGTAGTGGCTAGACGTTCTCCTTCCGCGCACCAGGGAGCCGGGGTAGAGTAGTGGCTAGACGTTCTCCTTCCGCGCACCAGGGAGCCGGGGTAGAGTAGTGGCTAGACGTTCTCCTTCCGTGCACCAGGGAGCCGAGGTAGAGTAGTGACTAGACGTTCTCCTTCCGTGCACCAGGGAGCCGAGGTAGAGTAGTGACTAGACGTTCTCCTTCCGTGCACCCGGGAGCCGAAGTGGCGTAGTGGCTAGACGTTCTCCTTCCGTGGACCAGGGAGGCGAGGTAGAGTAGTGACTAGACGTTCTCCTTCCGTGGACCAGGGAGCCGAGGTAGAGTAGTGACTAGACATTCTCCTTCCGTGCACCAGGGAGCCGGGGTAGAGTAGTGACTAGACGTTCGCCTTCCGTGCACCAGGGAGCCGAGGTAGAGTAGTGACTAGACGTTCGCCTTCCGTGCACCAGGGAGCCGAGGTAGATGCCTCCTGTGAGTCATTCACCATGGAAGAGATTAAAGCAGCCATAAACAAATTGAAGAACAACAAAGCTGTTGGTGAAGACGACATCTCATGTGAAATGCTCGAAGCAGCAGATGAGAATACCTTACAACGTTTGTTACAGCTGATCAATGAAATCTGACAAAACGAATCCTCACCACAACAGTGGAATTATGGTGTAATTTTTAAACTGCCAAAAAAAAGGTGATATGTCTGATTGTAATAACTGGCGTGGTATCACCCTACTGTCAGTACCAAGAACACTTGTTTTGTAGCATGTTACTTGAGAGATTGAAAAAGTCTATAGATGAAAGGCTCAGAGAAGAACAAGCTGGCTTCAGACCAAAACGGTCATGTATAGACCACATTTTCACTCTTAGAATAATAATTGAAGACTGTAGAATTCCAGTCGAAATTAATCACCAATTTTGTCGACTTTCAAAAAGCCTTCGACAGTATCCACCGTCCTTCACTTTGGAATCTACTTAACATCTATGGTTTTCCGACCAAATATACCAACGTTGCTGCCTGAGAACAGAATCAGGCAACTCTGACTGGTTCTCAGTGGACACGGGAGTGAAACAGGGTTGTGTAATATTTTTCACATACAAGAACACACACACATCTGTGTGCAATACAGCCCCAAACATCCCCCAGCAAGGCGCTGCTGATGACTGCCACCGTTGAGAAGCCACCTTGCCCTACTGACTGAAGTGAAGCAATTATATGGAGTCCAATCTGCTTTTTGTACGCAATAGACATTGCTCTTGAAGCCATCGAACCTGTCTTTACTCCACTGGTTGTAAAGCCAAAAACACACAGAGAACATCTGGCTGCCACGGTTAAAGCCGTTATTCCACAAGCAGCACCAAGGGTTTCCTACCATGGTGGGCAGAAGAGACAACATGGACAAATTGACATTGTTGCTCTACATCCTGCTTTTGTGTGGCGCGAAAACATGTCAAATTATTTTGGAAATAACGGCTTTCACCGTGGCAGTCAGATGTTCTCTGTGTGTTTTTGGCTTTACAACCAGTGGAGTAAAGAAAGGTTCGATGGTTTATAGAACAATGTCCTATGCGAACAGAAAGAACAGAGGTCTCCATATAATCAGTTTAATACAATCAGTAGGAGAAGGTGCCAGGGAGAAAATCAGACTCCCTGATTGATTTATACGTTGTGAAGAGAAACCAGTGTAAACCAGTCTTCTGTTTGGACAGACGCGGCCTAGCAGATAAAGAGATAAATGATCTACTAAACAATATATATTACACAAATATTTAGTTCTGAAATTTTAAATAATAATCAAAACTGTGTAAAGGTTTTATAATGGTAACATTCAATTGATACCCTCCAAAATATGAATAAAATTGTTACAGAAACAAACATATACTTCTCTTGCAAAATAGCTATCAGTACAAGTATAGTGAAATCTATAATTGTTCCCCTTGATTGCTAAAGATTGACTTCAACCTAGATGAAATTATTTCCCTTGTACTAAAAGAATAAAAACAGTTTTAAATTATGTGTCGTAAATCTGTATCTTGCTTGTGATTGAGAAGTTTTCCGGAAGGTTGTTATGGGAGCGAGGTTTTGCAAAGGACATGCTACTGAATGAATGAATGAATGAAATCTGTTATGTAAAGCTGAACTACTTTGTGTCATTTTATATTGTTTACATTTTCACAGCTTTACCGCAGTTACACCAATTTTATTCATACCATTTCGTAAAACACCAACGCAAGGCGGTTTGCTGCCAAATCGTCTGCAGAAGCGTTTCGAAAGCGTGTATCATGTATGCGGGAACTGCGCCCGTAGTTCCTTTGACTCGAAGCCAGAAAGAAAAAAAATATTCGTACTAATAAACCATTCTGTTCACGATATCTTGGTGGATATGCTTGCACATCTAAAAATTGACTGGAAAGACATTAGACTTATAAAAAACATATATTGGAAACAACAAGCTGCCATTAGGATTGATAATGAAGTGGGACAATATCAACCTATTAAGAGAGGTGTTAGGCAGGGGTGTGTAATGTCTCCAGATCTTTTTTCCCTATACAGTGAAAATATTTTCAGAAATGTGGAAGATATAAATGGAATCAGCATTGGAGGACGAAACATCAATAACATTAGATATGCAGATGATACAGTATTGATTGCAGACTCTGCGCATGATCTGCAACAATTAGTAGATGCGGTTGTTGCACACAGTGAACAACTGGGGTTAGAATTGAATTGTAAGAAGACACAGGTTATGGTCGTCACCAGGAAGGAAGAAATACCACAATGTAATATACAAGTAAATGGGCATATTCTTAAACAAAAATACCACAATGTAATATACAAGTAAATGGGCATATTCTTAAACAAGTGAATCGGTACAACTATCTTGGAACAGTCATAACATTTGATGGGAGATGCCTTGAAGAGATTAGAACAAGAATTGCCATGGCGAAGGTAGCCTTTTGCAAAATGAAAAACATACTGACCAATAAAAAGATGTCAACTGAAACGAGAAAAAGAGTGTTCATGGGATACATAGAGCCTGTTCTTTTGTGTGGATGTGAAACTTGGACAATGTGCAGTCAAGCTGAAAAACATCCGATGGCTGCAGAAATGTGGTTTCTGAGGAAAATGCAAAGAATACCATGGACAGACACAAAAGCCAATGACCAAGTACTACAGGAGACAAATGAAAATCGTAAATTGATTAGAGAAATTAGACGTATACAGTCAAAACTTTTTGGACATGTTATGAGAAGAAATGAATTGGAGAACTTGGTGACAACTGGCAAGATCGAAGGGAACAGACCAAGGGGAAGACCGAGAAGTAAATACCTGGATGGCTTGACCACGTGGCATGGTCGAGACAGAAAAACGGAGCTGATCTGGTGATCGAGTGAGATGGCAGAAGATGACCGCTCACGCTTATGGCATGGCACATAATGAATGAATGCGTCTTCCATTTGCTGTTATTTAAGTACCCACATACTTATATACATTCACTGGTTCGGATTGGTTCCATTTACTTTGATGTTGCATTTGGGTATACAATTGTTTTGCAACAATTATTTCTTCTAGTTTTCCGGTAATCACGCTAAACCTTTTGTTTTGGCGTGGGCAGGCTTAGTGGTCTCAACGGTTCCTCCCATTGATTTCTTGTGTTTACGTGTTCAGCATTAGAACCGACCAATCATTTCTCTTCTTTAAATGTTTGTTCATATATAATCGACAACACCATTACGGTCCGATGTGTTTGTGTGTTTGTTATTTGACCTGTGCTGGTTTAATATAAAGTATGAGATCTATGGTGATATCTCAATGGTTTGATACGAATTCTGTCCGTTTTCCATAGTTGTTTGGTTTATGTGTATGATAGACACGACCAATGAAGACACTCTTTTGGAGTGTCTAGTTGGTCGTGCGTCAAAGTACACTTGCGGAGTACACGGCGAAGTGGTCAAGCCGTTTGACTCGTGCTCCGAAGGTTGTGGGTTCGATTCCGGGCCGCGTCCTTCGGTTTACGAGTTAAATGTTTCGGAGATTCCTGTGGGTCGTCGCTAAAAGCTACGGAGTTCGTGCTTTGTGCGACGCTTTCCGTGGTGCGGAAAGAGACCGAGCCATATGGGATAAAACCCGGTGCAACGAAGTCGACCCTGTCGACTTTTAAGAGACTTTTTATTAAGCGAAGTACACTTGTTCCTACAGCGAGGCGCCGTCGTCATTTGGAGGCGACAGGTTCGATCCCGGTCGGTAACTATTACAGCTTTCAAATATTATGTTGTCTAGTGCATCTGCTAATCTCTATTTCCTTCTTCTTCTTCTATGAGCGCCAAATAATACTATGTGTGTCTATTTTATGTAATCGTCTAAGTGGCCTCAACGGTTCTCCCCATTTATTTCTTTTGTTTTGACTTTCTATTTCAATTATATCTTACATTTCCTGTAATTGCGTTTAATTTTCAGTGACTACAACTGGATAATATACACAAAACTGTCTGGCACCTTTTTTAATGTGTTGAAAAGTCTGCAACTGGTTGTAAATTCTAATGCAGCTCTTTGTTGCCACTACATGTTCCTTATTATTCTCAGATCTTTACCTTCAATGTTTAACATTTCCTAAATTCTATTAATAGTTGACGGAAATAAGTGGCTTTCCCCGTTTTTATTAATAAACATATAGCTGATAGGCCAGGTAGGCATTTACACAATATTTCTTGCTGTCTAACAATTGAAGTGTTGAGGAAAGACATTACAGCACTCGGAACATTCACACATATGCTCCGTCCTCATGTTGAATAGCCAGCGAAGAGCCCCAATATTAATGGTACCAGTTTCAGTCTGATTATGTGTCTGAGATACGAAAGCCAGCAAACTAGGGGCTGGGTGCAATAGTCAGACACAGAATTTAAGTTACTGTTAGATAATAAATTCAGCTTGGTCAAATTGATAAGAGCGCTCGTTATTTAATATCCGGTGTGCTGATGCCGAGGTAGCGGGTTAACCCCCTACAGCAGTCAGTTGGACTAAAAAGTTGATTTCTCGTCCTTGACTTGGGGACTTAAATTACAAGTATCTCTGGAACGCAGGGGTGTTTCCAAGGCACCAGGGACAAGTTTTATACTGGCCAAGACCTACTAACACGTCTTAGTCGTGCGTCCTAGGCAACAGGTCTCTTCGGGGTCCTGGCTAACGTAGTAGGATCGCTGATTCTTCTGAGGTCGGAGAGTATCTGTCTGCACGGCGAGGAACCACCAGTCTGCACAACAATAAGCCAGACATCGGACAACGGATACTCACGCAAACCTCAGTCCGGTATGACATCACACTGATGTTGGACAACAACATGTCTTCATCCAACATACAGGACTTCGCGCTGGAGTTCACAGCCAGCGAACGCTAGCAAGCACAAGTACCTCTGAAGTCGGAGTGGGTTCGCCTGATGGCGAGGGACACTGGTAATCATCATCATCAAGTGCTCTGCCGAATGGCGTAGGCGTTCATGTCTCTCCACAAATCTCGGTTCTTGGTGTTATGGATTAACTCTGCTGATGAACAGACTTACTTTCGTGGTATGCAACAATAATAAAAAAAAACAAAAAAACTTGTCCTTTTCTTCTTGTTCTTTTCCTTGTTCTTCTCGTTGGATCTTGTTTTTGTTCTGCTTCTGCTGCTTTATCTGCTGTTTCTTCTTCTTCTGCTACCACGTCTTCTTCGTTTTCTTCTTCGTTTTCTTCTTCTTCTTCTTCTTCTTCTTCTTCTTCTTCTTCTTCTTCTTCTTCTTCTTCTTCTTCTTCTTCTTCTTCTTCTTCTTCTTCTTCTTCTTCTTCTTCTTCTTCTTCTTCTTTCTTCTTCTTTTATAGAAGAAACTATTATAGCTTTCAAATTGTATGTTGTCTAGTGCGTCATCTAATCCCTATTTCCTTCTTCTTCTTCTTCTTCTGTGAGCGCCAAATAATACTATGTGTGTTTATATGTTTAATCGTCTTAGTGGCTTCAACGGTTCTCCCCATTTATTTCTTAAGATCCACTGCAGCCAGACTTCGCTGTGGAGACGGCACCTGATTGACTGAGGAGTTAATACCGACACTTGTTCAGCACAGAGAGAAATCAGGTCACTTTCGATGGAACAAGTTATACAGGAACTACGTGACAGGGTCTGACTAATCCTTATTCTACTACTATCTACACAGAAAAACATACTTTTCCAGATTTATCCAATCTCGCCAAAAGTTCCCCGTTTGAGAGATTCAGACAGGTGCGGGAAATGTTTGCCCTGGTGTTTCTTGCTCTATAATCTAACATTCCCGTGTTCCCGCTAGTCAGGTTATGTTTGACTTCCTTCTAAATTTAACCTTCCAGCTGTCGAGTCTGTTTAATTCTGTACTTGTGAACAATGATCTCTATACTACGTGAGTTGACTAGAAACAAACTATGTCACACATCCCACCCCCCTTTTACCGGTCTTTGTATCTAAGAGACATGTAGCTTTTACGATTTTAAGGAAAATGCGGTGCGGAAGGGATGGTCACTTCAACTCATACTATCGCGAATATGTGAAGGTGGTAAATGCAACAGACTTACTTTCGTGGTATGCAATAATAATTAAAAAAAAAAAAAAAAAAAAAAAAAACTTGTCCTATTCTTCTTGTTCTTTTCCTTGTTCTTCTCGTTGTTCTTGTTTTTGTTCTGCTTCTGCTGCTTTATCTGCTGTTTCTTCTTCTTCTGCTACTACGTCTTCTTCGTTTTCTTCTTCTTCTTCTTCTTCTTCTTCTTCTTCTTCTTCTTCTTCTTCTTCTTCTTCTTCTTCTTCTTCTTCTTCTTCTTCTTCTTCTTCTTCTTCTTCTTCTTCTTCTTCTTCTTCTTCTTCTTCTTCTTCTTCTTCTTATGGTTGGGAGATGTGTGTGTTTGTGGGAAGATGTGCGTGAGCGGCGGATGTGTGTGGGTGGGGTATATGTGGGTGGCTGAGGGATGTGTGGGTGGCTGCGGGGTGTGAGGGCGGATGGTGGATGTGTCTCACAACATTGTAATATACACTGTTTATGTTTACAACTTTCATCTGACAATGTCTCTCTCTCCCCCCCCCCCCCCCCCCATTTGAATGTACCATGCGTAATATGCATTGTTTATGCTTACAAAATCCATTTGACAATGTTTTTGTGTCCCTATGTAAATGTAACATGCACATTTGATGAATGAAAGACGAGTGATCGAAAGGGCCGAATGTAAGACGGGTCTGCGTGCCCAATTTGTTACCCTTTTAAAATAAAGTTTGTTCGTTCGTTCGTTCGTTCGTTTGTTTGTTCGTTCGTTCAACTTCTTCTTCTTCTTCTTCTTCTTCTTCTTCTTCTTCTTCTTCTTCTTCTTCTTCTTCTTCTTCTTCTTCTTCTTCTTCTTCTTCTTCTTCTTCTTCTTCTTCTTCTTCTTCTTCGAATGCTGGTACTGATAATCTTCTATCCGTTCTACCTCTTCCTTACTTGCCATGTTTTGCTCCTCAGTGCCAGAGTACGAGGACAATTCTAGAATGAACTTTGTGTGTACCTCATACACCATGACGCTCATTGTCTCCGCTACCAAGTGATCCGATCTTTCTCGAGAATGACATCTTTAGTTGTATTTGAGGGATATTGCTTTGTAACTATGTCTCGTGGCAAACCGCTTATATTAATAATAATAATTTGCCGCGAAGCAGTTACGGAGGAACAGGTGGTCAGTCTTTCTTTCACTTAGCGAGACGACGAACGAAGGCGCCGTACCGTCGTCCAACCACGCCCATGATATTATCAGCACAACTCCTTCTCAATTATACTAAAGTTCTGACGTGGCGAGGGGTTGATGGTCTCAAGGTATGGTGTCCACCTCGAGTGTTGGAGCTTCCGCGTTCAAGCACCGGTGAGGGCCGGGATTTTTTCACGTGGACTTCTAGCAACAAAATTTCCCCTGGTCTCTGGGTAGTGAGATCGGGCGCCCGTGTGTATTTTTGGGCACGTAAAAAATCCCTTGGCAATATGAAATCGTAAAGGAGTAGCCTAACGGCGCTGCCCGGGCAAAATTTCGAAAAAATACACACCCATAGTATTTCAGGATCCTCGCCGGTGTTACGGGGTTCGTGCACTGAGCTGAGAGTCTCCGGACTTAGCCTTGAGGTAGGAGTAGAACGGAGCAATTATGGGTTACACCCGTGTGCCGCGATGTTGATCCGTCAACTAAACTAATCAAAACTAAACTAACTATACTAAAGCTCCAGATTAAAAATGTTTCATTACGTCTCAGGAAGTTGCAGTTAACCCCAACCCTAGAATGTGATTACTTGAAATATACTTTTAAAATGAATGAAACTCAACACATTTAATAAATACATTTGTAATCCGATACCATTTATTTTGTATTCATCTGATTAAGGTTAAGAATCCTTCGTAGGCGTTTCAGCTGTGCTATTACAGCTTTTCTTTCTTTTCGTGTTCTTCTTTTGTTGTTAAAGTCTTCGTCTGACACTAACAGCACAGGCTGGGATGGGAAATAATGTTTAGCAGTGAACGTTGTGTTTCTAGAATAAATGCTACCGTGCGAATGTGAATCATGGACAGTTAGCAGACTAGTGAGGTATTCTGTGGAAGCTGCACAGACGTGGTTTTATACAAGAATAACGAAGGCGCCATGGAAGGAATAAAATTGTAATGAAAATATCTTCACGGAAATAAACTCACAAAGAGATGGGCCGCCCTGAGAATACAAGTCAATTCTAAAAATCCGCCACGATGCAGATTCGAACTTATGACCTCCACTAAGCAACTACTGCTCCTAAGCCCCTGGCTAGTTTTTTTTTTTTTCGCTCGCTCGCTTTGAACTCAAGCGTAGTCCATACACACTATTTACAGTAGTGATGGACTGAATTTCGCGTGTGGATTAGCTTTCCTTATTAATAGTGTCCCTGGCCATCAGGCGAACCCACTCACAATTGAGAGGTACTTATAATTCACGTCGCCAAGTCAAGGACGATAAGCCCAGCTGTCCTGTGTAGGGGTTGAACCGCTAACCTCCGCATCAGCACACCGGATGTTTATGAACACGTTTTCTTACTCATTCGGCCACGAGGACCTGCTGCCCAGGCTAATGATCCAGTCCACACTATACTATGGCGTCTAAGTGGTCGCATGTCAGAGTTCATGTTCATTCAAAACGAAAATTAAGTCTTTTGAAAGAAGACACATTTGAATCCAGACGTTCTCATAACCTTACATTTTTATACCGTCTGGTACGTCATAAGTGTCTATTAATGATTATGAATTTACTTATAACCTTGTAAATATTTATTTCTTATTACTGCTTTTAACTTCGGAATTTCATGGTTTCCTCAAATACAAGACATGCTGTAAAGGTTTCTTCGTTTATGCTCATATACTCATCATCATCATCGTCCTCACGAGCCTTGCCAGTTAGCAAAGGCGTTCATGTCTGTTCCCAGATCTCGGTCCCTGGTGGCATAAATGGAATCTTCTGATGACATCCATCTATGCCACGGTCTCAGTCCATCCAACATATTCATATATATTTATATATTCCATATTTCTTCATCATTCGTCATGTATAATACAATCATTGTCTTAACGTCTTAGCCAAGACAGAGGTCGGTAAATCGATCATCCACATGCCAGGGCATGAACTGAAACAATATACAATCATTCATGCTTCCAATTCAATCGTCATTCTGTAAACAGGGGCTTCATCGTAATGACAGTGATGATAGGAAAAGAAACCACTATCACATTCTATTTTTGGATATAAAGAAGGCGGGAGATAGTAAACTAATGACAGGGGACGGATCATAAGAAAGGTAAACCATACATTTGAAAAGATTATTAGAGCAAGAGGGGTTCATGGGAGAGACAAGGGGGAGTAATGCAATACACTTTTCGGGAAGGGGACTAATTATCCACTTAATACTGACATGCCATGACTTAGTTTATATGATGTGCTCCTGAGCGGGTTTGTCTGTCTGTCGCCTGTCTGTCTGTTCCCTATCTCTCTGTCTGCCTGAATACTTACCTACTTACCTGCCTATCTACTTACCCTACCTACCTACCTACCTACCTACCTACCTACCTTCCTACCTACCTATCTACCTACTTACCTACCCATCTACCAACCTACTTGCAATCTGCCTGTCTGTTTGTCTGTCTGTCCGCCTGCCTGTTTGCCTGCTTGCTTACCTAATTACATGTCATTCCTGCCCTCCTACCTAACCACATGTTTGTTTTAATGCATATATTATTATTGTTGTCTAAGATTCGCATCAAAAGTGATGCGTAAATGATATCATGTATGACAGCAGAGAGATCAAAAGAGCAGAATATTCGTGTCCAATTCTTAACCATTTTTGAAAATAAAGTACGTTTGCTCGTTCTTTGGTTCCGTCTGTATCCATTAAATGTACTTGCACAAAGCAAAATTTGCATGCTCCGCAGCTCAACTGTGGAACTCTCTTCAGTGGCAAATCAAAGACACCACCAACACTATCTTAGTTCGTTAGTTAGTTAGTTAGCTAGTTTGGTATTAAGTTAGTTATTTAGTTATTTATTTAGTTAGTTAGTTAGTTAGTTAGTTAGTTAGTTAGTTAGTTAGTCGACAGGTCATCCTCATTGCACATCGAAACATTCACTCCATAAGTGCTCGGATCCCCTCTTCAGTAAATCCCACAGCGTGTAACGGCTAAAGACACCAGTTCTGTGTTGGTTTATTAATCTTCTTTGGCTTCCTGCGTAGTGTTCTTGTTTGGCCACACCTATTTTAACTTATTCTCGCAGCCTGACCATGCTTGTAGATTCGCAGTCATCACTTGGTTCTCGAAAACGACTTGCTTCTCGTAGCGCATTCAGAATAACAGCCTGGTTCTTGGCTCGACCGTCCTCCACAGTAGCCTTACCTGCAAGCATGTCAGCCTGCTCATTTCCTTGTAGACCTGCATGCCCTGGCACGAAAATGAAACTAATCTTTGCCAGTCGAGACCGCCCCAGAGACAGCAACTACTCTCTCCCGACCCACTACATCTCTATCTTCCTGAGTATTTGGCTAAGGAAACACGCCTAAGCGAATGTCTGTGTCTCGAGCCATGTTATTGCTTTATTTACTGCCTTTACTTCCATAGTCAGGCTACTTGTGGTCAACGTCAAAGCACAAGAATCTTCCTTCACAACTCAACCTCCTACCTGAGCCGTAAATGCCCATGAACTTCTCACTTGTCGAACCCCGACTCATCTGTGTAAAATGACAGCATCACCCTCTAAAGACAACACAATCTGACAACACTTGCGACACTATCTTAGTAAAGACTACATGTCCGCGTATCAAAGAAACACCCTAGTATACTAAGCATCGTTGTTCTGCGGTAGTTCTTCCCAGCCTCGTTACAAATACCATAATAATGATTAGCAGTCGTTAGTTGTGTAGTAATGGTTTTTGCACAATTCCTTGCGTTTGCAATATAAGCGTAGCTGCTTAAGAATGGTTGACACATCTGCGTGCCCGTATTTTAAAAATCCGTTTGAAAATATACAGGGTGTTTGTAAAGTGTCACTACACTTTGTGTATAGAAAACTTTTGAAAAATTAGGTACATAACTTCATCAATAAATGTGCTAAAAGTTCATTCAATTAGTTAAAATAGTTACTGCTATGGTCTAACGTTGTTTTGGGAAAGTAGGAAAGTACCAATGAAGTATTCATTATAACTTTTTCAACAAATTTCTAACCGTAATGCGACGATGAGATTGTTTATAATGAAATCTTGCTATACATCTTTGAACAACCATCCGTGTGTATCAACCGTCATTTAGAAACACGTGTTCAACCAAAAAAGTTCTTTCTTCCGTTGATAACACCTTTCTGTTTGGAGTACAAAGAATTACGCCAGCAGGCGACAATCATTCGCTGCATGATGCTCCACAATGGACAGTGGAGCACATTTTTTGACAACGTAACGTACTTCGTGTTTCAAAATTGTTCTCCATATAAAGTGTAGTGAGACTTTACAAACGTTCGTTCGTTATTTCTATCTGTCTGTCCGTCTGACCCATGACTCTCCCTCAGTGTGTCCTACTCCCACCTGTCTGTTTCGTGTGTCCATCTATTTAACCATCCGTTCATCAATACATCAATCCGTCCCATATTTGGCAGACATTTTCATAGACCAGTCGGCACTCAATGAGTAATGTAGTCAGTTTTACGACGGCGGCCTTGCCCTTCCTAGCCATATTCTGACACCCGTTTTAATCTGGGTTGACGTTATTCGTTATTCTGTTGTTATTTTAAGATTATTATATTTTTGGGTAGTGATACGCACTCATAGAAAATAGCGGACAAGTACGCATAAGAGAACACACATTGAAATTGCAGGACGTTGCAGTCACATCCAGCCTCTTGTGGCTGTTGGTGACACACTAGGCAATTTTATGTTCAGTAGATTGCCATGGTTTCTGAACGAGAAGACAACATTTAAGTCCAACCGATCGCCATGTGGACGTTGAACCCACTACACACCCGACAGCACAGAAAGGTTAAGGACGTTAAACCTTCAGCTACTAGAAAACACCAGGCAATAAAGGAAAAAAAAATACCTTTAACTGTTGGCATGCAGAATCGAACCGTCACATTTGTTTCGTTTGTAGGCTGTGTATCTTTTTGTAAACAAAAGATTTATAAATATACGTAAATTTTTATATTGAAAGCTTGATAAGACCAGACAATAGTACACGCAAACAAGCTGACTGCTCACGTACATATAGTCTTTATTCAGCAACACAGACGGAAACTGTGTAGATAAAATGAATGTTTGAAGGACGAACGCGCAGAACAGAAATTCAAAAGCAAGTTGATAAGAAATAACGAAACAAATATATAAAAGCAGCAGGGAGATTAGACAGACAAGGTCGTACATTTAAACAAAGATAGGCAGAATAACAGAGGTGTCCAGATATGCATGCTGACAAACTAGAAGGTAAGTGAATAAATAGACAGAAAAAGTAATTGGACTATCGTGTAAGCTTCAGATGGTTATGAAAGTAAACACACACACACACGCACACACGCACACGTGCGCACGCGCGCGCACACACACACACACACACAGAATAGTCCAAGAAAATGTATCATTCAGTCATATATTGAAGCTTCTGTATAACGTATAATTATCCATGGAAAACGAGTTTTAGCATATTAAATGCTGACAATATTTCGGAATGGCTGTAAATCATGAGCACTGAATAACTATGCTAGAAAGGAGTAAAAGATGGTGATAAGGAGGGGGGAGGAAGAGGAGGAGGAAGAAGAAGAAGAAGAAGAAGAAGAAGAAGAAGAAGAAGAAGAAGAAGAAGAAGAAGAAGAAGAGCAGCAACCGCAGAGGAAGCGCAGCAGCATGAGGAAGAGCAGCAGCAGTAGCAGCAGCAACAACAAAAGCAGCCGCGGCAGTCGAAGAAAAAGAAGGACAAAAAAGAAGAAGAGGAAGAATAAATCTGTAACATCAGGAGTCTTGTTTACCCAGTGGGTCACATGGCAACAAAAGATGAAAGATGTGTGTACTACGTTTCCATCAATCCTCTATCGTTCTGTCGAAGCATAGATCACAGCGGGCAGCCGCACTAAATCCTCGCTAAACTTTCCAATTACCTTCCCTGTTATCAAACAGGGGAGCTATGGAATTTCCCTGCGTGTTAATTACACACCGAGGCTGTTCTGTATGCAAATATATTTGGTTTTGTTTATTATCAGAGAATCCTGGGAAAGTGCGCATACATCTCCTTAATTCATTCGGTTATGTCGAAAGGGAAATGATAGCATACGTGCTTAGCAAGCGCGTGTTTTAATGCTTATTTAAATACGGTTTCAATCAACTTTACTACGTTTAAGACTGTAAGAGAATGTCGTGAATCTGAAACTAACTTGTTTTTATTCGGGACATTAACATAGAGATCTGGATGGGAACGAAGAAGAAGAATAAGAAGAAGGAAGAGGAGGAGGAGTGAAGAGAAGGAAGAGGAAAAGACACCATAGTGGCCTAGAAACAGCATTTTCAATCGTTCAATACGAATACTAACAGTGTTTTACACCATCTGAAAGAGGTTCAAATAATCTTTGAAAATATGGGCTAATGAAACGGCATCTGCCATGAACTTATACATTGGTAGCTATATAATTAACTATTATTAACATCTATATCAAATTTTGCTAGCGATATAAGTAACTATCCTTAACATCTATATCCAATTTTGCTAGCGATATAATTAACTATCCTTAAAATCACAGACTGGGAGTCTCCGTAGCGAGACAGACGAAAAACGTTTTCGTAACCATGCCGCGAAAGTATTAACAAACACGAACAATTCCGTTTACACAAATTCGTATACAGCGTGAATAATTCTGTTCATACACATTCGTATAAATAAACAAATATGGATATTATTTACCAATCGAAAGAAAATTTCACGTAAACATTGATGTTTCTGAAAGGTTAGGATATAATATTACGGAAAAAATTTGTTTTTCAGAAAAAGAAAAAAAAACGTTTAAAAAATAAATGAACAATACTTTCATTGTAGCTGCATACGTTTCTTTCTACTATCTGCATAAGGACAACCGTTCTTTTATTTTAAAAAATGCCGGAGGGAAGACATACAGACACGAAACATAGACAAGAATACTTCTATCACCGAGGATATCACCCAGGGAAACATACACAAAATGATATTCAAGCAAAGACACAGTTAAGTACATTCTACAAAGACAGACTGACATTTAAACCAACGTCAAGCGCTTGCTTGGACAGGGAGGATTTAATGAGAGGAGAGATCAAATGACACTAGCGATGTCTGAACACACAAAACAATATCGTAATAACGCCATACGCATTACTAACAACAATGAATTCAGAAGAAAACGAACAAATTATTGTCACACAGATTAAATTTATCAGCAATGGAAATATGTGCGCCAAAGAAATGTTTAAGCCAGCGCAACGGAAAGAAATAAGTGTCAATAGCAGCCTTTTTTCATAAGCGGAAAATACAACGACAGAGTAGCAGAAGAGAAAGTCAAGAAGCAATGATGGTTAGTTGCACGTTTTTTACAGGACGTCGCAGTCACCCCATTAAGTTTTGACTGCTTGTGATCTCTATGCAAGTTTACGTTCAGTAGATTCTCACTGCTTTCTTAACCACCGGCACTTATACCACTGTATGAAAACCAACTCAACATGGTTTGTTTCCAAATCGCATGCAGCTGTGTTTCGAACGCGAGATGTGAGATTGCGAATGTCGTTCGTAACTCCTTCGCTACGGTGCCGGCTAGGAAGCAATGAGCCAAATGAAATAGAGGAATACTTAGACCATCCAGGGAAGCAATGAGCCAAATCAAACAGAGGAATACTTACACCATCAAAGGAAGCAATGAGCCAAATCAAATAGAGGAATGCTTAAACCATCCAGGGAAGCAATGAGCCAAATGAAATAGAGGAATACTTAAACCATCCAGGAAAGCAATGAGCCAAATCAAATAGAGGAATACTTAAACCATCCAATGAAGCAATCAGCCAAATCAAATAGAGGAATTCTTAAACCATCCAGGAAAGCAATGAGCCAAAATCAAATAGAGGAATACTTAAACCATCCAATGAAGCATCAGCCAAATCAAATAGAGGAATTCTTGAACCATCCAAATGATCCAAATGAAATAGAGGAATACTTAAACCATCCAGGAAAGCAATGAGCCAAATCAAATAGAGGAATTCTTAAACTATCTAGGGAAGCAATGAGCCAAATGAAATAGAGGAGTGCTTAAACCATCCAGGGAAGCAATGAGCCAAATGAAATAGAGGAATACTTAAACCATCCAAGCAAGCAATGAGCCAAATCAAATAGAGGAATACTTAAACCATCCAAGAAAGCAAATGTCCGGACAACGACAAGGATAATATTTCTACCAGGATAATAAGTTAGTTAGTTAGTTAGTTAGTTAGTTAGTTAGTTAGTTAGTTAGTCGAGATTCTAAGTTCACGGCAACGGGTCGTCCCCATTATGCTCCGTTCCTGTGCCAGTGAATAATAAGGAAGTAACGCAAGTAAAGGATGGTTTTCCAAGCATTCAGACGTATGCTTGCATTCAGACGTATGTTGCTATTCCCATATTTGTATAAACTACAGGCATTAGGCTGTGAAGTAGTCAATATCATGCCACGGATGCGGCTTTTACTTTCCAGTACATCTTCTGGAATCTATTTTAGACTAGGTCAACCTGGAAGATCAGGTCAATCTAGAAAATACGATGGGGGATTCAAATGAAAATTTTTAAATTGTGATATAAATTACAATAACCATGCCATTGTCTTGCGATCTGTAAATATTGTTGTTAAGGATGTCACGAGTGTTATGCAAGTAACATCACGATCTAGACGAACACAGTGACGTCATAAGGGCCCCACTTTTGACATGCATCAAAGAGGAGCAGCGTTCTGTCATCCTTGGTGAAGGAGTCTTCGTGGCGAAGTGGTCAAGCCGACTGACTCGGGGTCCGAAGGTTGTGGGTTCGATTCCTGGCCGCGTCCTTCGGTTCACGAGTGCATTTTCTTCGGAGACTTCTGTGGGTCGTCGCTGGAGCTACGGAGATCGTGCTTTGTGCGACGCTTTCTGCAGTTCGCTGCAAAAAGACACTGATCCATGTAGGATAAAACCAGGTGCAATGAAGTCGACCCTGTCGACTTTTAAGCGACTTTTTTTAAAGCGTTTTGTTATCCGTTGTTTGACCACCAGTGAAGGTTTTAAACCTATAGAAATGCATCGGTGAAAGAAGGTCCATTATGGTGATGTATGCCTGTCAGTCCAGCAAGTGTATGAGTGGAGTAGGAAGTTTCGAAACGGCGTGACTTCTGTGACAGACTTTTCACGACCGGTTCAGTCACACTGAGTAATGACCAAAAGAATTTTCTTCACAGGAATCCAAGCACTTTTTCGGCGCTGGAGAACTTTCATTAAACGCAGTGGTGACTACCTCGAAACATGATACATTTGTTGTTTACTTTTTCAGAATATATTCACCAAAACCAAATTCACACACACACACAGGCACGCACACACGCACGCACGCACACACGCACGCACGCACGCACACACACATACACACACACACATGGTATATATATATATATATATATATATATATATATATATATATATATATATATATATATAATATATATATATATATATATATATATATATATAGGTTTTCATTTGGAGCTCCCTCGTATAAAAAATTCGTGCCTTAAATGGGATTAGAACTCGTGACCAACTGGCGGACAGCCGAGCGGATTAGCCACTGCGCTGTCGTGGTTCCCTCCTGGAGTATAATCATGTCAATGTCGGAGGTGGGGGATTGATGAAATAGTTTAGCTACCTGCCTCGCGGTTTAAATGTTGATTCCATTCCGGACTTTATCACTCTGTTTACGAGTCCAGTTTTCTCAGAGACTCTTGAGAGTCGTTGCTGTAGGTATGGAGTTCGTGCTCTGTGAGAAGCTTTCTGCAGAACACGCTGCAAAATTAGATCGAGCCATATAGGATAATACCCGGTGCAATGAAACCAATCATCACGCCTGTAAATCTGTAATCATTCAATTATTTAGATACCGCCATTTTAACGGATACTGATGACAACATTACTAGACAGTCATCGACAGTGGTGCTAAAGAAAAAGAAAAGACAATGTGAACGGATATGTAATAATAAACAACGCCATTGACACTCTACCAAACTACAGATTGGAAACACCCCCCCCCCCCCCCCCTCTTTTCGCCCTGCCGAACTGTGTCATCACTTTATAAATTGTCTACTCTATTTTCTGTGGCTTACAGGCAGTGAACATATTTCACAATACCCAGACATACCGAGTCGCTGCAAGAGATTTTGGAGAGAACCTCCTTGCCCTGTGTCAGGGTATGAATGTCGGTCGTTCAAACTTTAAAAAAAAAAGAAGAAATAACTAAACTGGTAAGCTGCTGATGGAAGGTATGGTTTCTTTAAGAAAACGGTGAAGGTATGGTTAATGGAAGAGATCAGTGATGGAAGGTATGGTTCCTTCAAGAAAACAGTGATGGGAGGTATGGTTTCTGGAAGAGATCAGTGCTGGATGTCATTGTTTCTTTAAGAACCCCGGGAAGGTTAACCCGGTGAACAAATGCCAGCATAAGTCGGATGTGTCGGCCTAACGGCGCAAGAACGCAGCTCTGCTGTAAACAGGCACAACGCAATCACGTCCGGAAAAAAAAAAAAACTTCGGATGAACGCAGAAGAAGAAGTTTCTTTAAGAAAACAATGATGAAAGGTATGGTTTCTTTAAGAAAACAGTGATGGAAGGTATGGTTTCTGGAAGAGATCAATGATGGAAGGTATGGTTTCTGGAAGAGATCAATGATAGAAGGTATGGTTTCTGGAAGAGATCAGTGATAGAAGGTATGGTTTCTGGAAGAGATCAGTGATAAAAGGTATGGTTTCTGGATGAGATCAGTGAGAGAAGGTATTGTTTCTGGAAGAGATCGATGATGGAAGGTATGGTTTCTGGAAGAGATCAATGATAGAAGGTATGGTTTCTGGAAGAGATCAGTGATAGAAGGTATGGTTTCTGGAAGAGATCAGTGATAAAAGGTATGGTTTCTGGATGAGATCAGTGAGAGAAGGTATTGTTTCTGGAAGAGATCGATGATGGAAGGTATGGTTTCTGGAAGAGATCGGCGATGGAAGGTATGGTTTCTGGAAGAGATCAGTGATATAAGGTATGGTTTCTGGAAGAGATCAGTGATAGAAGATATGGTTTCTCGAAGAGATCAGTGATAGAAGGTATGGTTTCTGGAAGAGATCAATGATAGAAGGTATGTTTTCTGGAAGAGATCGGTGATAGATGGTATGGTTTCTGGAAAAGTTCGGTGATGGCAGGTATGGTTTCTGGAAGAGATCAGTGATAGAAGGTATGGTTTCTGGAAGAGATCAATGATAGAAGGTATGTTTTCTGGAAGAGATCGGTGATGAATGGTATGGTTTCTGGAAAAGATCGGTGATGGCAGGTATGGTTTCTGGAAGAGATCGGTGATAGAAGGTATGGTTTCTGGAAGAGAACAGTTATGAAAGGTATGGTTTCTGGAAGAGATCGGTTTTGGAAGGTGTGGTTTCTGGAAGAAAAGACAGGGATCAACCAACACAAATATAGACACGGGACATTACAGACACCTAGGCATGAGGATGCGTGAGGCGGGAGAAATGTCAAGAGATATAGAAGCTTTTCGGTGGACCGTGAGGAGATCGACGTTCTGTAAATGGCCGGCTACATGATCAAGACAAAATAAACCACAGTTTATCTAATCATTTTGAGTTTATATTTTTAATTTTCATCTCTTACTGAACGGCCTTGAGAACATTGTGAAAATCACCGCAAGACGGTATTGTGTTTGCCGTCTGACAGACTTATGTCCAGATACACGAAAAAACTCTCCGTGAAGCGTTCTCAATAGCCAAATGCGAAGAGTGCAATAAAAAATATTTTCATCATACGCACGTTAAGCTGCTATTCTGTCAGCTTGTTGTTCTGTTTTAAAACAGCCAATAACAGGTTCCCCGTGGCCACCACTAGCTAATTTGTCAATAACAGATCACCTGCTATGAAAATAAGTTTAAAAAGCTGGCGAGAAGTAATAAATCCTGCCGAACCTAGATTAACGGTTCCACGTCCCGAACACATCTTTAGTGTGCTATACAATCACCACACTAGCATACAAAACCCCGACAACCATAGACCGACTATTTAATAACTTACGGCTAAATCTTGCCTCATTGATTGGCTGAGAGATTAATTCATTTCTGATATTCTTCAAGCGGAACTCACGTTATGAATAGAGCGCAATATAGTCACAGAGTATATTATTGTAAAAATAGGAGTCCCTGTGTCGCAGCGGCTAGCGTGTTTGTCTGGCGGTGTGTTTGACATGGGTCCGAATCTCTTCGAGACGGGATTTTTAGTTCAACCCAGCCTAAGATGGATACCAGGAAATATCATGAGAAGTAAAGGCGGATGGTGAGATAATAACCTCACGCGTGTCAGGCATCAAACAGCGGCATGGGAGCGTCGTGCCAGAGATCCACTACCCCAGGACCATGGCTGGGAGCAAAACACTTATAATCATCATCACGTGCCCTGCCATCTGCCGTAGACGTTCATGTCTCTTCACAGATCTCAGTCTTTGTTCTTGTGGATTAACTCTGCGGATTTTTTTTTTTTTTTTTTTTTTTTTTTTTTTTGCGCTCTCTGGCTTTTAACTCAGGCGTATTCCTTACACACTACTTCTAGTAGCATTGGACTGAATTTTGCGTGTGGGTTAGCTTTCCCTATTACCAGTGTCACCACGTCATCAGGTGAACTCACTCAGACTTCAGAGAGAACTCTGTTGACGATACTCCTCCATGCCACCGTCTCAGTCGATCATCATCATTTCTTTTTGTCTGCCCCTGCCACTTTTCCCATTGATCTTTCCAGTTGTTACGATGTTCTCCAACTCCTCTATTCTCATAAAGTTACCAAAGAACACTCTATTGCTTATTATATGATTAACATCCACAGAATATATCGTACCCAATCTACCTGAGTCAGGAGTAGGGTGTCATACCTCCGAGCCACTCCTTACAATATGTTTGCCGTAGAAAGCCTATTTATAATTTTACACATTCTGTACGTACGACATCGGAAAACGTACTTGCTACTGCCTCACATAAAAGTCGTAATCCGCTTCACGATTCACGTAAACGTACATACATATTCAGCAATCGATAATAATTTGCATAACGAGTTCCCACTGAAATCTGTCGTGAACATAAAACCTTGCAGCTCAGAGGAAAACAAAGATTTCTAATTTTAACGCCAAGTCGCTTTAGTAAAATCACTGCGATGTAAAACAAGCTGCTTAACAAGGAACGTGAATATAATAAAAGATGGTCGAGGGATGTGAGACAGGCTGAGAATTGGTGTCTCGTAACCCAGGCAATAAATTAGACAGTTAGGTTGCACTGGAAACCTAAAACCTAAACTATCAAACCATGAACAGCACAAAAACTTCTTTATTAATCTCCAAATCAAATTATGCATCTTGAGGGACCACTAAATGTTCACATAAACAAGTAACTCCATAACAGCAAAAATGCGAATGAGTGACATATATTACGAAGATTGTTTTTCCCAAAACACTAAGGGTGGTATGTGGTGTCTATCATATAACCAGACCTCTGCACTCTATCTAGGCCACGTCGGTTCGGTACACCAAGTACAACTGGAGAATTATTCATCTAACTATAAGGAATTGGATCAACTAGCAGTGCAAAACATAATCAATAGTGTCAACTACAGCTGGTAACCTAGCCCCTAATCAATGGGAAACTGTTCTAATAACTTTTCACTCAAACCCAGAAATGATATCTGTACAAAACATTTGACACCCAGCTAAAAAAAAAAAAAAAGGGTCTATCTATATGTGAATTTGACACCTAAACTAATTAGAATTTGACACAAAAAAACTAATTAGAATTTGACACAATAACGGGCAACCCAGAAGAGCTGATCGTACATCATTAACCATCCGTCCGCTGCATCCTTCTTGATTCAGCTGGGTTGAAGACGCTTGACAAATCAAACACCTGCTCCCTAGATCTATATTTTATTCTTTCTATTTCCGGGTGATGACCAGATCTTTCTGCCTTAATAGGCCAACTTTTAAAATCTTAATTTGGCTCTGTTGCATCTACATGTGTAGAATTTTGCGCAGGTTTTTTGGCTAACGAAAATAGGATCAAGACCTCCTGTAACCTACACGTGGGGAATTCTGGGCAAATACCAGTTTGCCTAACGAACGGAGGTTAAAAACTCATTTCGCATACTCGTGGGGAATTCTGGGCAGACACCAGTTTGCCTAATGAATGGAGGATGAAAAACTCCTTTCTCATACTCGTGGGGAATTCTGGGCATACACTAGTTTGGCTCACGAATGAAGGATCAGCCATAGTCTCCGCTGTGTGATGAGGCATGCCGATGCGAATTGGAAGCGAATCCCAATCCCTGACGATGACGATAGACCAACAGAATCAAAGTGCTGTACTCATCGCTAACATAGCTCATGAACATGCATTCTGGCATAGAACTAAGACACCACCAGTTCTGAATTCTTCAAGTGTTTCAAGAGTGAATCACTGGCGTTCTTCACCACCACAACCATCTATATTAGCAGCAACAACAGCTTGTAAGTGAAGTAAAGTGTTGTTTACAGCTCTTTATGTGACACGTATCGATTAGACTTGAACAGACAGGAATGCCCCCTGCAAGCTCACAGACGATTAGATCGGTTTCTGAGGGGGGTCAAAGGTAGCTTTGAATATGTCAAGAGAACCCTACAGTAGGTTTGTTCTTACATGTGATTGCGTAATACAAGGGAAAACCAGGCAAGTAACAGGAACCTAGCCGGTTTCCTTGGCTTAGAATTTAACGTCTTTTTCCGTAATCCCGTATATTCTCGTGATTAACGCAGCTGCGAGAGAATCGGCAGCGGTTCGCGCCGCGCTGGTTACTTACGGGGGTATGTGAACCGGTCGCGCAGAAAGCAATGGCAAACAAATGAGCGTAATCTTGTCTAGTACATCAACAGCAGATGAAAAATGCTGGTGTTGACTGCGATGTCCTGTAAGGGATATGCAAAATAAGTTTAAAAAAAACAAAAACGGGAACCTACTGTAAGTATGCAAAGTATTAAGACCATCACGTTGTATAGTTTAATGTAAAGAACTGTAAGTGATCAGTCTTTCCCTTCCAAAGCGAACGACCAGAGCTAGCATCCAACCCTTGTCCGACAGCGCTTAAGCAATTGTTAGCGTAGCATCTTAACCACCACAGCAACTCACAAGAGGTGTAAATGTGCTTTATTGTATCACAATTGCATTATATCATAGGATGAGAAGAGTTAATACATGTCATAGTTCCCAAATCCATCACCTACCAGTTATGTCATTAACCATTCTGTTACGTGGAACATGTTCTATCAGTGCAGGTTATATCATTAACCCTTCTGCTACGTGGAACATGCTATATCAGACCGGAATACATCAATAACCCTTCTGTTACACGGAATATGCTCTATCAGTACAGGTTATATCATTAACCCTTCTGCTACGTGGAACACAAGCTATTTGTGCAAGTTATATCATTAACCAGTCTGTTGGTGGAACATTACCTATTAGTGCACCCAATAACCCCAATAGATGTGTGCGATATCTGTAGTGTGAAGCATTTGCGTGTTTGCTAACACCCATACGAGGTGTTGACCTGGTTTACGACAGTCAATCAAACAGCGTTCCCATAAACATATGCCGACCAGCTGTTACTGACTAAAATCCTGATCAAATCGTGTGTGTTCCTTTCTGTTGAGTCAGAAACAGTTTATTAGATAAATCAATTAATGGCAATGAGCTCCCCGGGGGTCGCGGATGAGTTGTGACTAAACGCTAGTCCGCTGGTTCGCTGATAGAGAGGTCGAGTTTTCGCCGGGACGGATGTCTAAAATTGACCTGGGACACCCAGATCGACCCAGTCTAAAATGTGTACTAGGAAAATATCCTGGGAAGTAAAAATGATCGAAGTGATACTGATGAAATAACAGACTGAGTGCCGAATGATCTATGCAGATATGTGTCTAGCACCATGTATTAGATGCGGCTTAAGGTGTGTGAAACGGTCCTTGACCTTTTTAAGTTCCCTTAAGAGCGAAGTGTTGTAACAGCAACAACATATCTTGAGATGTTGGTTGTGAAGGCGTGCCAGCGTTACTATATTTTACTGTCGCGCAAATTTCGGTATAATATCGTCCGTTGGATCGATGAGTCAAATATATAGGCGCCTATGGTATACTTTACAGTGGTATCTCGGTTTACGAACGCCTTGGGTCACAAACAATTAGGGTTACGAACAACAACTTGGAAAATATTATGTCTCGGGTAAAGAACAGTGCCTCGGGTTACGAACGAAGGCGAGAGAGTCAACATTTTAGTCCAACTGACCGGTGTCATACCCCAGCATCAGCGCACCGGATGTTTCAGAACGGGTGCTCTTATCCGTTCGGCCATGCTGATCTCCACATGGACGAATGACTTAGCAATGTCACTTCCTAAACCGAATATAAAATGGCGTTATCAGACAGACAGTGGGATCAACACCTTGTGCCACGTATATTGAAAGAAAGAAGATAAAATGGTTTGGCCATCTCATTAGAATGCAACACCATGAACTACCAACACTGGCCCGACATCAAAGAAAGAAGGTCTGCTACGAGAGCAAGAGGACACCAGAGAAGAAAATGGATTGACTACATTAAAGACACACATCAGCCGCTGGGGGGCAAATTATTCATTCTCACGCGCACGACTTCAAAAGTGGAAGATGATGATGATGATGATGATGATGATGATGATGACTTCCAGACGACAATGTGCAAATTTTTATTAAACACGGTTACTGAAGGTATTTGACTGAAGGTATTTGACTGAAGGTATTTGACTGAAGGTATTTGACTATTATGGTTTCGTTACTTTAAATATTAATTTATATTATTTATTTAACGTCACCAAAATTATCATTTATCATAATTACAGTAACGAACGTAAACTTGCCAAGAGATCACAACAGCACAAAATGCTGGTGTTGAAAGCGACGTCCTGTAAAGGATATGCAACTAAATAATTCACAGTAAAAGAAGTGTTGGCATAGTGACTAGCACGCTTGCTTGTGGTCGGGGTTGCCATGTGTTCGAATATCCATCGAGACGGCCTTTGTAAAAAGTGACGTGAGCTCCAGGTCGACCAAGCATGCAATGGGTTTCAGCAAATGTCCTGGGAGGGACAGACGGACAGCGTAATATTGACCACATAAAGTGCTAATTAATCTATATAAACACAAGGCAAGTATAGGGTATATTTTTAACGACTGTGCAGTGTTTGAAAATATTGCCGGTCCAAGTTTTGTATTCACCCTCTGTAAAGTTCATGCAACATAATAGGTAAATACAAATCGTGGACAGGCAATATTTTCAAACACTGCACAGTCATTAAAGATACACCGTGTACCATTTATGAGATATACCTATAACGATCTCTTTGCCTTAAAATCAATCCCAAATGGAAGTATGACTTGTCTTAGGCCAGATATCCCTGTGCAGTCGATCAGTTTCCTCTACAACCACATGTTTTCGTGTTCTTCATACGTTTAAGACAAGAAAGGCTTGCTGTGTTACTACCATGCGCATCATTTGCTTCTGTCATTGTTTGTCTCCAAAGTTCTGAAATCTTCGGTTGTGACAAAGTTCTTGAGTCCCTGGAGTATCAAGCAATGTTCCTGCTCATCTGTAGGTTTCTATGGCGAAGTGGCTAATCCGCCCACTTCTCATTCCGATGGTTGGGGTTCGATTCCGGGTTCAATCATCCAGTTCATGAATGCATTTTTCTCGGAGACTGCTGGAAGTCGGTGCTGGACCTGCGGAGTTCGTGTTCTGTGGGCGGTTTCGTCAGGCCCCTAGCGGTAAATAATGGTATCGAAGATGGTTTTATATCTGATCATTGGTTCAGCAGCAAAGAATATTCGGGTTACAGTTGTTTTAAGTAGATCATGTATTCGTTTTATTACATACATCGTCTCCTCGAAAGGTTAGCTGAAGAAACACTTGGAGTTTGGGAACCGTTGATTCTGTGGGGGTAGATTAGCATGGCATGCAGTCACGCATGATGAAACCAGTTGGATATCCAGTAAATTTCAGAGTCTGGGGGAAAGGTGTCTAATTCTTCCTTTTGTGTATCATCGGAGCAAATCTTTCTAGCCCGATTAAATTGTAAGAAATTTCCGACCATGTCAACCTGCATCCCAAATTTATCACCTGTTTATAAACTGACAGAGACTCCATAGAGCGTTTTCCCGATTGGTAGAAAGATTAATTCATTACTGATATTCCTCAAGCGGAACTCACGCTATGATTAAATTCACAGAGTATATTATGGTGGAAAGGGAGTCGCTGTAAAGCAGTGGATAGTACACTTGCCTGCCGGCCCGGCGTTTATGTGGTCGAACCTCCATCTAGTTGGGAATATTCTTTTCATCTGACTTGGGCCCGTAGGTCGACAAGCCTTAAATCTATACTAGGAAATGTTTTGGGAAGTAAAGCGTGATATTGATTATATCACCAATCGAGTGATGATTGGTCTGTACACATATGGGCTAGCACCATGTATCTCATAACCACAAGGCTTGGAAGTGGAGCCATCTAATTCAACAAGAGGCATGGAAGTGGATCCATCTAATACACCACAAGGCTTGGAAGTGGAGCCATCTATTACACCACAAGGCTTGGAAGTGGAGCCTTCTAATACATCACAAGGCTTGGAAGTGGAGCCTTCTAATACACCACAAGGCTTGGAAGTGGAGCCTTCTAATAAATCACAAGGCTTGGAAGTGGGTGCATTGCTGTAACTTTTACTAACGTTAACATTTTAGTGGTAAGGTAATACAGTCAACACAATTCTCTTCTAAATACATCTTTCTTTAAATGTATGACATTTTCTGTATTTCTTCGCGCATTTCCTTCTATGATGACTATGTCCAAATTGTCTAAGTCTGGATTTGCATTTTGCCCACTGTTATTTTCCCAGTTTGCGCATAACATGTACTCATTTATCTAATTATGAATATTGAGGAGTATGTTTTATCCTTTTCCCTTTCAGTAATTTGCTTAGAATGTTTTCCTAACATCCAATTTTTGTTCTTTGTTTCCTTTGTGAAATGTTAATGGCAAATTGTGTACTAGTTTTTAGGCAATCTCATTTGGAAGGGACTTTTTTTAAGCACTTTCGTAAAAGTACAGCTCCATAACTTCCACCAACATTAGAGTTTTCACAGTTAGACATATTTCCCTTTTATCAAAGCTTAATCTAATGCTGATATATCAATCTGCTAGTCTTTATTCCTCTTAGTTTCTTAACCTTTCAACATTGGATTAATTTTGATTGCTGCACAACTGTGACCTGAGTTGGGGCTGGTCCAGGATATGTTTTGAAAACAGTGCGCTATTTTTGCATTGTTTCTCTGAGTATTATAAAATCAATCTGGTTTCTGCTGACAGTTCCTTGGCTTTTCCAAATGTATATGCTTCTTGGATTTTGTTTAAAAGATATGTTAAACACGACGGGCATCTTTTCGCAGTAGAATGAGATAAGTCTCTATTTTCTTTCAGTTATCATCACTAGCCCATACTTTTCTTACTAGTTCTTAGAGATTCCTGCAAGTTTTCAAATCATTCTTCTATGACGTCATCACTGTGGTCTGAGATCGGTGCATGGCCAGGCTACATGGTATTTGCTTTTCATGTATTTAAATAGGTCCTGTCATCGGGAATAACAGAGTTCGTGGGGATCTCGATACATGAAGCCCATAAACGGGCACTCTCCCGCTGTTTATACTTCATCATGTCACCACGTACAAGAGGAGCAAGATGAGATCCTGACGTTATGTGCCCAGCGTCCATATAGAAAATACAGGTGAAGGTACAAGAGAAACAAGATGATATGATGAGATCCTGACGTTATGTGCCCAGTGTCCATCATGTGAAGGTACAAGAGGAACAAGATGATATGATGAGATCCTGACGTTATGTGCCCAGTGTCCATCATGTGAAGGTACAAGAGGAACAAGATGATATGATGAGATCCTGACGTTATGTGCCCAGTGTCCATCATGTGAAGGTACAAGAGGAACAAGATGATATGATGAGATCCTGACGTTATGTGCCCAGTGTCCATCATGTGAAGGTACAAGAGGAACAAGATGATATGATGAGATCCTGACGTTATGTGCCCAGTGTCCATCATGTGAAGGTACAAGAGGAACAAGATGATATGATGAGATCCTGACGTTATGTGCCCAGTGTCCATCATGTGAAGGTACAAGAGGAACAACATGATATGATGAGATCTTGACGTTATAAAGATCAGGTTGTGTGACGGTTTGTCTCAGTCTTCGTAGACTTAGATAGATAGGACAGGTTAGAAGGATGGATGGTGGTAGAATACCAAAATACATCTTTTTCAGTGAATTACAGATGGGTAAGAGATCTCAGGGTAGGCCTCTACTACGATACGAAGATGTGTGAAAGCGGGACATAACTAATACAGGCATTGATAATGCACATTAGGAGCAAGTCGCCGCTGAATGTTTTGCATTGAGGGCAAATATCAGAAATTGAATAAAGACAAAGGAGAAAATGATTGTGTAAAATGTAACGAACTATCGTTTGCCAAGACGGCTGGGTGCAAATCAATCAATAATAATACTACTCAAAGTATCAATGCCTGGAAAATCAACCTGGATTTTACAGCAACGTCCTGTTAAGGATATATAACATTTCATATGGATTAAACCAGGACCTTTGTTTGACAGGCTAGTGCTCTAACCAATATACCATCGTGGCTCCATTGATATTAGGTGGTTATAAAGCCAGAGAGATGTAAAAGTCACACGCATTTGTAGTAGACAACATATCCGCAGTAGACAACACATTTGCAGTAAGCAACACATTTGCGGTAGATAACGTATTTCTCAGTAGACACAGTTAAAGGTACGGCTGTATTGTAATGCAACAGTTGGCCTCCACAGAACCACGCAAATACTCCTCCATCAATCAACTTCTTACATACAGCGTTAATAAGCTGCTAAAATGACGACAGGCTTATTTGTGTTCGCCCGACGATAAGATTAATTCTGGCGGGTGAAAGTTTACATTGGCCTCCGAACTTCAAGCAGACGATGTGGTCTCAACCTTGACGGTGTTGCTCTAACAGGCTTACGATTTCGTGTTTGAAGATTATGTAACAATTTCCTTGAAGATTGAATGAAGGGTGCACACCGTTGTGGCTATTTATAGGTGCAGGGATTATTAGTTATTGTTCTTAATATCCGAATTTGAGCTGAGTCCGTCGCAAGATTATTAATATGAGCCTGGCGATGGATTATAATATAGGGTATATTTTTAATGACTGTGCAGTGTTTGACAATATTGCCGGTCCAAATTTTATATTCGCCCTCTGTAAAGTTCATGCAACATAATAGGTAAATACAAAACTTGGACCAGCAATATTTTCAAACACTGCACAGTCATTAAAAATACACCCTGTATAATGTCTGATGTTGAATGGTCTCGGGAAATGGTAGAATGGAATTTATGATGTAAATTATAAATTGATTATGTGGTTGTTTCGGGATTTGAAATCGTAGGCTATATACGATGGGTAGCGTTGTGATGTTCTGTTGTGATAATTTGGTGTGTCCAGTGTGTGCCGCGTGGTTACACGCCCGCTTCACACGCGTGATCCGGGACTGTTTCCGGATCCGGTCAGGGATATGCACTACTGACGAGCTCAAATGAGGGCGAAACTCGAGTATAGTGCTTCCATATTGACGTGGATAGGCCTTAGGTTCATATCAGAATGCGATCGGCGTTGCCAGTAGTGGGTTGTGCTCAATATGTAAATTATAAAGATAAATACTGTCCGTGGACAGTTCGGTGAACGCGATGCTATATTTAAGTCGGCTATACGAGAATTGCGGGGCTCTCTGGCCGAGGGCTTACACGACTTTCTCCGTAATTCCGTTTATCCACGCAGGGTAACGCAGCGCGCGAGAATTGGAAGCGGTTCTCCCCGCATTGGTGACTTGCGGGATAAGTGAGCCGGCCGCTCAGAAAGCAATGGCAAACTACTGAGCGTAATCTTGCCAAGAAATCAACAATCAGCTGAAAGATGTTAATGTTGACAGCGATGTTCTGTAAAGGATATGCGAATTTAAAAAAAAAAACTACGAAAATTATGCACATTTAACAAGTTTTTCTCAGGCATTGAACGCGTTTCACAATTCCGCATAAGGTATTCGAAATCAGTTGCAGGCAAACAAGTGAACGTAAAATTACCTAGAAAAATCACAAACAGCAAAAAAAAAAAAAAACATTGCCGGGGTCGATTGCGACATCCTGTTCAGAATATATAACTAACTGTTTTTAACAGGAGTGTTAGTTAGTAGGGGGAGGGAAAAAACGAATATTGTTAGAGGAAATACTGACAAGAAACAGTATTTCCCCTTTGTAATCGGTGAAATAGTCGGCGATGTGGCGAAGTGGTTAGCAACACAGTTCGTAATCCCGCATACCGCGTTCGAAACACAGCTGCAGGCAATTTGGAAGCAGACCGCTTTGTTCTGGTTTTCATACAATGGTATCAGTACTGGTCGTTCAGAGAGCAATGGCAAACTACTGAACTATTTGAGCAAAAGATCCCAAGCAGTCACAAAATGCCAAACTGACAGCGACGTTCAGTAAAGAATATGCAACTGGCTAAAAAAAAAGTGAAGGAATAAAAATTCTTGAAATTCTGCACAGTATTACTATAAAAAAAATAAAAGGGAATAGGGGGAAATAAAAAACTCAGTGCAATGGCAAAAAGGAAAACACAATTCATATCTCATTGGTAGGTCAGCATTGCCGAATGGATAAGAACGAGTGTTCTTAATCATCCAGTGTGCTGATGCCGAGGTAAGGGGTTCAACCCCTACACAGGACAGTTGGACTAAAATGTTGACCTATCGTCCTTGACTTGGGGACGTAAATTATAATAATCCTGAGTGGGTTAGCCTGATAGCAAGGGGTACTGTTAAAATGTTAAAAGGAAAAGCTAATCCACTCGCAAGATTCAGCCAGCACTATTAGAAGTAGTGAGTATTGACTACCCTTGAGTTCAAAGCGAGCGAGCGCAAAACAACCATCTCATTGCAACAAACACATAGATAATGACAATCTATTAAACAAATGTGTCAACAAATGCGTTTATCTATAGAAGGACATTACACAACGCGGGCATATGTAATATCTAGGTTCACTGGTGAAGGGAGATTGAAATAATGTGAGCGCCCCCCCCCCCCCCCAAAAAAAAAAAAAAAAAAAAAAGGATAAATACTGTTTGGGATCAACTCCGTATTGTCTGATGAGAACAGACGGAAAAATAAAGGTAAGAGTTCTAACAGCATGCATATTTTCTGTGGCTATATACTGGTGGCTATATGTTGGTGGCTGCAATATCTTCTTCTTCTTCTTCTTCTTCTTCTTCTTCTTCTTCTTCTTCTTCTTCTTCTTCTTCTTCTTCTTCTTCTTCTTCTTCTTCTTCTTCTTCTTCTTCTTCTTCAGCATTCCGAGCCATTGAGGTTCTTTGCTGCAGATACAAGCTGCCTCCATTCGTCTCTCTGGTTGACCTTCTCTTGCCAGTCGCTGATTCCAAGTGCTTGTAGGTTTGTCTGTATGTATATTATCTCTCCACCGTCTTCTTGGTCTACCTCGGGGTCTATGGTCATTTATTTCTTGAGTGTAAGCGAGGTGTGTTTCCCTGTTATCTTCCATTCTTTCTATATGACCCAGCCATTGCAGTCTATTAGCCTTCATGACTTCATGATACCAGTGATTAGCCGGGACTTAAACAGATCATAAATGTCTTTGTTGCTTCTTCTTTTCCACTCTCCAATTTGTGTATCCCTAATGGGCCCAGCGTTTGTGTGTGTGTGTGTGTGTGTGTGTGTATGTGTGTGCGTGCGTGCGTGCGTGTGTGTGTGTGGGGGGGGGGGGAGGACTGACTGCAAAGGCCACTCATAAGGAAATGCTTCCTGTTTATGCTGACAAATGTTTGTCTCGTAAGGCGATGCATAGCTGGGTAGAAAAACTTTCACAAGGATGCTCTAAAATTGTTGAAGAAGTCCGATCTGGTCGTCCTGTTGAGATTGCAACACAAGCATCCGTGCAGCGGGTGGAGGAGATGATTAGAGGTGACAGGCGAGTAACGATAGACTCTGTAGCATCTGCAATAGGGTGATCACATGGTTCAGCATGTAGCATAATGCATGATCGATTGCAATTTAAGAACGTATGCTCAAGGTGGGTACCCAGACAATTGAAGGAGGAACACAAAATGAACCGATCTGACCTGTCCTTGCATCATCTCTGTCGAAACGAAGATAAGGAGAAGACATGCTGAACAGTATTGTTACTGGGGAGGAATCATGAGTGCATCACTACCAGCCAGAATCAAAGCGTGCTTCAATGCAATGGAAACATCCTTCTTCGCCTTGTGTCCAAAAATTCAAGGCTACGCTGTCAGCAGGAAAGGTTATGCTGACAGTGTTCTGGGATTGTCAAGGAGTGCTTTTAACAAATTTCAGGAAGAAAGATGACAATGTGAAATTATGAATCGTACTGTGAAGTTCTATCGATGCTTCATGATGCAGTTAGAAAAAACCGTCCAGGACCGCTGACTAGAGGAGTGTTGCTTCTTCATGACAATGCCAGACTACATACAGCTCGATTAACTCAGGACAAAATTAACTAACTAAGGTTGGGAAGTTCTGGAACATCCACCTTACAGCCCCGACTTAGTCTCTAGCGATTTCCACCTTTTTGGTCCACTGAAAACCCACCTTGGTGGGAGCCATTTCACGAATGACGCCAAATTTGAATGTGAAGTGAAAACGTTGTTTAGAAAACAGAGCATGCTGTTCTATGCAGCCGGTTTTGGAAGACTGATAAAACGATGGGATAAGTGCATCAATGTTAATGAAAAGTATGTTGAGAACTAAAGGGACAATGTATGTATAAAAGTAAACTCGTTTCAAGTTGTTATCATATTTAGTTATTTTTCCACAGCCATTTGTGTCTTACTTATTGACTTCTCCTCGTATTACTCGTGTCCAGCGCCATAAGCGAACCCACTCCAAGTACTGAGATGCTTGTAATTTACGTACCTAAGTCAAGGACGAGAAGTCACCAGTTTAGTCCGACCGACCGGTGTAGGAGGTATATCATCATCATCATGTGTATTGCCGGTAAGCGTGGGCGGTCATGTCTCGCTATCTCAATCGATCACCTCAGTCGTGGATCAGCCAGACATTCAGGCAGACAGGCAGGCAGCCAGGCAGGCAGGCAGGCAGGTAGACAGACAGACAGACAGCCAGGCAGGCAGGCAGGCAGGCAGATAGATAGATAGGTAGGTAGGTAGGTAGGCGGTAGATAGATAGATAGATAGATAGATAGATAGATAGATAGATAGATAGATAGATAGATAGATGAGTGGATGGATGGACGGACGGACGGACGGACGGACGGGCGGGCGGATAGATAGATAGATAGATAGATAGATAGATAGATAGATAGATAGATAGATAGATAGATAGATAGATAGATAGATAGATAGATAGATAGATAGATAGATAGATAGATAGATAGATAGATAGATAGATAGATAGAACGAACGAACGAACAGACTTTATTTTCAAAGGGTAACAAATTGGGCACGCAGGCCCGTCCAATCACTCATCTTTCTTTCATCAACAGTGCAAAGGAAAAAAACATTGTCACGTGAATTTTGTAAACATAAACAATGCATATTACTATGTTATGAGACACATCCACCACCCACCCACACACCCCCCATTCACTCCAACTCCCCCACCCAACCATACACACATACAATACATTCCCCCACCCATCCACCACATCCGTACACCTACACATCTCCCCGCCCACACACATCTCTAACCCACCACACATCCCATCCACCCACACCCCAAGCACACATACATTCAATAACCCACACATCCCCTACCTACACACATCTCCCCACCCACTCACATATCCTCTACCCGTCCCATTTCCCACCAACAATCACTCATCCAATATCCCCCTCCACCCACACACCTCCAACCACTCATCCAAACACATATACCTCAGCCACACACACATCTCCCCGTCAACTCACATATTCCGCACCTACCCACACACAAATTCCGCACTCACCCACATAATCTCCCATCTCCCCCAGCCCACTCACAGATCCCGAGCCCACACCTGCAAACATCCCCCACCATCTCCTAACCTGCACACACTCACCCACCCACATATCCTCTACCCACCCACACATCCTCTACCCACCCATCCCCCAACCAACATCCCTTAACCACACACCCTTACTCATATACAATCACCCACCCACACATCCTCTACCCAACCACAGATCATCCACCCAACCACACATCCTCCATCCACCCATTCCCCCAGCCACACATCCCTTAACCACACACCCCTACCCATATACACACACATCCCACCCACGCACAATCTCCCCACCCATACAAACATCCCTCACACACATCCCCACCCACCAACACATTCCCCATTCACAAACACACACCTCCCATCCACGCACACACAACCCATACATTCATCCCCTCACACATCCCTAGACACACGTACTTATCCCTCAACCACTAACACCCACACATCCCTTTCCCACTCATCAACACATACATCTCCTATCTACCCACCCACACTCACACATCCTAACCACCCATCCCCCACCCTCACACACATCCTTCACCCACCCACAAACCCAACCACACCTGCACCCACCCACACAAACATCATTTATCCACACCCAGCTCCCCTCCCACACAATACCACACCCACACACATCCCAAAAACACATCCCTCACCCACACACACATCTATCCACACATCTCTTACCCATCCACACATCCCCCAACTACAATCACCCTCACTACCCACACATACATCCTCCATCCAGCCACACACACCCCCACCCAGCCAGACATATCCCCCACCCACATCTCCAAATCCATCACCCACACCCATCACGCACCCTCCCCCAACCCACACACATCCCCCACACACATTCACCCACACATCTCTCACCCACACACACTCCCCACCCATCCTCCCAAACATCCCACACCCATACACATCCCTCACCCACACACACATCCCCAAACCCACAACCACCCCCACCTGCACACATCTGCCACCCACCACATATCTCCCCACCCACACATATACCCCCACCCATCCCATAACCCACCATCAATCATTCACCAACATAACCTCCTCCACCCAATCACCCACAACCACCTAGACAAACACACATCCCCACCCAAAAACACATCTCCCCATACACCCATACATCTCGCACGCACCCACACACAAATCCCACACCCACCCACACACAAATCCCCCACCCACCCACACAAACCCACCCCGTCCACCCACACATCATGAGCCCACCCACACACATCACGAATCCACCCACACACACATCCCCCGATCCCCCCAATCTACTATTATGATCAAACTCCCACACTTTACACACACATACAGTGACGATTGTCGTGAGCATTGTCGTAAAATTGTAAAGAAAATGGAGAAAAATTGTACATATACATTTTGTAACTTAAAAATTAGTGATGCAATTCAACTCTCTCTCTCTCTCTCTCTCTCTCTCTCTCTCTCTCTGTCTCTCTCTCTCTCTCTCTCTCTCTCTCTCTCTCTCTCTCTCTCTCTCTCACTAACGCTCTCACTCACATTACAGTAATGTTATATTATACATGATAAAATCAAGTGTCATACATACAAAATGATAATGTGAAAGATGAAAATACACAAAAAATATGGAATGGCATGTTACAGGACATGCGAGCACTGAATTCTCTCTCTCTCTCTCTCTCTCTCTCTCTCTCTCTCTCTCTCTCTCTCTCTCTTACACAGGCACACACACATTCCCCCCCTCCCCACACACACACACATATCCCTCACATACACACCCATACATACATCCTCACATCTAGACAAATACATGATGCCTCACATGATAACTGAAACTAATAAGAACAAAGATAGATAGATAGATAGATAGATAGATAGATAGATAGATAGATAGATAGATAGATAGATAGATAGATAGATAGATAGATAGATAGATAGATAGATAGATAGATAGATAGATAGATAGATAGATAGATAGATAGATAGATAGATAGATAGATAGATAGATAGATAGATAGATAGATAGATAGATAGATAGATAGATAGATAGATAGATAGATAGATAGATAGATAGATAGATAGATAGATAGATAGATAGATAGATAGATAGATAGATAGATAGATAGATAGATAGATAGATAGATAGATAGATAGATAGATAGATAGATAGATAGATAGATAGATAGATAGATAGATAGATAGATAGATAGATAGATAGATAGATAGATAGATAGATAGATAGATAGATAGATAGATAGATAGATAGATAGATAGATAGATAGATAGATAGATAGATAGATAGATAGATAGATAGATAGATAGATAGATAGATAGATAGATAGATAGATAGATAGATAGATAGATAGATAGATAGATAGATAGATAGATAGATAGATAGATAGATAGATAGATAGATAGATAGATAGATAGATAGATAGATAGATAGATAGATAGATAGATAGATAGATAGATAGATAGATAGATAGATAGATAGATAGATAGATAGATAGATAGATAGATAGATAGATAGATAGATAGATAGATAGATAGATAGATAGATAGATAGATAGATAGATAGATAGATAGATAGATAGATAGATAGATAGATAGATAGATAGATAGATAGATAGATAGATAGATAGATAGATAGATAGATAGATAGATAGATAGATAGATAGATAGATAGATAGATAGATAGATAGATAGATAGATAGATAGATAGATAGATAGATAGATAGATAGATAGATAGATAGATAGATAGATAGATAGATAGATAGATAGATAGATAGATAGATAGATAGATAGATAGATAGATAGATAGATAGATAGATAGATAGATAGATAGATAGATAGATAGATAGATAGATAGATAGATAGATAGATAGATAGATAGATAGATAGATCATGTGCATGTGCGGGTCCAGGCTAAGCACGCATTAAGATAACCGATTCACCAGCAAGTGTGTACAGGATCGAGGCAGAATCGAAAACGGAAAAAGGGTAAAATAAAGCAGAGAAACAAGGCAGGGCGAGATTAGATAGAGATATTTTGTTTTTACCAAATGACAAATCCTGTGTGATCTCTTTTGTCTTTGATGGGTTGAAGGAAATCTTGGGGTAAAGCTGTTTACCATCGGTGTATAAATGTTGAGGTAAAGCTGTTTACCATCGGTGTATTTTTCTTTACATGTGCTGCCTATACTGAAATGGCGTGAACTCTTCGAGTTTCTTTATCTGAATGTAAATATGCATCTAAACAACCGATAAGATGCATTCTGTCAGCTGTAGGCAGCTTCTGCTGTAACTCACTCAGTAACTCACTCAGCTAAAGCATTGTTTCATCATCCTCATGTGCCATGCCAATAAGCGTGGGCGGTCATGTTACAGCATCACACACGATCACACGAGTCGTGGGTCAGCTCTGTCTGGAACATACCACATGACCAAGCCATCCAATTATTTACTTCTCTGCCTTCCCCTTGTTCTTTTCAACTCAATCTTGCCAATTGTTTCCAAGTTCTCCAATTTGTTTCTTCTCATAACGAGTCCAAAATTTGTGATTGTCTACGTCTAATTTCTATAACCACTTTACGGTTTTCATTTCTTTCTTGTAGGAATTGGTCATTAGTTTTTCTGTCTGTATTCTTTGCATTTTCCTTAGAAACCACATATCCCCAGCCATTAGATGTTTTTTTTTTTCAGCTTGTCTGCTCATTGTCCACGCTTCACATCCATACAAAAGTACAGGTTATATGTAGCACTTCAATGCTCATTTTATCGTTGGCAAATGACATCCTTTTATTGGCCAGTATGTTTTGCATCTAGCAAAATGCTACCTTCGCCATGGCGATTCTTGTTCTAATCTCTTCAAGGCATATACCATTATTATTATTATTATTATTATTATTATTATTATTATTATTATTATTGTTATTATTATTATTATTATTATTATTATTATTATTAAAGAATATCCCCATTTCCTTGTATTTTACAATGTGGTATTTCCTTCTTCCTAGTGGCGACCATAATCTGTGTCTTCTTATAATTTAATTGTAACCCTAATTGTTCACTGTGTACACAACCACATCTACTAAATGTTACAGAACCTGCTTATTGTCTGCAATCATGACTGTATCATCCGCAGTGTTTACTTTAAACAATAAATACTTGGGCCTTATCACCGTATAGCAGGTAGTTTGCACAACTTCGGTCTCAGCACGGCCGTCCGATAAGCTCCTCTCGACCCCATCGGAAGCTCTTCTGCCACGAGCTTTTCATGCCCAATGTAAAATAACACTAAGTAGTGCAGCTCAAGTTTCACAGCCTGAGATTCTGAGATAAGTAGCACATTGTGTTCATTTTCTTTGCATTGTTCTCAATTTGTCCATATTTCCATTCTTCTCTTTCGGTTATTATGCCTTAATGTAGTCACAGCAATGTCTTCTCCGTGTTTATATGTTGTGTTATGTGTATTTATTTTTGCTGATAAAGGTTAATATCCGTAACGTTCTATGTTTTCCGTAATTGTGTTCTGTAAAGCCGCATTACTTCGTGTTATTTTATACTGTTTACATGTCCAGAGCTTTACAGCAGTTCCACTAATTGTATTCATACCTTTCATGCCCCTAGCTGCTGCGATGTCCTGTGTCCGTCCCTGTGTTTGTCGACTCATGCCCATCTTTCAGGACACGTATCTTTCTTCAATTTTCTTTGAAAGCCATTGTGACGTATTCGGCCAATGTATTTCAGTTTCCATGATGTAACGCTGTTTCTGTGCCAGCTTTCTTCGCTATTCAGAGCTTGTAGAATGTCAATACTTTTCTCTTTTCTTGAAACACGATATTTTAGGAACTTTTCTGTAACACTGACATTCAAAAGCTCCCATGTTCTACATTAGTGATTGCGAAATGGTCAAAGTCTAGGACCAAAGTCTTATATCCAGGTGCTGCCACATGTATGATGCATGTTATAACAATTTACATTAATTTTTCACTGGAAGTGGAGACCCCGTGAATTAGTTTGCTGTATCATAAGCCTCATCATGTCTTTGCAAGACCTTGTCTGCGTTCATGTCTCTCTTCAGGTCTCGGTCCTTAGTGTTCTGGTTCCACCATGCCATAGATTTAGAACAGCAAACATCACATCTCTTGGGGTGTTTCTTCCTCTTCTATCATTTGTCTTTCCAGTCGTCACAATCATTTTTCTTTGTGTGTGTGTGTGGTTGGATTGGGTTTTGTTTAGAGGGAATCGAGTTCATCGCACCGATTTATCCTATATGGCTCGGTCTCTTTCCACAAGGCCTGCTGAAAGCGTAGCGCAAAGCACGAACTCCGTAGCTCCAGCAGCGACACACAGTAGTCTCTGGGAAAATTGCGGGCGTGAACAGAATGACAGACCCCAGTATCGAACCCACAACTTTCGGAACCAGTGACAGGCAGCTTAACCACTTGGCTACGGCAGTCATCACTGTGTTATCCAACTCCGCTTGTCTAATTACATGCTCAAGGAGCACTGCTAATGATTGGGTGTAATGTTCTAGTTTGGTAATCCAACGCCTCTCGTCTCATTACATGCTCAAGGAGCACTGCTAATGATTGTGTGTAATGTTCTAGTTTGGTTATCCAACGCCTCTCGTCTCATTACGTTCTCAAGGAACACTGCTAAGAGCTGTATATAATGTTCTAGTTTCATTATCCTCTTCCAGGAAATAGTTGGTAGTTACTCTGACAGTCCAAGGTATTTGCAACATTCGTCCCAGAAACCACATCTAAACTGCCCCCAAGCTATCATTCTTTCCCCATTCAAATTCCAAGATTAACTGCCATACCGCACAACAGGTTCAATATAACATTTCAGCACTCTGTATCTTACATTCAAGTCAAGTTATTTATTACAGAAGATATTTTTCATCCTCTGAAATGCAGCATTTTCTTTAGTATACTATGGTCAAATGTAAAATTAAAAAAAAAAAACAGGTAGGAGAACACACTGCGCGATGGCTGAGACTCAAGGAAAATGGCTGTTCAAACATGGACATAATACATTTATTATGTCTGTTCCACTTTTCACACGGGGCAGTGAGGAGCATATTGTGCAATATACACTGGCACAGGAACGGGACGTTATGGGATGACCCATTGTCGTGAAGTTGGAACGGCGACCAACGACTAACTAATTTAATACTGAGTATTTAAAGATGAATGCATAGATTGATGTCTGCTACTGTGAGTGTTATAGTGTTTTAATGTGTAAGCGAATTCTTGTTATCGCAAAGAGGAACGTGTATGAAATAGATATCGACTTAGAGTTCCATTCAGTGGAATTTATCCGAAAACACACACACACGCGCGCGCGCGCGCACACACACACACATGTATTACATAAATACAGGTGTGCGTGTGCGTGAGTGTGTGTGCGTGTGTGTATGTAAGTGTGTGTGTGCGTACATCTACCATGTGTATTTAGGTCATGCCATGGAGGGTTGGCAGACAGTAATAAAGGCTTGCGACCCAGGTTCACCATCTTAATTGCTATAGTACAAAGTAATGGTAGGTATTTACTCTGGCACAGTGTGAATCCCTGCATGCAAACTGTGGTGTGTTAAAGCTGCAAGGAATTATACTAAATATAAGCAAGCATTTTTCCCCCCGCGTTTCCATCCTGTTTCAGGATATTGCGGTCAACATCAGCATCTTTCAGCTGTATGTTGATTCCTAGGCTAGATTACGCTCATCAGCACGCCACGACTTTCTGAGCGACCGGCTCCATACTCTCATAAGTCACTGGCACGACTCGAACCGCTTCCAATTCTCGTGCGCTCACGTCAACCACGAAAGTATTCGGGGTTACGGAGAAAGCTGCTAACCCCTAGACCAGGGAGACCGGCATAAGCAAGCATGTATTCTATAATATTTTGAATGCATATACTATAATTTCTCTTCTCCTGCTGCTGCTTCTGCTGCTGCTGCTGCTACTGCTTCTGCTGCTGCTGCTGCTGCCGCCGTCGCCGCCGCCGAGTATTCTTCTTCTTCTTGTCCTTGGGGCAAGATGGTGTTCAATCTTTCCGCCCGTTAGACGAACTGTGTATTTTCTTTTAGTTTGTTTTGTTCCGGCAGTGGAATGCCTCAACAGTTTCAAGAGATAACATTGTAACACTTATTTCTTTCAGCAGCAATCTTGTTTCTAGATCATCGTCACCTTGTGTTCCTACTAGTGCCCAAACATTGACTACGCTTATGAAAACATTATCAGCAGAACTCATGCCATCGTTACCTGGTTTTTCATAGAGGAACGTGGCAAGATAGCGAACACATGGAAGTGTGTCTTGGTGAACATCAGTGCTGTCTATAGCTAGCGGCATCTTCGCATACGTTAGATGGCATGGGAAATCTATTCAACTGACTTTCATGAGGTGGATGAAGACGCAGCACAGTAAGTAACTAACCTTCAAGTCATATTCATTGTGTCTGGCACAACTCTACAACAGGATCTGCTGTGGAATTACCATTGTTATGGTGTTGTGTCAGTTCTACAGAGCTCAATGTGTGAAGTACAGTGCCAGTTCTGTTTCCAACAGTAACACAATAAAATTGTAATATTGACGGTGTGGACAAGGTTGTATGTTCCATTGTCAGTATTATAATGACATCTGTGACCCTGAGGATGGAAGCTGCTCTTTTGGTGTCCCATATGGGACGGATTAGTTTGGTCCTGGGTGTCCGTTTGTGAATGGGGCGATCACAGAATGATACTGCTAACCATGATGATTTACAGGAAACACGTCTTACACTGAGGTTGTCAGATACACACAGGACAATATGGTTTGAGATGTATTTGAAACATATAAGTCCGTTTGTGCGTTGCATAGTAGCACGGCATAATGCATGGAACATATGTAGAATTACGACTGTATTCGTGATGTCAACACATTGGCATCATACACGAACAAGTCCACCATTGAGGGAGCTATGGCAGCTGATTTGTGTTCCCTGTGTGTCGTTGGAGGTAGATATGTAGCCTTAAAGCAACGTTCAGTGCTGACATCTGATTACTACTCAACGTGTTGTTGCTTCTCAATGGCTGTGATTGGAGACTCAGGGAGTGATGACCACACATGCAGCCATACGTAGCCAATTTCCAGAGCTGCGGGTGGAGCTGCCATTTACTGCTCCATATGTGCTGCACAGAGTTGTCATATACAATTTTTGATTTTGAAATGCAACGCTTGGGTGGGTTTAGACTAACTACCTAATCTGTCAGGGAAACTATCAAGAACAATGACATTCTCAAGCAGAAGGTGTTGCAGTAGATACTTTACACAGAACTATACATGGTTCAGGATTGTTGTGACTTCCACCACTCTACCATTCTATAACACAACAGGATCTGCTATGTAATTTACCCAAGCATTGTCATGTTAGCCGGTCTCTCTGGCTGTGGGGTTACAACACTTTCTCTCTGTAATCCCGTTTATCACGCAGAGTCTCGCAGCGGAGCGAGAACTGAGGTGGTTCGACCCCCGCTCGTGACTTGCGGATACTGAGCCGGCCGCTCAGAAAGCAATGGCAAACTACTGAGCGTAATCTTGCCAAGAGATCAACAGACAGCTGAAAGATGCTGCTGTTGACAGCTAAGTCCTGTAAAAGGATACGCAAAAAAAAAAAAAAAAAAATTGTCATGTTGGTGTCTCAGTACTACAGAGCTCAACGTATGAAGTAAACCAGATTACTGTTGTCACTGCTTTGTTTGGTGCTCAACTATCTACCTGCAAGAGTTGTGTTTCCGTTGTGTAGTGACTTTAACTATGTATTATGTACTATTGTATTGATATTGTATGACAATTGTATGTCACTGCTTTGTTTGGTGATCAACTATCTACCTGCGAGAGTTATGTTTCCGTTGTGTAGTGACTTTAACTATGTATTATGTATTATTTGATAGACATTGTATGACATTGGTTTTGTTCTCCGTATACATGTATCTACTGTATTCGCCAGGAATGAGGCGCTGGAACCTCTTGCCCCCGGGTTGATTGGGCCCGTTAGCTATTACAGGGGCCAATTTAAGAGATGGGAAACTCCGATTATAAACCCCCAAGTTTAAGGTGGTCCAGCGTGCTGAGGAACTAGATGGCCACGGGTAAATTGATCGTGAACGCTGGACGTCTGGCAGGCGTGCGGGGCGGCACCAGGCGTATGGACTCCTGCGGGACATCCCTTGCCTCTTCCTTAGCAAGCAGGCAATACTAGGTTGACCGGTTATTTCCTGCAATATCCAAAACATGAGGCGCTGGAGGATGCGACCAGACAGGTGTGCATCTTGGAGAACATTAGGCTAGGAGATTAGTGGGTCAGAGTGTCAGCGGAGCAGTCAGACTTGTGCAGAGTTATAATCACATTGAGCTAGGAGTGCAGGGAGTGGCCAGCAGAGGCCACAGAAGTGGAAATCCAGCAACTAGTTCAGGATAATGCTCGCTCGGGTGATGTGATTATTTACACAGATAGTTCGGTGTCGAAAGGTAGGAGAAGTGCCTGGGAGTTCATAGCAATAGCTAATGGCCGAAATTTGGTGCAGGAGAGCCTGGCATATGATACCACAACATCTAGCTTAAGAATGAAGGTGGAGGCGGTCACTGCAGCTTTCCGCTGGATGGAGAATACGATACACACACATCGTGATTGTAACTGACTCAGAAAGCATGCTGAGGTAGGTGAGGACAGGCATGTTTCGTGCAGAGTGGCTTGCTTCGCTTAATAGGTCACGGGTGGCAAGCATCGCCTGGATCTTTTCTCTGCAAAAAAATCAGAGGAAAGGCGAGACGGACATATAATCAGATTGCTACTGGTACTAATTGGTGTTGGAACTATTAGCTGATTGCTGAGGATGGGGACGAAGCGCCGATGGGAATACCCTGAATGCCGTGATGTCGGTTCCTAGATCAATCAATCAATTAATCAATCATTCTCCTCCTCCTCCTCCTCCTGCTTCTTCTTCTTCTTCTTCTTCTTCTTCTTCTTCTTCTTCTTCTTCTTCTTCTTCTTCTTCTTCTTCTTCTTCTTCTTCTTCACTAACTACTCCTCCTTCAACACAATTTATTTTGAGAAATGCGCTATGGTGTATGATTCATACATCGCGGTATTTCTAACCGCAGATATCTCACTAATGCATCATCAACAGATACGATCTCTCGCTCCGTTTTTATTGTGTCTGGATGTCAGTGTTCTTTGTAGGGCATTACATCAACTGATTACACGACTAAGTCATCCCACTTGCAATTATTATTATAGGATTTCAATGGCATTGTAAAATAATGTCCACGAACATAACATACCAACCTAAGATCACAATGAACACTAAAAAAATAATGGTAATGTCTCATACGTTCAATATTTTGGCCTTCTAATCAACAATACTCGGGGTTGTTGAAGTGTAGTTAGACGTAGACTGGCCGTAGCGAAGCAGAGATGAAACAGTCTTAAGAACCTATAGCACGACAAGAGCTAACACGCTAAAGTAGCATTTATTAGGGCACTCAAACATGTGGATGTGAGCCATAAACCCTTTCGCAATTACCAAAGAAGAAAACTGAATCTTGTGAGCTCAAATTTTATAGAAAAAGTCTTAGAATGTCATGGATCAAGAAGAAGAGAACTACTAAGATTTTTATAAGATCTGAACACCGGAGAAAACTGGCTCACAAATACTAAATAGTATCAAGTCTCGGAAACTGAGATACCTTGGCCATATCAAATGTCACAGTTGCTTGGAATGTCACAGCTGCTTTTCCAAGCTGTATTGTTACTATACTGAGAAATGCGCCTCTGTGGGATTTATCATTTATATCGTATGTATAGTGTGCATTCCTTGCTTCTCCAATGGATCTCAAATTACTGTATTTATTATACTATATTTTCTATACATCCAGATACGGGCAACTTATTTCATATTTACACTTGCTCACAATTCAGTTCGCCAAAATGTATTTATAACGACAGCTAGTTCCTTAGAATAATCGTTCCTCGTTCCTCTGTCCATGTGGGGTGGGTCACGTCTAGTTATGCAGCTCACAAAGTGTCCAACTCCAAGACGCATTTGTGAAAGGTTTGCTCCTCCTAAACAGCCAGACATCCAAGTTGGCAGGTGTTGTCTCCCCGTGAATTTGGGTTTCTTTGCTAAACGCACTTACCAGAGCAGCGGATATATGGGCTACCATTTGACATTGCCAACTGCAATGCAGTTTTATAGTTTTATTTGCGAGTATCTACGAATATCTAGATGTCTGTTTGATTGTCTGTCTGTCGGCCGAAAAGGTTGGTAGGTCGGTCTGTGCGTCCGTCCGTCCGCCAGCTGCTCACTCGATCATTCTGCCGCCAGTCCGCTTGACCCTTCATCCATGGTTATAACATTTCATCCATCCATGGACACATCCAACCTGCCTGCCTGCCTGCCTGCCTGTCTACCTGCCTGTCTGTCTGTCTGTCTGCCTGCCTGCCTGTCTGTCTGTCTGTCTGTCTGTCTGTCTGTCTGTCTGTCTGTCTGTCTGTCTGTCTGTCAACCATAAAGTCTGCTAAATGTATGTTTCTCTGTTTTACTGTGTGCATCCTGTCAGATTGTGTGACTAGCCGTCTGCTGGACTTATGCCATCTAAAGCACACGCGATACGATGTGTTGGTGACATCTTCGCCCACCCCACGACTACACCGAGTGGAGGTTGTATGCCCCTATGTCTCGTATCCAGCTAGACAATTTCACCTTCCATGGGAACCATCTGTTCTACAGTGTGATGCTTCACCAGATTCAACTTGTTCAGACAGATTACAAGAATTCATACTCTGATAATTAAGCCGATGGCTCAGTGGTTACCTCACTGACTAGTGGTGGCAGCACGTGTCTGGGACTTGATGCTGCTTTGTTAAACCAGTACCGAAAAATTTAAACCAGTACCGAAAAATTGCCAGAATGTACTGAAACTCGCAATCAAAGACATTTGATGACGACTGGAACAGAATTCGCCACCTCAATATGCGGTGACCTACTATATGTAGATTGGAGTAAGATTCACACCCCAATATGCAATGACCCACTATATGTAGATTAGGACAAGATTCACCACAGCAATATGCGGTGACCTACTATATGTAGATTAGGACAAGATTCACCACATCAATATGCGGTGACCTACTATATGTAGATTGGAATAAGATTCACACCCCAATATGCAATGACCCACTATATGTAGATTAGGACAAGATTTACCACCTCAATATGCGGTGACCTACTATATGTGGATGAGAACAAGATTCACCACCTCAATATGCGGTGACCTACTATATGTAGATTAGGACAAGATTTACCACCTCAATATGCGGTGACCTACTATATGTGGATGAGAACAAGATTCACCACCTCAATATGCGGTGACCTACTATATGTAGATTGGAATAAGATTCACACCCCAATATGCAATGACCCACTATATGTAGATTAGGACAAGATTCACCACATCAATATGCGGTGACCTACTATATGTGGATGAGAACAAGATTCACTACCTCAATATGCGGTGACCTACTATATGTGGATGAGAACAAGATTCACCACCGCAATATGCGGTGACCTACTATATGTGGATGAGAACAAGATTCACCACCTCAATATGCGGTGACCTACTATATGTGGATGAGAACAAGATTCACCACCTCAATATGCGGTGACCTACTATATGTGGATGAGAACAAGATTCACCACCTCAATATGCGGTGACCTACTAATTGTGGATGAGAACAAGATTCACCACCTCAATATGCGGTGACCTACTATATGTGGATGAGAACAAGATTCACCACCTCAATATGCGGTGACCTACTAATTGTGGATGAGAACAAGATTCACCACCTCAATATGCGGTGACCTACTATATGTGGATGAGAACAAGATTCACTACCTCAATATGCGGTGACTTACTATATGTGGATGAGAACAAGATTCACCACCTCAATATGCAGTGACCTACTATATGTGGATGAGAACAAGATTCACCACCTCAATATGCGGTGACCTACTATATGTGGATGAGAACAAGATTCACCACCTCAATATGCGGTGACCTACTATATGTGGATGAGAACAAGATTCACCACCTCAATATGCGGTGACCTACTATATGTGGATGAGAACAAGATTCACTACCTCAATATGCGGTGACTTACTATATGTGGATGAGAACAAGATTCACCACCTCAATATGCGGTGACCTACTATATGTGGATGAGAACAAGATTCACTACCTCAATATGCGATGACCTACTATATGTAGATTGGAATAAGATTCACCACCTCAATATGCGGTGATCTAATATACGTCTGCTCTGTAGTTTAGGAGATAGTGAAACTGATGTATACAAATCCTCGGCACACCGAGGGGAGGGTTCGAAATCAGCTGAGAGCAATCTAGAATCGGGCCGCTGTGTGTGGATAGCGATGGTATCAGGTGTCTGCCGTTCAGAAAGCAATGGCAAACTACTGAACTAAAATTACGTAGTAAATCATCGACAGCCAACAAAAGTTGGGGTTGATTGCAATGCCCTGTAACCTAACTATATGTAACGGCCTAACACTTCCCTTACCTAAGGTTGACAGGTAGCATAATAAAAGTGCGCTGCTTGCCAAGAAAGTGGTCTGGTTTCAAACCCAAGCAGAGGTAGAATTATTTGTCCTCGGAGTCGGCCCAGCCCCATAAACTATGTATCAGACAATTCTTTCAGAATTATCTGAGAAGAAAAGGGAATTGACCATCCTACCTCATTACATCTGGGCTCAGAATAGAACCTAGAAGGCCTATCCGATCACACCACAAAGTCATCAGCTCTGTGAGTACCTTTAGATTGCTAGATACTACGTCCAGTTCAAGGCTATATATATATATATCCTGTGCAATAACCAAAGTTTCCACAAAGGTGTTGTTTTATAAATATACGCCACGCAAAACTTTGCCTTTGATCAAATGGTAGCAATAACAAACAACCGCAAAATAAGCGATTTTACGCTCAATCAGACTCGTTAATTGGAAAAATATGAATAGGACTGGGTCAATAGCCAGCGAGGTTGAAATTAGTTCTGTCACAAGCATTCTGCTCTATGGAGTGTTTTATTAGATGTAGTGTAAATATAGACAAGGCCTCATTCCCACACCTGGAGCGGTATCTGGTTTATGGTGAATATTTTTAGACCAATACCACCAGATGATTGATGTGGTCACTATTACACGGACTGTTTTACTTTCCCAGAAAATGTCCCGATACCCATTTTAGGTTGGGTCGACCTATTAACCCAATTAAATACAAATAAATTGACTCTTTCAAGTGGATTTGAATATAGTATGACAGGTCTTGTTGGTAAGCGTGCTAGCCACAGAGACACCAAGGCCACCTTACCATGGTAATGGGTAGGGTTTAATCCCCAGCGATGACGGGAATCTATGTTTCAACAGTATATATATATATATATATATATATATATATATATATATATATATATATATATATATATATAATGTGGAAGGTAGGAGTGAAGGAGCAAAGGATGTTAAAAGGAGGTTATGACAGAGCAGCGGACACCTTAATACACATTCAAAGGAAAAGAAAAGAATAACAGAGAAGTGCGGATCGTCGAAATATATATTTATAGTTTGAAATGCGGGGTATCAATTTGATTACAAAGAAGAACCAAGATAAAGGTATTATGTGATTAAGTGACATGAGATGATTAATTGTCTTAAGCTATTTCAAGTATCTGCCATGGGAGTATACATCGCTGAAATATTGTCATTGTATTATAATGCACCATGTCTGCTACCATATTAACAACATCTAAGTCATTACTATGTCGTACCTCTACTTCCCATTTTCGATATCCATGATTGTTTAGTTGATAGCTATTTTTTTTTAATTTGACACTGAATCTGTCAAACGCCATTGGTTTTCTCAGTATATACCTATAATTCCAATTATTAATATTATTATTGTTATTAATTGATATATGTTGTTCTAAAAATACAATGAACACTGATTCCGCAGCAATCTTGAATCCCCAACACCCTACACCCAATATATGTCTATACACAAGAACGTCGAATCTCCACAGAGCAGCCAACACCCTACACCAAATATATGTCTACAAACAAGAACGTCGAATCTCCACACAACAGCCAAACAAACCCACCACCAGTGAAAATGAATGAGTCAAAGCTTCACCGACAGCCATCGTGCTAACTAAATAAGCATCACAGGCGCATCTGTTAGAGAAGAGATAACCACGTGGTGATGATCGTGATGGTAATCGCCATGGATGACGGATATGCCTCCATGTTTTTGTTTTTCATGGCAGCCATGTATCTAATTACTGTAGAAACCAGCCCTCTATATTAAGAAAATACAGTCGTTATCGTAATACGTCGATTTTATATACGCCCAAGTCAAACAGTTATATAAGACATTGAGAATTGTACAGAAAGTCTGCTAGACAGACATTGCGAGCGAGAATGAGAGAGAGAGAGAGAGAGAGAGAGAGAGAGAGAGAGAGAGAGAGAGAGAGAGAGAGAGAGAGAGAGAGAGAGAGAAAGAACGAATAAACGAACGAAAGAACGAACTTTATTTTCAAAGGGTAATAAATTGGGCACAAAGGCTCGTCTTACAATCACTTATCTTTCATTCATCAATTGCGCATGTTATATTCACATAGGAAAAAAAGAACATTGTCAAATATGTAAATATAAAGAATGCATATTACCATGTTATGAGACAGGCAGACATATGTACACACGCACGTTTCTATCACATACACATATATACCCATACATCGCACACATACACACGCAAACACACACATACACACCCATACACACGCATACACACATGTACACACATCAACACAAACACACAAACATATATAAACATACACACATACACGTACACACACATACACATACATACACACAAACATATACACATACGCTCTTACACACACATACACTTTCATGCACACACGTACACACATACAAACACACATACACACATACAAACACACATACACGCATGCAAACACATACATGCACATACATACATTCATATACACACATACACACATACACACAAACACACATACATACTTACACCCATATAAACACACACACATAGACACAATACACATAACACCCATCCACCCACCCACAGACTCGCACATATAGACACATACACGCTGCCTCACATAATCACTAAACTAATATGAACAAACTTTAAAACTTTACACACATATACGCTGACGATTATCGTGAGCATCCTCACAAATAACACATTCCCTCGCATAATACACAAATACATACTCCCTCGCATACACTGCACACATACCCACACACACATATACACATATATTCACGAACATATATATATACACACACACACTTACATACACGCATATAGGCACATATACACACATCGCACACATACACACAAACACACACACACACGAGAGAGAGGGAGAGAGAGAGGGGCGAGAGAGAGAGAGAGAGAGAGAGAGACAGAGAGAGAGAGAGAGAGAGAGAGAGAGAGAGAGAGAGAGAGAGAGAGAGAGAGAGAACGGTTATAGGGAAATATGCATAGAAGCATACATATTCTCAAATTTAACGTTGACACGACCCGATAGCGTGGTGAGGAAGAAATCCAACGCGAAGCGATGAGTTTATTCAAAGAAGAGTGCTAATGTGAGGTGATACGCTTATAGTATTGAACCACTTTGAAGATCTGCCCCAATGCCAAGAGGAGGGTCAATGCGATTAACAAAAAGAATGTTATGTCTGATGGCAACAGAAAATATTCGATCCCTAGACAATCGCAGCCAATGTTATTTCCAGTGGCAAACAGAAAACGGCCCAACTTACTTAGTAGAAGTGACAGCGGTTTTTATTGAAGGTAGCCTTGTTTATTCCGAAATGGTTTAAGGTATAGAACTTCGTTTATAGGGCAGCGGTAGGGCAGCAAAGCAATGCTATATCCAGTGGCAAACAGAACAGGCCAGCTTACTTTGTAAGAAGTGACAGTGGTTGTAAGGAAGTTGGCCATGTTTATTTCGAAGTGGTAAAAGTTAAAGGACCAAGTTTATGGAGCAGCAGCAGGGCAGCAACTAGCACGCAAATTTGTTTATTAGTGTTCCCTGATTCGTTGCCAGGCATCAAAACCAGGTCTATATAACATTTTGGTACTCACTTACATTCAGTGACAGTGACATATTGCATAAGATCTTTATCATTATCTGGAATCCAGTTTTGCTTGACTTATTCTGCTCTTAATCTCTGCCGTGCATCTTCAATCTGATGTTACAACTGATTGATCTATAAAAATATGGGGCACTCTACAAAAGTCTTTCTACCAACTCTATACTACCATTACTAAACCTGGACAATAACAGAAGAAGAGAAAAGAAAAATTATAATAGCAGAGATGTGATTCCTGAGACACATACTCAACGTATCAAGAAGAGAGAAACTCATAAATGATGAAATCAGGACTTAAGTGGAGGATATAGCAGCGCTAGATTTCATGAGAAAACAGCAAGTGAAATGGTTCTACCACATACACAGACTACCATCAGACAATATACCACAACAAACAACTGCGTAAAGACCAAAAGGAAACCGAAGAAGAGGCCGACCACGTAAACGATGGGTAGAGGAAATAATAGAATCCATGGGAATCTCGATACAAGAAGCCCATAAACGGGCTCTCTCCACCGTATTTGCTTCATCTCGACATCGCAAGGTACAAACGGAACAAGATGAGTTGATGAGACGAGACTTATTGGGTATATGGTGCTAGCCCAACATGTCTATTGGCCACTCGGCACGCGATGGGTGAAGCGATGTCATGCAGGCCACCCTTACTTCCAAGAACATTTTCTTGTGCTTTAGGCTAGGCCGACACCGGAAGCCCAGAGCATATGTAAAATCACTCCCGAATAGATGTGCATTTGAACAAATGACCACTGAGAAAGAAGGCAAGCGGGCTAGCTATTGCTTTACCTCGGCACTTGAATAAGTATATAGATTGTTGTTGCAAATCCTTTATAGGAGGAGTCAACCCCAGCATTTTTTGGCTGTTCATGATTCCTGGGCTAGTTTACGTTCAGTAGTTTGCCATTGCTGTCTGAACGACCGGCGCCTATACCATTTCATAAAAATCCAACGTAAGTCGGTTTTCTGCGAAATCGCCAACAGCTGTATTTCGAAAGCGGGTATGCGGGATTACAAACTGCGTTCGTAACCCCATCGCCACGGAGCAGGCAAATATATAAGCCACTGCCAAATGAACAAACTTAAATACAGAAAAAAATAAACGAAACACACAGATGAATAAATCAACAGCGCAAGTCCATATAAGTAATTGGAGATGCAAGTTATGAACGCTTGAAAAATATGATTACAGCAATAATCAAATCATTCTTATGACACAATAAATCACAAGATATCCTCCCAATTATAATCCCGGAAGATTTGAGCAGGATACAGCTTGTTTAAACCAAAGAAGCACTTATCTTTTTATTTAAAACGAGAGCAGACAATAATTATTTGAAGTGAATTCGCCCACTTATAGAAGGCCAAGGTCAGGTGAAGAGCTAGCGGGTAAATATTTACTCAGAAATATTACGTTGTTTTGTCATTCAATGACTTGTGTTTGATAAGAAGAGATAAACACAACCAAGGTGTATGGAATACTTATGGTTAACATGAAAGTAAAGTAAAGTAAAGTAAAGTAAAGTAAAGTAAAGTAAAGTAAAGTAAAGTAAAGTAAAGTAAAGGAGCATTTATACGCCTTGTTGCATATTTGGCATGTGGTGCAATATTTTGCTAAACCAATCGGTACTTGACTCCTGATTTGGTCCATATCACATCTCTTGCCTTTGCTTTCCAGAACAGTTTATGGTATTCGTTTTAGGCTGGGTTGAAATGTCAGGTGTATAGAAATCTGCGTGTCGAACACTAGACAAAATAGCACGTATGTCGACCACGCTTGCGTCCAAAGCAAGCAAAGGAAAAAAAAAATCAGCAAAGGTGATCCAGACCATCGAAGACCGAAATCTGTGGAGAGACATGAACTCCTACGCCCGTTGGCAGGGCGCAAGAACATGGTGATGCCTTTAGAAGAGTTTCAGATATTTATGTAAACAAAATGTTTGCATGGATTATGTTTTAATCAGTTAAAATATTCAAGACAGCATTACCTTGCATTAGTTAGCTAAACTCGATTGTTTATGGTGATACAATGTTTTTGCTGTGCTATATTCTCTCTGCCCTCTATGATACTCTTTCTGATGTGCTTTTTAGCTGTTCTTTATACAATATTTGGTTAATGGGAAATGTGATACACATTTGTGATGAATCGCATTTACCAGTGTGGACAAAATGAGACTATATATAACTATTAATATTAAGATACGAGGGTAAGTTAATAAGTAAGTCATAAATGGTTGTCGAAAAATAACTAAATATGATAACAACTTGAAACCAGTTTATTTGTGTACACACATTGCCCCTTTATCTCTCAAGATTATTTCCACCAACACTGACGCACTTATTCCATAGTTTTATCAGTTCTCAAAAACCGACTGCATACATCTGCGTGCCCTGTTTTCATTTACCTGCCGTCCCACAGAACTGTGTGACTTACTTATTGACTCGCCCTAGTAACTTTTTCTACCCAGCTATGCACAGCTTTACTGGAAATCGCTAGGGTCTAAGTCCACTGAAAACCCACCTTGGCGGGAGACATTTCGCGAATGACGCCGAAGTTGAATGTGAAGTGAAAACGTGGTTTAGAAAACAGAGCAAGCAGTTCTATCCAGCCGGTTTTGGAGGACTGATAAAACAATGGGATAAGTGCATCAATGTTGGTGGAAATTATGTTGAGAAATAAAGGGACAATGTATGTATAAAAATAAACTGGTTTCAAGTTGTTATCATATTTAGTTATTTTTGACTTACTTATTGACTTCCCGTCGTATATCAAGACAGAAAAAAAAATTAAATAAACAACAGAAAACATGTCAAATATACAAATGCTTCTACAAACTGATGGACTGACGGATTTGTGAGACTGGAGACACACGCCCAGACATACAGAAAAACATCAACTGGCAGGTGTTATATATATATATATATATATATATAACAACACACGTATAGTTTAAATATGTACAGGTAACCTTGACACGACTTAAGAGCATGGGAATACGGTTGTGACATACATGTCTATAGACTGATTGGCACAAGGCGGCTGATGTCGTCATATATATATATATATATATATATTGCATATCCTATTTACAGGACAACGCGGTCAACACCAGCATTTTACTACTGTTATTGATGTCTTGTCAAATTTTACGTTCAGTAGTTTGCCATTGCTTTCTGAACGACCAGCGCGACACGGTCTGCCGCCATATCAGTCGCTGTTGTGTTTCGAACGCGTAGTAAGCGGCTCAAAAATCGCGTTAGCAAGCCTTTGGCCACGAAGGGCGGCATATATATATATATATATATATATATATATATATATATATATATATATATATATATATATATATATATATATATGTATGTGTGTGTGTGTGTGTGTGTGTGTGTCTGTGTCTGTGTTGTTAATGACTCTGCATTGTTTGAAAATATTGCCGGTCTAAGTTTTGTACTTACCTATTATGATGCATGACCTTTACAGAGGGTGAATAAGACTTGTCATAGTCCCGAGAGAGAGAGAGAGGAGAGAGAGAGAGAGAGAGAGAGAGAGAGAGAGAGAGAGAGAGAGAGAGAGAGAGAGAGAGAGAGAGAGAGAGAGAGAGAGAGTTTTACACCGAACTAATTTACATTTAATCTTTATAATTAACTATAGAGGCTGACCTTTAAATGAACTTCAAGTCCAGGGTTATCCAATTATGACTCATGCTGTCCTTGATCTTCTGCAAAATACAAAACGTCATTTATTTAAGTGCATGCCTTTTTACTCTAAGAACAACATAATCTAAGGAGATTCTCTCTTTGAGAAAAGTTGTAATTATAAAACAAATAGTTTTCATATTATTTGCTTTCATTATTGTTATTATAATGACTTGAATTAGCATTGATGACATTAAAGGCTGTACTATAACAAATGTCAGGAGGTGTCATTAAAGGCTTTACTATAACAAATGTCAGAATCTGCAGTGACATTGTGCTTAATGCACTTGCCTGTAGAGACAGTGCTCAGGTTTCACTTCATATCACAGACATATTTCTTTTCAACAACAAAACAACAACAATTCACCTAAACGAACATCCCATGAAACAAGTAAAGAGTTTCAAGTACCTAGGAAGTATAATATCATCAAATGGCAGATCAGAAGACGAGATCGAAAATAGATGCAACAAGGCAAACCAACTCATTGGACAAATGGCACCAATACTAAAGAACAAACATGTATCAATAACTACTAAGAAAGCACTTTACAACACAATGTTCCTACGAACTGTATGCTACCAATGTCAAACCTGGACAATGACAGAAAAAGAGAAAATAAATATCACAACAGAAATGAAATTCCTGAGAAGAATACTCAACATATCAAGAAGAGATAAGATCAGAAATGAAGAAATCAGGACTAAAGTAGGGGTTATAGAAATATTAGATTTTATTAGAAAGCAGCAAGTCAAATGGTTTGGCCATACAAGTAGGTTACCTTTCAACAGCATACCACAACAAGCAATGATGTACAGACCAGATGGCAACAGAGGAAGAGGCCGACCACGTAAACGCTGGGCGGAGGGAATAGCAGTCCATGAGAATATCAATACATGAAGCCCATAATCGGGCATTCTCACGATGTTTGCACTTCACCTCGACACCGCAAGGTACAAGAGGAAAATTGTGAGATGAGATGATATATATATCAGGGACGTTCATTTGAAACCCGTCTAATGGCTTTATTACAAAATCATGAAAAAAAAAAACATTAACAGGTGTGTAGAATTAAACAAAGCATTCATTGTGAATGAATTATGCACCATGGGTTGGTCAGAAGTAGTCGCCGTAGGCATTCAGGCAAGCATCCCATTGCTTAGGTAGGCGGCGAATGCCATCCGCAAAAAAAAAAAAAAAGATTGTGGTTGCTCACTGAACCAAGTGTTTACCGCGTTCATTACGTCTGCATCTGGGTGAAATCGTTGCCCCTTGAGAGCTTTTTTTAGAGGGTCAAACAAATGAAAATCACATGGTGACAAATCATGACTATAGGCTGGATGTTGCAGAATTTCCCACTTCTTCTTTGCTAATGCTTCCTGCACAATCTTTGCGACATGCGGATGAGCATTATCGTGCAACAAAATCACACCGCGAGAAAGCACCGTGTCGTTTATTCTTTATGGCTTTTTGCAGCTTGTCTAGTGTTTGCAAGTAGTGGGTAGAGTTGATGTTGACACCAGGTTCTTTAAAGTCGGCCAACAATAACCCCCTTCATGGTCAAAACATGCGCGCAGCATAACATTACCAGCGGAAACATGTAACATGACGTTTTTGGCTTTTGGTGATCCAACATGCTTCCGTTGCATGTTCTCTCTTTTGCTGCTCGTCTCAATGTGGTGACACCATGATTCATCGCCTGCCATTATACGGAAGAGAAATACATCACCCTCCAGTCTGTAACGCAGCAAGTGGTTCAAACACCATCCCATGCATTCCTCTGTTTGGAGGTCAGTCAACATCCGTGGTACCCACTGTGAACACACCTTCCGATATTGCAGTTTCTTACGAACGACCTTCTGAATTGTCCCAATTGACACATCAAATTCTTTCACTTGCGAACGTGTGCTTCGACAACGGTTCATCTGTACTTTTGCATCAATTTTGAGGATGGTTGTTTCTGTTGCAACAATATGCGTTTGACCCGGCCGTCGAAGATCTGTCGTGAACTGACGTCCTTTCCGAAACATTCGTGCCCAGTCTGTCACTGTTGTCTTCGACACACATTTGTTACCGTATGCTGCCTGCATTCTTTGATGAATGTCCACTGGTCGACATCCTTCAAATGAAAGAAACTGTTACCGCTCTTTGAGCTTCTTTGGACGGATTTGGGATCAACCCGGCAATTTTCTCAACGGTCAGAAACAGAACCTATGCATCATGGGATGATAAGCACGTGCTCTTTTATTCATTGGTCAGTACTTATCACATGACTATGACACGATCATGTTCAATTATGCGCGGTGCGGCACAAACGGATTTCAAATGAACGCCACACACACACACACACACACACACACACACACACACACACACACTCACACACACACACACACAATGAAAACAATGCATTTCCTTTTTGACTTTCAACACAGAAGGCACAAATAATATATTGCACGATGTTTTCACCGGCATATTTCGCTTCATCTCGTCAGGTGCATACTGCAGTTATATCATATGAAATGAATAAACGAATAATACTTTGGCTAAAATACTAAATACATAGTCACTGGTATTATTCGAATGTCGAGCATGTTATCTCCATGGTAATCTAAGATTCAAAAGAAAGTCCTTCTGTTTACATAGAACTGGCTTGAATCGCCTAATCGATAATGCCTCGAATTATTTGTGTAATAAATTACTGATCGTCGAATACAGTATACCAAATGCGTTCTCTTTAATAACTCCATGATTGCTAATAAGCAAATGTGATTGTCGATTTCGACGTTTTATGGCCTGTCGACTGCACAGGGATTCCTGAATATTGATTAACTACTCCCCCCCCCCTTCCCCCCCCCCCTCCCCCACTAGTGTGTGTTCGGTTACTCGATATGCTAACAGTCTATCCGTTCTACCTATTAAGTTGCGTGCCACTCATACTGAAATTGATATAAATTGCCTTTACAACTGCTGTCAGAATTTTGATATGAATATTAACACCAAATAAGTCACAATTTTTGACAATTGGAGGGACACCAGCAACATAACGTAAATGTCAACGGAAAAATCATTAACACAGGTTAAAAGTATCTGGTCAGTGTGTACACAGAGGATGGGAGGCTAGATATAGAAACAGAAACAAGAATGCAGAAAACAAACAACATCAACTATGAAAAAGCACCTTTTCTAAAATAGCCAAATATCAACATGCGTACAAAAAAGATGCCGAGACACACATATTCATCCCACTGCTGAGTTGCCAATGCCAAACATGGAGTGTTATAGAAACACATTGTCGTAAAATCATATTATGTAAGATGAGATGCATAAGAAACGCAGCAGGAAAACACAACCACTAAATTGTGGGGTTGAATGTGACGTCCTTCAAAAGATAAGCATGATTACGGAATCTTCTGGCATTGCTGATGATTGCTGAGAGGGGGAGGGTTTATTTAGATATTGTCTATTGAAGGTCGTTTCTGGCTTTGTGTGCAGACAGCTTCCACTCTCACTGACATAATAATTCTTCTCTTGACTTAATATTATATCAAGTGTGCTTGTATGTAAGAGACCTGCACTCTAACGGCTCGATTACCTGCCCTAGAACTAGATAACATAAAGTTATTACACAGTTATAATACATAATTTATTGTAATTGTTAGTTATTGTGCTTTCTTAACCACGAAGTATACACAACTCGCCTAACACTTGCATATAACTTACTATTGCAATCAACAATACATATCCGTGTACACAATTAGCCAAATTACAGGCTGGTATATGAAGTATTATAACAGACATCACACTGTTTAGCCGCTCTTACCTTTACATATAAATCTTATGTTAATTTTTGACATTTAATTTTATCTGTAAATTCCCTGTCCTGAAAGTTTGTGTGTGTAGTTAACGGCTGTCTGTTAACGTGTAGTTAATTCTGTGTAGTTTGTATGAGTCACAACTGCTAAAACCCTTAGCCATTGTTGATGTAATTGAAAGTGGTTGTTAATAGGACAGCAGAGAACACCCATTTCTATTGTTAGAAGTCAAAAGTTATAGTAACTGGCATGATCATTGTTAAACTAAGTAATAGTAACAAATGACAGGTAGCAAGCAGTCGACCAGCACGAAATGGACATAGGATATTGAAGACGCCTTCAGCGCCTCGGAAACTGAAGTGGCCAGTAAAGAGAGGCTTTTAATTAAAACTAATAGGAGGCATGGTTTCTGGGAGGCGAAGTAGGGGTCGAACAGACGAAGGTGGGCACAGGACATTAAAGACACACTGGGCGAGAAAAAGCACAAGGCAGGGAAATTACAAAAAGTTTGAGAGCGTTGTCAGAGGACCGTGAATATAGCAACGTTCTGTAAACGATCTGCTGCGTGATGGTTCTGGCAGCATCTGCCACTAAATTACATTGTGATATGATAGTTGAGTAGTATTTAAGACTTGTTGAGTTTATTGTTGCGTAACTCTTCAGTTCACTTTTATTGCCTTGAATAAGTTGCATTTGTATTCATGCATCGATTTCTAGACATTGTGCCTCACTGGGACAAGATGACACATATGTGTTCAAACTGTTACATAAATATATTGAGCAGGTACGTTGTTGTAGCCGGTCTCTCTGGCCGAGGAGTTACAACACTTTCTCCGTAATCCCGTTTATCACGCAGAGTCTCGTAGCGGGAGAGAACTGGGAGCGGTTCGACCCCCGCTGGTGACTTGCGGGATACTGAGACGGCCGCTCAGAAAGCAATGGCAAACTACTGAGCGTAATCTTGCCAAGAAATCAACAGACAGCTGAAAGATGCTGCTGTTGACACCGATGTCCTGTAAAGGATATGCAAAAAAAAAAAACGTTGTTGTAACGGTTAGTATATTACGCTGACAATTGCATTAGTATGCTACGAAACTGATTTTTTATCAACCACCCACCGTCCCTCAACAAACATATAAAAGGACATCGTGAATATAACCACTCTGAGACTTAACTCGTTGTAAGAAAGGGGCCTTTCTCGTGCGTAGGGCATATGGAGTTAGACCCACATTTGTATAAACCAAACGGCACTTTGTGGGTACTGTTGTCGGCATCATGCCGGTCACTTTACCTTCCTAGACATTTTATGATACACATTTTCGGTATGGTCGACATTGGAGGAAACACCAATTAAAAACAATTTCAAACTTCCCTACTGCGAATTGAACCGAAGACCACAGGTACGGCAAGCGGGTGTCTAGCCGTTACGCTATCGCAGTTCTCACGTTGGCGGTGTAATGATACACTGGTTCACAATAGTTGGCGGTAGAAATACCCTCGATAAATCGAGAATTTAGATTATGAATGTGAAGGGAACACATACAGGATGTGTATACTGGCATGTGAATATATCTAGAACGCAAGGAATGCACATGAGAAGGAAAGGGCGCAAACAGAAAATGTCTGAGAATCCTTGTGTTGGACGGATATATCTTTGCAATTACAATACATGATATAAATACATTTCAGTTAAAAACTTATTGTAATACCCACTTTCCAAATGCAAATTTGCCGGCACAGCGCTGAATCTGAAATTGTTTAGTTTCATTGTTACCACAAATGTTAAAATTCCAAGGCGATACTACAATTTAAACAGCATCTTCTTCTTCTTTTGACTTTGACGACTACAATCCACTTTGTTGTTTGTTGTTTTAATGTAATTGGTGTTGCGCATATTATTATGCGAATATATAATATATATTATTGCAAAAATCGTTATCCCGTATACCACGTTCGAAACACAGATGTGGGACGATTTGGAAGCAGACCGTCTTTCGCTGGTTTTCATTCAATGGTATGAGTGCTGATTGTTCAGAAAGCAATGGCAAAGTACTTAACATAAACTTGCCAAGTAATCATAAACAGCTAAAATTCTGGCGTTGACTGTCACGTCCTGTAAAGGATATGCAACTAGCTTTAACAGTTATTTAAATTGTTGTGTCTTTCTCTGCTTCGTTAGCATAGTACTTTGAGCACATAAGACTTGTCATAGTCCCGAAAGAGTTCACTATGACAGGTAAGATAGGCTTTCACTGTTCCAACCCTTAGGTTTCGCTGCCATGTGATATTTTGATGATATTGATGGTACCTATATTGCTGTCTGGTCAACATGGCGAATAGTTAAGAACCCTCGCTCTTAAGCTTCCTGTGTGCTAATGGCGAGGTAGCGGGTTCAACCCTTAAACCGGTTAGTGAGACTAAAATGTTGACTTTTCGTCCTTGACTTAGGGAGATAAATTACAAGCATCTCATAAGTCGGAGTGGGTTCACCTGGTGGCGAGGGAAACTTGTTATAGGGAAAGCTAGCCCACACACACAAATCAACCTAGTGTGGACTCCGCTCGAATTCAAAGCGAGCAAACGGAAATAAAATGTATTTTTTGTCCATTTTATTTAAAAACCTGGGACGCAGAGATGTTTCCAAGGCACCAGGGCCGGGATCTATACTGGCCAAGACCTGCTAACACGTCCACGCCGTGCGTCCTGGGCAACAGGTCCCTTCGGAGACCTGGCTAACATAAGTAGGATCGATGATTCCTCCGAAGCCGGAGAGTATCTGCCTGCATGGCGAGGAACCACCAGTCTGCACACCAATAAGCCAGACATGGGACAATGGATACTCACGCAAACCTCAGGTCCGGTATGACATCGCATTGATGTTGGACAACAGGATGTATTCATCCAACATACAGGACTTCACGCTGAAGTTCACAGCCAGCGAACACAAGCAAGCAAGCAAGTATTTAAAAACCTGCTTTTTATTCTCGTCTGTCTAACTCCTTAGTACGTTCCCAATACAAGGCTAAATTCTCTGGTCCACCTCGACGGTTGATATACCCCATAAATGTCACTTGTACTTTCCTTGTGGATTTGATGAGTATTCTGGCAACACCCACATCTGTCAATATTTCAGCAATTGTTTTCTTCTATTTCCACAATGCTCCCAACAATCTTTTCAAGAACCACATCTTCGTGCCTTCAGGTTTTTCATAATTTCAGTACACAGCATTCGCATCCACACAGATTGACACTTAATACGGGATATATCTGCCGCTCTTACTAATTAACAAGCTAAGGTGGCGTGGTAGTTGGTGGACTAGCCGGCAAGGTTGGTCATCTTGGGGTCATATCACCTCTAGCCTAAGGCTCAGTTGTTTGTTTCCGGGATCAACAGGCATTATTTTTTATGTTCCCTCGCTTTAATCTCAAGCGTCCTCCACGCTGCACCGATTTCTTGCGTGTGGGCTAGCTTTCCCTATGACCAGTGTGCCATGAGCCAAATTAGTATAGAAACAAGAGAGTAAGTGGTGTAAGGAAAGGAACCCAGAATAATTTGGTAGAGCGGGAGTTTTATACCTTAATGCCAGGACACACCTTGATGTGTGGGCAGAAGAAGCAAGGGAGATAAACTGGGGAAACACCAGTAGAAGTTATATTCCCCTTACCGAGTGTTACAGAGTCTGGTCAAGCACATCTCGTGCGAGTTGTAAGACACGCAGAAAGAGAGCGACCCGAAGTTCAGCTGAGGAATGCAAAAGATTTGAAAAGTCACTCAGTGTCTCAGGGTCAGACAGTAAAACTAGTACGTTCTACGTTGAAGAAATTTCAACCATTAACCATTTTCCACGTTAAAGATTTAGTTTATTTGAAGGAGAATGAAAACGACGCAGCGACGGCGAACATCGGGAAATGGAGCCGGAGCAACTTGTACAGCGCTAACTCGCCAGAATTTCAGTCGCCGATGGCGACGCAGCCAATTTGATTCAATGAGACGTTGCGACACTTTATTATTGTGTGAAACCATTGAATGTGTATTGGGAAGTGTTCAGACCCCGACACTTGTAAGTAGACTCTATATAGCATCTTTAGCAAAGCTGTTGTTAACAATTTGATGGGGTCCTTGACGACAGACAGAGTAAACTCAGGCCACCTCTGACATGCTAACATGGCTTAGGCAACTGGGAGTGTTGCGCATAGAGCAAGGCACGACTGAGCCAGCATGCTACATGTTACAGAGGTGTGTTCAATAAACGTGTCGAAATCGATGGGACGCAGTCCTTCTCCAGTTGTTCTTTAGTGTGTTAAACGTGCTAGGAGTCGTGAGTTGAACGAGCTAGAAGAATGAATGCACAAACCCCTAATAACAACATGGCACATTGTCCCTTGCCTTCAGGCAAACCCACTCCGACCCCAAATCAAGGACGAGAAATCAACATTTTAGTGAAACTGATCTGCTTATGGGTTGAACGCGCTACCTAAATTTTACGTGACCAGGTATGATGTAGTTTTGGATTCAGATTAAATAGCACCAATACCAGTCCTAACCTAATCCTCAGAAGTATCAAAATGAACATAAAGAATGCGAACAAAACCAACAGTGAGAATGACCCCCAAAATACCAAGAATACATATAATTATTTCCTTAGGTTTCGTCTTTTCTTGTATTCTTGTGTGTCATTCTGTACAGGTTCTCCCGGAGGGCTATTACGTCTATTTTAAAACCAAAAGCTTTCTGTTGTTTGTAATGGTTAACCTTCCATTGTGTGTTCTCTTTTATTCATTACCTTTGCAGTTATCCATAAATCATATGCGCACAACGAAACCGACAAAATAATGTTCCTTGTCTAATGTTTTCCCATCTCATGTGTGGGCCATTAGGTTATTTCAATCGATTAATTAATCAAACAGTCAATAAATAAATGAAAAAGCGAAAATCGTAATAATAATAATAATAATAATAATAATAATAATAATAATAATAATAATAATAATAAGAAGAAGAAGAAGAAGAAGAAGAAGAAGAAGAAGAAGAAGTAGAAGAAGAAGAAGAAGGGGGAGCAGGAGAAGGAGGAGGAGACGAAGAAGAAGAAGAAGAAGAAGAAGAAGAAGAAGAAGAAGAAGAAGAAGCAGTAGCAGTAGAAGAAGAAGAAGAAGAAGAAGAAGAAGAAGAAGAAGAAGAAGAAGAAGAAGAAGAAGAAGAAGAAGAAGAAGAAGAAGAAGAAGAAGAAGAAGAAGAAGAAGCAGCAGTAGCAGAAGAAGAAGAAGAAGAAGAAGAAGAAGAAGAAGAAGAAGAAGAAGAAGAAGAAGAAGAAGAAGAAGAAGAAGAAGAAGAAGAAGAGTAGGAGGAGGAGGAATAGTCGGAAGATGATGATGATGATGATAACAAGGAAAAATAGGAAGATGATGATGATGATGATAAAGAAGATGGAGAATAAGAGTGGGAAGAAGAATTTGATGTTTAATTTTATTAAAAATTGATTTCTTGTCGGTTCGTCTCACAATATAGATCAGGGGTCACCAAACTACGGTCCGCGGGCCGGATCCGGCCCGCGACGTCATTTCATCCGGCCCGCCGACGGTACTCGAACTTGTTTGATATGACGTATGGAACACGAGAGATTGTGATACAATTTAAATGTAAATATTATGTTGAGAATAATAGGAGATCTTCACACGTGCGGAGACCTCCTGGTGGCTATGTGTCTTAAGTTAACTATTTTCAATTATCAATTATTGTATCTAGATTTTATTGTTTATTGTACGCGGTTTGTGAGCCCGTATACCCGGGTTCGAAACACAGCAGTGCTGGTTTTTCGAAAAAGGTATAGGTGCCGGTCGTTCAGAAAGCAATGGCAAACTACTGAACGTAAAATCTGCCCATTATTCACGAACAGCAAAAATGCTGGGGTTGACTGCTACGTCCTGTGAAGGACATGCATCTAAAAAAAGATGTTTGCTTATTTCGCGCCATCCCAAGTCCTTCCCTGGATTGTGTAGCGCCACCTACGCTCTGACGTTGCCATGATTTCCATGGCAACACACACACACACACACACACACACACACACACACACACACACACACACACACACACACACACACACACACACACACACACACACACACACACACACACACACACACACACACACACACACACACACACACACACACACACACACACACACACACACACACACACACACACACACACACACACACACACACACACACACACACACACACACACACACACACACACACACACACACACACACACACACACACACACACACACACACACACACACACACACACACACACACACACACACACACACACACACACACACACACACACACACACACACACACACACACACACACACACACACACACACACACACACACACACACACACACACACACACACACACACACACACACACACACACACACACACACACACACACACACACACACACACACACACACACACACACACACACACACACACACACACACACACACACACACACACACACACACACACACACACACACACACACACACACACACACACACACACACACACACACACACACACACACACACACACACACACACACACACACACACACACACACACACACACACACACACACACACACACACACACACACACACACACACACACACACACACACACACACACACACACACACACACACACACACACACACACACACACACACACACACACACACACACACACACACACACACACACACACACACACACACACACACACACACACACACACACACACACACACACACACACACACACACACCCCCAGTTATCCATTTTATAGGTATGTAACAAGGATTTCTTTGTTTGACAGTGATAGGTAAGTGAACTACAAGTGTGAATAGAGGCAATAAAGTAGGACACAGCATAAAAATGCCACAGAAACCTCGTGTTGTTACGAAAATATTATCCCCAGCTGAGAAGAATTCCCAGGTCAACGTGTTAATCGAGCTGGTCATTAGGCCAGTGTATTTCTATCTCTCTGCTGGAGCAGATCCTTATGCAAATGTTTACGTTTCTCAGTGAACTCTGTTCGATGATCCAAGTGTCTGTCTTACTTTATGTAATACAGCAGATGGGCAGAAATGTTGCATTAAGGCGATTTCGGTTTGTTTCGGCGGAACCCCTGGCTGTCACTCGCGGAAACCCAGTTGAAAAACTCTGCTCTATTTTTCAATCCTTATTATGTGATATATTCTATTACCAAAGATACCTATAAACTTTATATGTACTTTTGGTGAGCCGTAGCTTCACCAGTGACCCCTAGTCCTCTGCTTTTCCTGTGTTTCAATAGGGACACAGAGGTGTTTCCAAGGCACCAGGGCAAGGTTCTATACTGGCCAAGACCTACTAACACGTCCTAGTCGCGGGTCCTGGGCAGCAGGTCCCTTCGGGGTCCTGGCTAAAGTAGTAGGATCGATGATTTCTCCGAAGTCGGAGAGTATCTGCCTGCACGGCGAGGAACCACCAATCTGCACACCAATAAGCCAGACATGGGACAACGGATACTCACGCAAACCTCAGTCCGGTATGACATCACTCTGATGTTGGACAACAGGATGTCTTCATCCGACATACAGGACTTCACGGTGGAGTTCACAGCGAGCGAACACAAGCAAGCAAGCAATAGGATTTTAATTATGTTTCTAATTCAATGTCTTTTTCATTTTCAGATCCCGTGTACTTCACCCTGCATTGTGGCTACTAAGAAAAGAAAAGTGGACGCCGAGTGTCGCGTTTTCATTTAAGAATGGGGAGTAAAGTACTTATTTGTGGAAACAAAGGACCAGAAAACCAATTGCGTAATATGCAGCGAAAGTGTTGCAGTTTGAAAGGGTACAATCTTCGGCGTCACTGCGAAACAAAACATCTATCAACATATTCGCAGTTTTCCGGAAAGCTACGATCTGAGAAATATGAGTCCAAGAAACGTGGTTTAGATCTCTTCACGAGAAAGTTTACTTAAAATGAATCTGTCACTCGTACAAGTTACAAAATAGTCTGTAAGATGACAGAACGAGGAAACCCGTTTACTGATGGCAACTTCATCAAAGAGTACATGATGAAAGCAGCAAATGAGTTGTGTCCTGAGAAAGCCGATTTGTTTGGAAATATCAGCCTTTCGGCAAGTACACTTGAGCAAAGAACAGTAGAACTTGGAAAGAACATGGTGCTACAGATACGCAACTAGGAATATTTTGATGTATTCTTTGGCACTGGATGAGTGTACTGATTTCTCGAGTGCGTCACAACGTCTCGTGTTCATTCGTGGCATCAATTTGGACTTTCAGATAACGGAAGAGTTGGCATCCGTTTGTAGTATGCATGGAACAAGAATGGGAAAATACACTGTCATGGGAGTGCAAAAAGTGTTGTAAGACTGTAACCTTCAGTGGAATCAGCTTCGAGGTGTTACGGTTAATAGAGGAAAATATATGTCTGGAGTGAGGAAAGGTCGGATGGGGAAGATCGGGAATCATATGGAAGATTTGCAACTTCCGGGCGCTCTGTTCATACACTGCATTATACATCAACAAGCAATCTGTGGGAACGATTTAAATATTTCTTGTGTACTGAAACCAGTCGTTTCTGCTGTGAACTTCTCTCGGGGACATGCACTCAATCACCGTAAGTTCCAGGATTTTCTTGAAGAAATTGATTCTGAATTCTGTGACTTGCCTTATCATACATCAGTGAGGTGACTCAGCTGCGGTAAAGTCCTGTTTCGTTTTTACAAGCTCCGAAACGAAATGTTTTCCTCACTGAACAAGATAGAGCTGATCCCCAGCTGTCAGATCCTACCTGACTGTCACAAAGTTGTCATGTTTGGTCGACATCACATCCCACATGAATAAACTGAATTTGAAACTTCAGGGAAAGACAAACCTCTTCTGTGATCTATACAGAATCATTAAGGATTTCGGAGAAAGCTGTCATTGTTTGAAGCACAAGTGGAAGGAGAAAACGTTTCTTATTTTCACAGCTTCTAAGAGTGTTGTGCTACAATCGCCGAAGATGTCCACCTCGATGTTCCGAAAAAAAAATTTGAAAAGCAATTCTCTTGATTGGATGCAACTATCCCAAACCAAACATTGATGATATCTTGAAAACCAAATATCAGTTTCACAAATCTCACAACCGTTTTTTTTTTTTTGCTGCTTAGTTTGTGAGATTCGGATATGTGCAAACAAGGTCTGATGTAACTATCTTGTTGCTAAAGTCTTCTTCTTTGATAACTTTTTAAAAGTAAATAAATATGTTGGTTCTCTTTGTTTTTTGTGCATTGCACGCCACTCACCCATGATTAACTTAGTTTTTCGTTCTTTTTAACAGAACCTTTGTTCTTGCTTGCAAGTATTGTTAAAGTTAGTTGTATATCCTTTACAAGACGTTTGCAGTCAACACCAGCATTTTTTGCTGTTGTTGATGTCTTGGAAGTTTACATTCAGTAGCTTGTCATTGCTTTCTGAACGACCGGCACCCATACCATAGCGTAAAAAACCAGCGCAACGCGGTCTGCTGCCAAATCGCGCGCAGCTGTGTTTCAAACGCAGGTATACGGGATTAAGAACCGCGTCGGTAAGACCTCCGCCACGGAGACCGGCGTAAGTATTGTACAGAATGAGTATCCGGCCCGCGCTCGTCATTTTGTCAGTTATCCGGCCTGTCAGGGTCTTAAACCTGGCTCGTTATACCTAACACATGTGAGACAAGTACAAGTACAACATGATTGGACTTGAGACACAACGACACGAAGTTCAATGGATTTATTTACAAGTCACATGCAATACGATCTAGTTTGGCATGTGATGATCATTACAATACATATACAATACATCAATACACTTACAGACAACCCACAGCTTTACAGTCTATCTCACAAGATGTACAAGCATTCGACATTCGGGCACAGAACTACACAAAGCCTTTCTCTACCCACACGTCCTGTCTGGTCCGAGTACCCAAGCTGTCTGTCTGTTTCTCGCAAAGCGCTTGCCCTCTGTGGATTGGCTTCACGAGGACTGCGTGCGTCTTGCTTTGTCCTTGCCTGACCGCTGGCTATCGCGTCAGCCAGCAACCTGCGGGCAGGTAACTAATACTCGCCTGGCGGGCGTAACGATGTTACTGCATCCCGGTTGGGGACTATTCGCCTGGCGGGCGTAACGATGTTCCTGCATCTCGGTTGGAGACATTCGAGATTCTGACACGCTCCCCCGGGGCTTCTTCATGAAAGATCTCATCTTTCATGTATACTCTTTATATACATACCGGGTTAATATTTTAACCATGTCAGAATCGACCTTTCTGTTGTTATATACATTGGTATAGAAATAGATAAGAATACACATATTGGCATAGAAATACATAAGAAATGCAAGTTGTATTTTAAGACATGTGGTGTTCAATCTTTACCACTTGCCAAGTTTCATCCTCTCGATGGATGATCACCTGAGTTGCAATATTGACCCAGTCAGATCGGTAGCACCAGCTTTCAAAGCAACTACCTCGCAACCTCTAAAAAAAAGTAATAATATGCTTTTTGAAACATAAAACATCGGGTAAGACTGTAATACGGCTTTATATAAGCCGTATTCAACGTTCGAGCTCTGACCTCATTTGGCCGGGAGCTCTTCTGTCGGTCTACAACGTCGGTAACCCTATACCATGCCCAGTTGATGACTTCTTGGCGTGTTAACAATCTGGCAACACCATGGTTTTTTATATACAACACATATTCAAATACATTTCAATTTACTGCCCTTGGTGTAATAATGTAACAACAATTAAATGAAAGAGACATAATTTCAAAAAATCTTAAATCTAATATATTACAATTATTCTTCAATAACATTAGATATGCAGATGATACAGTCTTGATTGCAGACAATGAACAGGACCTGCAAAATTTAGTAGATGCGGTTGTTACACACAGTGAACAACTAGGGTTAGAATTAAATTGTAAAAAGACACAGATTATGGTCGTCACTAAGAAGAACGAAATACCACAGTGTAATATACAAGTAAATGGGAATATTCTTCAACAAGTGAATAGGTACAATTACCTCGGAACAGTAATAACATCTGATGGGAGATGCCTTGAAGAGATTATAACAAGAATCGCCATGGCAAAAGTAGCCTTTAGCAAGATGAAAAACATACTGACCAATAAAAAGATGTCAATTGAAACGAGAAAAAGAGTGTTGAGATGCTACATAGAACCTGTACTTTTATATGGATGTGAAGCTTGGACAATGAGCAGCCAGGCTGAAAAACATCTGATGGCTGTAGAAATGTGGTTTCTGAGGAAAATGCAAAGAATACCATGGACAGCCAGAAGGACCAATGAACAAGTCCTTCAAGAAACAAATGAAGATCGTAAACTGATCAGAGACATTAGACGTAGACAGTCACAATTGTTTGGGCATGTTATGAGAAGAAATGATTTGGAGAACTTGGTGACAACTGGTAAGATCGAGGGGAACAGACCAAGGGGAAGACCTAGAAACAAGTATCTGGATGGCTTGGCCTTGTGGCATGGTCGAGACAGAAACACGGAACTGATCCACGACTCTGTTGATCGAGTGAGATGGCAGAACATGACCGCCCACGCTTACCGGCATGGCACATGATGGATGATGGATGGATGGATAGCTTGATGCTTTTCCATACTAGCGAAAAAATGTCGATAGTATGAATACGTTAATCAAGGTATGATTCTAAGATTACACTAATTGAAAAAATATTAATACACAATTCGTGTATTCGAAATTGGTGATTCATAAATATTTTAGAAACGTCATAACTTTTTAAGGTTTTGTTTGTCGTCTGCTAATTTTGGTCTAAATTTATAAATTATCCGGAAGTACACACGAACAGCTGATGTTGTTGCAAATTCTATAACACACTTGTTCCGGTCTGATGTAGCAATTCGGAATGTAACTGTTCTGATAGTTCATGTGTTCGTTGTTTCGCTGGAAAACTTCTGGATTTCGATTGACTGCAGTGGTGTAAATGTCAAAGTTCAGTTCACTCTTTCATACACGGATTAAAATATCACTGGATATGTTCCACTCGCAGATACCACTGATAAATTGGATAGTTCGCTTGAGGTAAGTTCAGAGCGAATGTGGCACTGTTCTTGCTTCGTAATATATATATATATACAATTAATATTGTTCGCTTTCTACCACACGCTACACAATTATTCAAGACACTTACTACAGTAATAATAAAATAAGAAAAACTATATATAGTGGGAATGAACCCTATCACATCACATAGTAGACATACACAGCTTTCGTGGAGAAAAAAAAACTTCACTGATGGCTGTGTTGGTCTGAGTGTATTTAACACACTGCACTCAGACATTAGTGCTTACTGGGTCGGTTGGACAACGGGACAAAAGATCGGCAATCGTGTTGGTTCTGCCAGCGATATGTCGAACTTCAAAGCTGTAATCTTGAAGCTTAAAAGACCAGCGCGCTATCATTTGGTTGGTAGGTACTCCTGAAGTAATAAATTTTAAAAGGCTATTGTCGGACTCCACAATAAAATGACGTCCCATGAGGAATCTGAAAAATTTAGTTATACCCACCACTAGAGCAAGGGCTTCCAACTGTGGTGTCGACCAAGAACGTTCTCTTGGTTTCAATTTTCTAGAGACGTAGTATACAGGATGTAGAATGTTATCATGTTCCTGTAACAGAACTGCCCCAATCGCCACGGAGCTCGCGTCTGTGCGTAATCTGAAAGGAATATGTAAATTTGGCAATTTGAGAATGGGATTCTTTAAACTATTCTCAGAAAAATAAGATAACACTTTCTGGAATGCAAATTTTAGGCATTCATTGTTTACAAACTTTTCAGGTTGATCTTTCGTTAGTAGGTTAGTAAATTTTTCAGTCAGTTCAGCAAAATCAGGTATGAACTGTCTATAATAATTTAATAGTCCTAACACACTTCTGACTTCCTTTTTCGTAGTCGGAAGTGAGAGTTTCAGTATTTTGGACACGATGTTATCGTCTGTCGTGACAAAGCCATTAGATATTTTGTACCCCAAGAAGGATATTTCCTGATAGGCTATGTCTACTTTTGTAGGCTTTACCGTCAGTCCGTGCTGTCTGATCCGTTCAAATGTCTGCTGTAATGTCTTTATGTGTTCTGTCATTGTCTTTGTGTGAACACAAATGCCGTCCATGTAACAGATAATGTTTGGTATGTCCACTAGTAAAAGTCGTGTCATACGTACGAATGTCGCTGGGGCATTGACAAGCCCAAATGGAAGTTTGCACCATTCGTACAGTCTTCAAGGTGTGGCAAATGCTGTCAGATGTCTGCTCTGTTCGTCTACCGTAATTTGCCAATAACCTTTCGTCATATCTAACTTCGTAAAGAATCTAGAGTCTGTCAGTTCTGTCAGTAGATCTTCAGAGTTGGACATTGGTTCTAGATCTAGAAGTGTTATTTTATTTAATTTTCTATAGTCGACACAGAGTCTTATTGTGTTGTCCTTTTTGCGTACCATGACCATTGGAGATGAAAAATGTGATTGGGATCGTCTAATGATGTTGTTTTTCTCTAAACTAATGATTTCCTGATGTAAGTTTTCTTTGTAATGCAATGGAATGGTGTAAGGTCTGCATTTTATGGGTGTGTTTGAAGTGAGCGTGATGTGATGTTGTACTAATTCTGTTTGTCCTGGGTTGTTGGAGAAGATGGTGTTGTACTGTTGTATGAGATGTTTGCAGCTGTCTGTTTCTGCTTGAGTTAAGTTTGGGTTTATTTTGATTTCTTTAAAGCAGTTTGTCGTGTCTAATGCAGGTGTTGGAATTTTGTCACTATCTTCGTCATCTTCATGGTCTATTATCACTGTACAAGCTGTTGTAACGTCCTGTTCGTTGTCTCTGTTGTGGTATGGTCTTAGCATATTAATGTGGAATATTTTGTGTTTGTCTTTTATTTGAATCTCATAGTCTACAGCTGAAATCTGTCTTATTACTTTAAATGGTCCTTGCCAAGACTCAGTCAATAAGTGTCTGTCACTAGGTAGGGGAAGAAGTACGCCCTGTCCAGGTGTCAACGTTATTGTCCTGTTACCTTTGTCTGCATATTGTCTATATGTAGCACCAGATAGTTTCAGTGCTTCTTTTGCAATTATACAAGATTTGATGATTCTTTCACGCAATGATTAACGTATACGTATGATGATATTGGTTTAAGTAAAGGAGTGGCTTCAGTTAACATTTGATGATAGATACTCAATGGGCCACGTGGTTTGGCACCATAGATAAGTTCAAAAGGAGAGAATCCAGTACTAGAATGTGGCACTTCGCGATAAGCAAAAAGTATAGCAGGCAAATATGTGTCCCAGTTGTTGGGATGTTCTTGCATGACTTTAGCAAGCATATGCTTTAAATCACCGTTAAACTTCTCGATGATTCCAGTTGAGTGAGGGTGATATGGAGAATTGAAACATTGTTTCACCCCTAACATTTTGGTGAAAGCTTGAGTAGATGCGGCAATGAACTGACTTCCCCTATCTGATAGGATAGTGTCTGGAAATCCTATCCGTGAAAATATATGGAAGAAAACTTCCATTATATCATTGGCAGTTATGTTCTTTAACGGAATCGCTTCAGACCAGCGGCTACATAGATCAATGATGGTAATAATATATTTATTCCCTCTGGTTGTTATCTGATTAAGAGGGCCCACTATGTCGACAGATATTTTCTCAAAAGGTCGACTGGCTAAGTCAGTGATTTGTAATTTTGCCTGTGGGTGTTTACCTTTCTTCACTAGTTTTTGGCAGATGTCACAACTTCTGCAATATTGCTTAATGTCATTGCAGAATTTGGGCCAATAAAACTGTGTTAGTAATCTTGATCTGGTCTTAGAGTATGCCATATGCCCTGCAAGAGGTATATCATGGGCAAGATGTAAGGCTTGCTTACGGTATTCAACTGGCAAAACAGTTTGCTCTGTTGTGCTGTCACCTCTGGTATAGTACCTGGTGAGGATGCAATTTTTCAAAGCAAAATGCCATCTTGCATTTTTGGTTACCTTTGGCTTTTGGCCGGTCAGATTAAAATATTTCGACAATGAAGGATCAGCCTTTTGGGCTGTTACAAAAGTCTCCTTCATGGTTTTAGGAGGTAGTACCACTAGGCTAATCATTTCTATAGCCTCAGTTTGGTTAATTTCATCTTGCACTCTAGCAGTAGATCTGGTTACTGCGTTCACACATTCAATAATATCAGATGGTGATGAAACAGTTTGATCAATGATGTCATGAGATCTTAGTGCTACATTAGCTACCATACATTCATTTGGTGATACAACATTATCAATGATGAGATGTGATGGTGATGATGTTATGTTCTCATTAATGCAAACAGATGTTATATCATGAGGTATATCATTCACCTCTGGTAAATTTCCAATGATAATATCACACACAGGGTTAGTTAATGCTGCGCATTTTACTTTCCCAGTGAGGAAAGGTGTCTGAATATATGCCCATGCTAATGGGTACTTTTCAATATTTCCAGAGAATGTTCTGCATGTTACGTGCCTGCCTGTATAGTCTGTAGGCATTATGAACTTTCTCTTTAGTCCAATAAGTGAACTGCCGGTGTCCCGAAGGACTGTAGCAGGCTTGCCATTCACATATCCCTGGTGGATGTTTATTCTGCCTTTGGAATCTATTACCAAATTAGATTCTTCATTGGCAATAGGAATGGAGTGGCCGCATGTCAAAATGCCATCTTCATAAAAGGTATTACAAACAGTACATTTATTTGCGTTAAACATGTCAAAAGCCTGTGCTGAGTTCACAGGGTGTTTCTCTGATTGTTCTTCATCTGATGATGAACTATCAAATAAGGCGGCATTTGCTTTCTTGGTCATTTGCCTTCCTTTACAAGCATGACGCCAATGCCCGTACGCCTTACAGAGGAAACATTTACGTGCATTTTTGAAGGATTTACGTTCCTTATCTTGGCTATTTATGATGTTCTGTAGATATGTAAGATATGCTGGGTTCTTGTCACACATCTCACCTTGGTGGTGTGAAAAGTTACAATATCTACAATGATTGTATTTCTCAGAAGTAGGCTTATATGGTTTTTGCCTATTATAGGGTTCTGATCGAGGTTTTTCATAGTTAGCCGATGCTACAAAGTTTGTATCAATAGCTTCACTAGCAAAACAATGTTTATTGGCTGTATAATAAGCCGAACCACGTCTCTCAATCTGATCTACACTCGTACATTCATTCTCTTGCAAATATTTTGAAAATGCTGATGGAAGGGATGAGATGACTTTATCCCTGATGATGAGATCTTCTAATTTCTGATAATCTTTATCTATTTTAGCTGCTGAAGTCCATTTTGTAAATATGTCTCGGACTAAGCAGAGGTAGTCAGAGAACGTTTGAGTCGGTTTTGGACTCAACTTGCTGAATTGTTCTCTGTAACCTGCCTCATCTAGCATAAAATGTGCCATAATCTTTGATTTTAGATAATGGTAATCTTTTCTGAGTTCTTTGGGGATAGTCTCTATGACTTTCAGAGGCTCCCCTGACAAACTCCTCATATAAATAATATTCCATTCAGAAAGTGGGATCTGGTAGTGGTCCATTAAGGTTTCAAAATTCTGGGTGAAGGCTGCAATGCAGTCACCTGAGGTATAATTTCTCACAATACCTTGATACTTTTTGTACTGGTTTTCTTTCTCCAGTCTTTCAGCTTTCTTAGACTCTTTGTTTATGGCAGTGTCAGTTTCGAGCTGTTTAATTTTTAGTTGTAACTCAAGCTCTTCTCTTTTACTCTGAGCTGAGATTTCTGCCTTTCTTAATTCATTATCTAGCTCTGCCTTTTTTAGTGCTGCCTCTTGCTGTTTGGCATCTCTTTCAGTCTCTGCCTGCTTTAACGCTCTTTCAGCCGCTCTTTCTTCGCGTTCGTTAGCTTTTTCCTGTACTAGGAGGTATTCAGAGTATTTTCTTTCACTCCACTTTGTTAACTCATCACCAGTTAACTTTAACTTTAAACCCATCTCGATGAAGTCGTTTAATGAAGACATGATGGAAAATGTAAATGCAAAGGAGTTGTCAGACACACAATTAGTTACACGGTGTTAGTAATGTAAAAAATTTACAATTTTTGTTCAACTTACAATTTGTGCCCAAATTTGCATGCGAAAGTATATAGAAAGAAAAATATACTCAAGTGTACTGGATGCGGTGGAGAACGGTTCAAACCAGGGCTAGTGACTGTAGGGTCGCTACTTCAAAACACAAATGACCTCTACGGGCAAGGGTTTCAGATGGCACAGAAAACCTGCTTTGTTTTTGGAGGAAATAAATTAGCGTCTATCTGATGTGGTGTGTATGCTTGTCACTAAGTTTTGATTAGGTTTGTATGGCGTTGAGTGTAATTGTAGGTCGTAATGTCGTCAGTCAACAATTTTTTTTTCAAAACCACAAGTCACTTCCTTTCCGAAACTTTCTGCTTTCCACAACTAACTTCACAAAAACAATCTAAATATATCTCAACACTCTACAACACTGATGACACATCACTTACATCAAGATGACATTCAGTAAGGACATAGACATCAAGTTTACAAGATGGCGACAAGGTTACAATGGCGACAATTTCACAATGTCGACAAGGTCAAAATGGCGACAAGTTACACAATCACTGATGTTTTACACGTTTACAGGATCAAACAAATGTATGTACTTTACGTTCACATCTAGCCTCCATATTCAAACAATCTAATAATATATAAGGATGAGCCTTCACGATCACATTTAAATGTACATTAAAGCTGGACAAAAGTCCTCACGTTCACAAATCTAGGTTCAAATCTTAATTAATTTAAAGTCGGACGATGCCACCACGTTCACACATGTCAGGGTCTTAAACCTGGCTCGTTATACCTAACACATGTGAGACAAGTACAAGTACAACATGATTGGACTTGAGACACAACGACACGAAGTTCAATGGATTTATTTACAAGTCACATGCAATACGATCTAGTTTGGCATGTGATGATCATTACAATACATATACAATACATCAATACACTTACAGACAACCCACAGCTTTACAGTCTATCTCACAAGATGTACAAGCATTCGACTTTCGGGCACAGAACTACACAAAGCCTTTCTCTACCGACACGTCCTGTCTGGTCCGAGTACCCAAGCTGTCTGTCTTTCTCGCAAAGCGCTTGACCTCTGTGGATTGGCTTCACGAGGACTGCGTGCGTCTTGCTTTGTCCTTGCCTGACCGCTGGCTATCGCGTCACCCAGCAACCTGCGGGCAGGTAACTAATACTCGCCTGGCGGGCGTAACGATGTTACTGCATCCCGGTTGGCGACTATTCGCCTGGCGGGCGTAACGATGTTCCTGCATCTCGGTTGGAGACATTCGAGATTCTGACACGGCCCGCCGTAAAAAATGTTTGGTGACCCCTGCTATAGATGAACATCGTTCTCAGAGAAAGTTCTAATATCTATTGTTTGAAAATGGAGCGACCCAATGCACATATATTACATGACATAATCTCGCTACAAAATGGAGCGACCCAATGCACTTATATTACATGAAATAATCTCGGAACAGTCATAACATCTGATGGGAGATGCATTGAAGAGATTAGAACAAGAATCGCCATGGCAAAAGTAGCCTTTTGCAAGATGAAAAAGATATTGACCAATAAAAAGATGTCAATTGAAACGAGAAAGTACATAGAACCTGTACTTTTATATGGATGTGAAGCTTGGACAATGAGAAGTCAGGCTGAAAATCACCTGATGGCTGTAGAAATGTGGTTTCTGAGGAAAATGCAAAGAATACCACGGGCAGCCAGAAAAACCAATGAACAGGTCCTTCAAGAAACAATAAAGATCGTAAACTGATTAGAGACATCAGACGTAGACAGTCACAATTGTTTGGGCATGTTATGAGAAGAAATGATTTGGAGAACTTGGTGACAACTGGTAAGATCGAGGGGAACAGACCAAGGGGAAGACCTAGAAGCAAGTACCTGGATGGCTTGGCCACGGGGCATGGTCGAGACAGAAACACGGATCTGATCGATGACTCTGGTGATCGAGTGAGATGGTAGAACATGACCGCCCACGCTTACCGGCATGGCACATGATGGATTGATGGACCGATGTAGGTTGTTGAATTGGCGAACCTTTTCTGTGTTGGTTGACTATTCTGTTCTGGCCATAATCCGACACTAAAGGAACTGCCTAACTGCAGTGAAAACGATCGCTGGTTTACATAGTGTTTGTTTCATTATTACATTTGAGGAGGAGACGTTGAGGGGTTTGTAAACAGCAAAGAAATCCCCATGTGTCAAAATGTGTTTGTTTAGAGCATTGTGTCAATACTGCTCAGCCCGAAGCATACTACAAAGTTAAGCAAATACCTAGTAGTTAAACATGAGAGTCAACAAATGTACGTTATTCGTTATTCAGTGCTGCTAAAGTATAAAACTTGAACAATCAGTTAAAGCTAATAATTAATCCTCGTGAAAAATTAAGACTTAGAAAAGGAATTAGGCAAATAAAGATGCCATGAAAACATTGTTTGAAAATGCGCGTGCTAAATGAGATCAAATTTATACTGATACGATGCTTTGGGAATATAAATAGAGGTAATACCCAGCTGAAAAAATAATAAACAAAAAACATTAAAGGAGAAATTCAAGAAGACAAAGATTCGAATATAAAGGTAATATCAAGAAACGGACCACGAGAAGATGTCTGACTACGCCATAATGGCAACCTGATCTCCCAGGTCGGATTAACCTAACATGGGTACCATACAATGTCTTATAAAGTAAAACCACCAGGTGTGATACTTGTCACAATATGCACCCAGTGCTGCTTGGTCTATACAAGTTTGTATTAATCACCATATGCCCAGTACACCTCAAGGAGCGTAAATGGTTCTTTACTTATTTTACAATTGTGGAAGAGACTAAGAATTTTGGCGTTTATTGAAGCCGTTCGCTGATGTGAAAATGGCTAATAGTTTCGTAGGGTAAACGGGTACACTGCCTACATCTTAACGAGGTCTATACAGGAAGCAAAGTATAGCAACGATGAAACCTAGAATGGATGCTTTACGTGCAAACTAAAGAGAATTAACGAATGACTGGCTACTTCAATCTGTAAAAAAAAAACAAAAAAACTAGATGCTAAATTTTGACACCTGGGAGACTACTGCTAAAGACCGTAATTCGTGGCGTATATCATTACATAAGGGTGCAGTCACTTGTGAAGCAACCAGGAATGCAAGAGCTGCGAAGAAAAGGCTGGGCAGAAAAACCACTGCAGGAGATCCTCCTCCTGGAACGTCAAGCATTCTTTGCTCACATTGTCAAAGAACATTTCGAGCCAAAATAGGCCTTATCAGCCATCTTGGAACTCACGGCTCCATACTTTCAACCCCACTGGATGAAATGAATGGTCATCATCATCATTCTCGATGGACAAACAACATTTCTATACTACCCTATGATCAGTCGTTTTATTTTGCATTTTTAATATCATTCTGTTGTAGATATTTGAGGTGGCATAAACTCAAATCTGTGTTGACTTTTATTTGGCTTGTTAGACTACGATCCTGTAGATCTGTCTGTGGCCCTTGTAGTGTGTATACTCGTTCATCTTAGGTTTTTGGTCTGGTCAGTATGACGTTGGTGGCCTTTACTTCCCAAGACAATGCCTAGTACCCATTTAAGGTTGGATAGAACTAGGAGCCCAAGTCAATCGTAAAAATCCACCATGATGCGGATTCTAGTCCATGACCACTGCCCTGTCAGGGCAGTGAGTAGCCACTGCGTTACCGTGTCTTTTTTGTTTTTCTTTTGCATATCCTTTACAGGACATCGCTGTCAACACCAGCATCTTTCAGCTGTATATTGATTTCTTGGCAAGATTACGCTCAGTAGTTTGCCATTGCTTTCAGAGCGACCGAATCACATACCCCGTAAGTTACCGATGCGATTCGAACCACTGCTGATTCTCACCGTCATCACGTTACCCACGAGAGTATACGAGATTACGGAGAAAAGTCGCTAACCTCTAAGCTACGAAGCCGGCTACCGTGTCTTAGACATACATAAAAACACATACACACATAAATACACGCACACATAAACACACAGACACACACACTGTTTTATTTTTGTAATGCAACAGGATCATACTAGTTCATCAGTCTGTTCCAGTGTAGGTTACACCAGCGTACTATTTCCGTTTAACCCAAGAACGGACCCGTAATCACCGTGACGACATCCTCGAGACACGCAGTAGCTTTAGGATTAACAAAGAAAACAGAAAACAGAAAGGCATCTAGTTGCTATAAGCAACCTATCTAATCCTAGGTACCTTGTCTAGGAGAATAAATGACGCAATGGAAGTAGAGACCAAAGTGCGTACTGTAAACATTTCCTTGGACAATGGTCCCATTAATTTTCTCCCTGCTAAACTTAGAACACACACGGCGCAAAAGTAATCGATAAATTGAACAGACACGTAAATGTCACCAAGTGTAAATCAATGCAATCAAGTAGCAACAGAATACGGCGTTTAAACCCTCAGATGTCATTATAGCAGGGTGTTATGTCATACAACGCTTCATAATAACCGGCAAATTTATAGCTCGTGGCGACATGTGACTTAACTGGGAAGTCACATGATAGTCTTCTTGCATGTCTAAATTAGAATCATGATAAAAGGCGTGAAAACACATTAGGTATTGATAATCGTCGCAAGGGAGCCGCTGTGGCGTAGTTGCTAGCATGCTTTCTTGTAGGTGGGCGGTCATGTGTTCAAATTCCTTTCGAGGGGGGGGGGGATGTTTACAACACTGACCTGGACTCCCAGGTGGACCCAGTCTAAAACTGGCACTATTACGTGACTTGGAAAGTAAAGGCGGCCGGCGTGATATAACATTAGTCAAGTTTATGTCTAGCAGATTCTTCTATTGATACCACATATAAAACTGCCTGTCTTTATGTTTGAGAATGCGTTTTGTTTATGAATATTTCGTTTTGATTAATATATTCAAAAGTCATCATTTGCCTTTGTCTGTTGATTTCTCTGTGCCCCATTGATAAATGTCTACCCCTGCACTACTGTTTTCTCAAAGCATTTTGGATGTTTGTCTGCCCCAGCACTACTGTTTTCGCAAAGCACCTTAGATGTTTGTCAGCTCTTACACTACTGTTTTCCCAAAGCACCTTGGATGTCTGCCCCTACACTACTGTTTTCCCAAAGCACCTTGGATGTCTGCCCCTACACTACTGTTTTCCTAAGGCACCTTGGATGTTTGTCTGCACCTGCACTATTGTTTTCCGAAGGCACCGTGGATGCCTTCCCCTACACAGCTGTTTTTCCAAGGTTGACACACTCAAAGTAATAAAAAACACTCGCTGATCTATTAGATATAACACATCTCTATCTGTCCGTCCATCCGTCCGCCCGCCCGAGCCGCCAGCCCGCCAGTCTGTCTGTCTGTCTGTCTGTCTGTTATCTCCTCCCCCCTCCCCCACCTCCTCCCCTATGTCTGCTCATGACTTGTTGAACCAATATTCTTCAAGCCGCTTCTATACCTGACAAAATCACCCCTGTTCAAATCGCTATATACCGAGCGTTAAGCACAAACCTAACAATGAAGTAAAACGTTCTTCAGCTTGCGTTCATTTTTAACAATCCATGTAACATGACGTTGCACGCCAGTTTTGTCCACGACTTTCTTACACACCTTGCCATTTACTTCCGATTTATTTGTTGTTGTTGTTGCGTTCTCGCATTTTGAACACAAGCGTAGTTCGTACACACAATACTACTTCTAATGCACTGGACTGATTTTTGCGTGCATAGTCGCCATGAGGCGAAGCCTCTCCGATTTCCGAGGTAATTGTAATTTACTCCCCTAAGTCCAGGATGAGAGGTCAAGATTAAGTCCATCTGACCGGTGTAGGGGTTGAACCTACTATCTCGGCATCAGCACACCGGAAGGTTAAAAGACGGCGCTCTTATCTATTCGGCCAAGTAGACCTTCACAGATGTTTCTCCATTCCACTATGTCAAGCTGTCCAACATTTTCTCTTCAGATTGTTCCGTCTTGCTTCCTCTCCTACTTTCTTGTTATATTCTTCTGACATGTCCAAAGTATGTAGATTGTTCACTTCGGATAACTGTAATCAGTTATCTTCCTGATTTCGATTTCTTTCGTGGCGTCTTCATTTCTCTATTTGTCTACCTAATGTGGTCCCAGGAATCGCTTACAGAAGCACATCTCACACGTTACACGTTGTGGAAACATATCGGAACGGGTTATATTACTAATCTTTCCACGAAGATAAAATGCGTTTTAAAAGAATGTGTAGCACTAGCTTATCAACATCGTTGAAATACATATGAAATCTCAATAATCTGACGTCGACAAAATACATATGAAGAGATTATCAAACTAATCTGTTACACATTGTCGAAATCCATGTCAAAAGATGATCTCCCTAACCTATAAGATGTCATGGAATTACGCATGAAGAGATTATCAAATTAATCTGTTACACACTGAGAAAGATGATCTCCCTAACCTATAAGATGTCATCGAATTACGCATGAAGAGATTATCAAATTAATCTGTTACACACTGAGAAAGATGATCTCCTTAACATCCTACACGTCATGGAAATATGTATGAAATTATGATCCCTTTAAGCTGTGACATTTCCACGAAATACATATAAGAAGATATTCTCCCTAATCTAATATACATCAACGAAATACATATACAAGGATGATCTCCCTAACCTAACGGCTACGAAATACTTAGGAAAAGATGATCTCACAAACCTGCCCCACGTCAGTGAAAAACATATGAAACGATGTTAAAGTGTTTCACATCGGCGAAACATATATCAAAAGATGCAATTAAGGCACCTTGTCACCAGACAATAGGCCAGACTACTTATCTCTCAGCACCAGGATGTAGGGCCGTCGAGTACATTCTCTCCCTGCTTTCATGACCTGTCTCCATTTAGTTCTACAATTTCTTTTCATATCACATCCTAAAGATTGCTTACAGTTTCCGATTGACAACAGGTGACAAATTTCCTGTCTTGATTAAGTTCACATTATTTTATTACTTACTACGGTTGTCCGTGGTATTATAAACAATCTTCTTTGAACTACACTTCTGTCTGTGCAATTTTCTAGCCCGTTGGACATGAGTTCGAATATTTATCGAGGCGATTTTCTTTTTAATTGACCTGGGCCATCAGGTCGACTATGCTAAAATTGTTAGAAGAAAATGTGGCATGTCCTTTGTAGGACGCCCCGATCAACCACAGAATACTTTTCTAGGCAATTAAGTAAAAGTAGTTTATCATTGTTTTCTGGACGAGAAATGAACGTTTAAGTCCAACTTAATGCCGGTGTAGACGACCTCACCATCAGAGAATCGGAAGTTTAAGAGCGAGCGCATTAATCTTCTCTGCCGTGTCGACGTCTGTACAAAGGTTACCCAGATATATTCTAAGAGATAACGGCAGCCGGCTTGATATAGACAAGCACAACTCTCTTCGAGTAACGGCTGGTCTAGACAAATATGAGGCTATCGCTAAATAACGCAAAACGTTTCAAGTGTGAAACAAAATCCTCTCTTTGACGACTTTATTAGTTTTCCAGGCTTGTTTACATGTCATTTATATATGTTACAGACTAATCAATAACATCATTAAGAGAGTAGCGTTGCACTTTTTAGCCCAGCCTGTGGCTCAGTATATCCGACTTCGACAAACATTATTTTTTATAACTAAGGTTTAACTATATAGATACGGTACATAGAATATCTGTCTGTCCACATGTCTGCCTGCATGCGTGTCTGTTTGTCTGTCTGTCTCATTTACACCAAGAGCAGATACCACGGAAGAAAATGTTGCTATATTTTATGAATGAGTCAGATCTTTGAACCAGTACACACATTTGGAAACAACAGATACACACAAGAACTTCAATGCAAATCTTGGCAATGAAAAAGTGAGCCGCGTGACTGACGGCTACGGATTAAATGATAGGAATGAGCGAGGTGATTCTGCGTGGGCAGCATTTAAGGATATGATAATAGGTAACACCTGGTTCAAACACCATCATCGATATATATGGACTTGGAAAAACCCCGGAGAAAATGTTCGCAATCAAACTGGCTTCATATTGATTACATGTAACTTTATAATCAGTGTGTGTGTGTGTGTGTGTGTGTGTGTGTGTGTGTATATATATATACACACACACACGCACACACGCGCGCACACACGCACACATGCACACACTGAGAGAATTGCTTTGCAAACGGAGGAATAGATAGCCAGTTTTCTTTATCCCGCAGCGAACGACGAGAGCTGGCATCGAACCCTGTCCAACGACGTTCATGCCTTTGCCATCGCAAAGTGGTAACCGTTACAACAAAGCGCCGGCCATGTCCAAATCCTAGTGTCATCGTATATTTCACAATTTGAAAACCACTGCCACAGTGGACATGTATAATCTTCTGCCATGAGTTGCTATTGTTGTCTTCCCCTTAGCTGGTTGGCCGCGTATGGAGGGGTAACTGAAGTTCCAGTGACTGTAACTAGAGCCTTTCCTTCAATTTCCTCCAAAATTCGTAAGCAGTATTGCATTATTCATCATGTGCCATGCCTATTTCGAGTTGTATTTTCTTCCTAACTCTTTGCATGCTAATTCTTAGCAAAATGTTCGTGATGTGGCTCATTAAACTTATTGTTCTATTCTCCAATTTAATTGATCTTACCAAAGCTTTTGATACAGTCAGCAGAGAAGGACTGTGGAAGATTATGGCGAAATATGGCTGTCCACGAAAGTTTGTCAAAATAGTGAGGTTATTTCATGACGGTATGCAGGCAAGAGTACAGGAAACGGTGAACTGTCTGAGCCCTTTCCTGTCACCAATGGAGTGAAGCAAGACTGTGTCCTATAACCAACACTGTTCAGCCTCATGGTTTCAGCTATGCTGACAAATGCCTTCGAAAACAACGACATTGGAATATACATCAACTACCGCATGGATGGAAAGTTGTTCAATCTTAGAAAGCTGAACGCTAAAACCAAAACTAACAGCGCCACCGTCAGAGAGCTCCTGTTTGTTGATGATAGCGCTCTATATGCCAACTTAGAGGCAGACATGCAACACAATGTTTCAGCTTTCCTATATGCATGAGACAACTTTGGTCTCAATATCAATTTGGAGAAGACTGTATTTATGTACCAGCCAGCTCCCGGGATTAGTCACATCGTGCCGAATATCAAAGTGAATGGTTGTGGACAAATTCACCTATCTTGGCAGCACTGTTCCCACGCTGCCACAATTGATGACGAAGTGAATGCAAGAATATCAAAGGCCAGCGCGGTCTTTGGAAGACTGTAATATAATGTGTGGGACAGAAAGGGAATAAGCCTGCAAACAAAGCTGAAAGTCTGCAAAGCAGTTGTATTATCCACACTGCTATATGCTTGTGAAACCTGGTCTGTTTACCAGCGACACGCTAGGAAATGAAACCACTTCCACACAGCCTGCCTTAGGATGCTATTGAAGATTAAATGGCAAGACAAGATCCCAGACACTGAAGTCCTAGAAAGAGCGTCCATGCCCAGTTTTCACACTCTACTAATGAAGAATCAGATTCGCTGGGCTGGTCACTTGACTAGCATGCCAGATCACAGGCTCTCTGAACGAAGTTTTTACGGCGAGCTACATTGTGGTAAATACTCCCAAGGCGGTCAGAGGAAACGCTTTAAAGACACTTTGAAGATCTCACAAAAAAACTTTTGAAATTCATCACGACACTAGGGAGACTGCTGCCAAAGACCGAAATTCGTGGCGTACATCATTACACAAGGATGCAGTCACCTGTGACGCTCACAGATCTGTAAGAGCTGTGGAAAAAAAGGCTGCACAGAAAAACCACTGCAGGAGCTCCCCTTCCTGGAACGTCAAGCATTCTTTGACACATTGTCAAAGAACATGTCGAGCCAAAATAGGCCTTACCAGCCATCTTAGAATCTCATGGCTCCATACTTTCAACCCCACTGGATGAAGTGAATGTTCATCATCATTCTTGATGGACAAACAACATCACTAATTGTTCCATGTTGATCAAATTTCAAGGCTCCTGATGTCTTCGGGATTGCAATAAATATAGAATTACACAAGTCAGGAGGTATATCTCAAGTATCATATATTACGTTCAGCAGTCTGGTGACTTTGTCTATTCCATATTCTTCTAAGGCATTACTCACTTCTGTTGTGATGTTGTTGGAACCGGTGTTCATATTATCTAGAATCTAGTAAATTCCCTACGGGTTTGCTAGACCTGTCATAGGTTCCCTGTCTAACTCTGGATAATTAATTAAAAAGAAAAGTAAGCAAAACTTCGATTAACCGTCACTCGTGTAAACGTTTCTGTTATCCGTCATCGTCTTAAAAAAAATGCGTATTATCACAAGAACATTATTTTCCTTGTCGCCACTGCCTGGGTTGACCTTACAGTGTCTATCCTAAAGAGTTGAGTTGAGTTGAGCTAAGAAATGACATCACTTCACTCAGGACATTCCCATACGCGCCCCTTTATAAATTACGTTTTTCTAAATTGTTTGTTTGTTTGTGCGCTCGCTCACTTAGAACTCAAGCGTAGGTCATACATGTGCTACTATTTCCAATGCATTGGACTGATTTTAACGTGTGGATACGCTTTACCGATTACCAATGTCCCTCGCCATCAGGAAAACCCACTCCGACTTTAGAGGTACTTGTAAATTGCGCCTTCAAGACAAGGACAAGGAGTCAACATTTTAGTCCAACTGACCGGTGTAGGGTAGAACCCACTACCTCGGCATCAGCGCACCGGATTTTAAGGAACGAGAGCTGTTAACTGTTCGACGATACTCATAACGCATTACTTATGAGCATTATCAACTGCAAATATATAATCGTACTCCACCTCCATACTACATTCTTATAACTGACAATATGTTTTATGAAGTAGACACAGACACACATAATATTAACTTCTACTGTTGTGTATTTGTACTGCACTTAGCAATGTTCATATAAATTATTTATTGAATCAATTTAATGATCATTTTTATTTCGAAACTTGAATAGCATTCTTTGTTGAATAGTATATACAGAAAATTATACATCAATAGTTATATTATAAATGTTCTCCTTAAATTATTAACCGGCTCTGTGGCGCAGGAGTTGTGGAAGCAGATCATAATGACGCATACGGCGTTCGAATCACATATGCAGGCAATTTGGCATCAGACCGCCTTGCGTTGATTTTTGTAAATAGTATGAGTACCGGTGGTTCAGAAAGCAATGGTAAACTACTGAACGTTCTGAAACTTGCTAAATAATCATAAACAGCCAAAATAATGCTGGGGCTTACTGCGACGTCCTGTAAAGGATATGCATTTAACTTTAGGTGCTTAATATATAATTATAATACTAATTAATTAATTAAATAATTTAAGATACTTGGGGAAAAAAAGTACTTTCTACAGTGTGTGTAAGTGTATGTGTGTGTGTGTGTGTGTGTGTGTGTGTGTGTTTGTGTGAGTGTTTATGTGCGCGCGCAGAATGTACTTCATTAGCAATTGTGTGGCTTTGATTGAAAGAATCAGAGTTAAATTTATCCATACAACCTTATTACCAGTGAACTGCATACTCATATTTTGTGTTATTTTCATACTCCCGTATAAGCTTGACCTTTTATCGACACCTTGTTATCTGTTGTTCTTTTTTAAATCTATTATTATCATTAGAATCAATAAATGCGTCTTTAGTAGTGTTGATAATAATGTTATAGGTCTACAGGCGAGAAGCTATATCCTCGTTGTACCGAGTTGTATCCTATTTGGCTCTGCCTCTTTCCGCGGTGCGGTCTGCAGAAATCGTCGCACAAAACACGAACTCCGTAGCACAAACGACGACCTCATGGGAGTCTCCGAGAAAATTGAATTCGTGACGGTGTTCTGGTCGTACCCACCATCTTCGGAACGCGAGGCAGGCAGCTGAACCACTTGGCCACGGCGACCCCTTCCCCCAAACCCCCGGTCTAATAAAGGTGACGCGGTTCGATACCATAGTAAGGTTACACACAGCCCATGTCTAGAAAATGAGATGGATTAATAGCCTATCAGCATCAAGAGACGGTGAAACATCGACAAAGTGACAGAGGGAAAAAAGTAGGCATTACATCAGACAACATACATGAGTAATGCATTCTTAGATATTGATTGACACTCCTAGTAGGCATAGAAAACACCAGTAGAACAAGCAGACAACGCGGGAAATCATGACACCAATAATGGGAACCAAGCATCATATTTAGACACTTTCGGAAACTCTTTAGTAGGCATAGAAAACACCAGTAGAACAACCAGACAACGCGGGAAATCATGACACCAATAATGGGAACCAAGCATCATATTTAGAAACTTTCGGAAACTCTTTAGTAGGCATAGAAAACACCAGTAGAACAACCAGACAACGCGGGAAATCATGACACCAATAATGGGAACCAAGCATCATATTTAGACACTTTCGGAAACTCTTTAGTAGGCATAGAAAACACCAGTAGAACAACCAGACAACGCGGGAAATCATGACACCAATAATGGGAACCAAGCATCATATTTAGACACTTTCGGAAACTCTTTAGTAGGCATAGAAAACACCAGTAGAACAACCAGACAACGCGGGAAATCATGACACCAATAATGGGAACCAAGCATCATATTTAGACACTTTCGGAAACTCTTTAGTAGGCATAGAAAACACCAGTAGAACAACCAGACAACGCGGGAAATCATGACACCAATAATGGGAACCAAGCATCATATTTAGACACTTTCGGAAACTCTGTTTCATGTTTTTTTTTTCTTCAGGTCATGCTTTTAATTGATGTTTCAGGGGCGGAGTGATTTAGAGGTTATTGGATCCGCCTCTGGGTAGTGTAGGACTGGTTCGTTACACGGTCTTGGCAGTGCTGTTTTAAAATTATAATAAGGATGATATCCACTGCCCTGATCCTACGTTAGTGCAAGGGACATCTAGTCTTCTCTGACCAGGGTTAAATATCTCGGAGGACCCATGTGCAGTTGTGCACGCTGTCAGTTGTGCACGGAGTCTCCCTGGCGAAGTGGTCAAGCCATCTGACGCAGGCTCCGAAGGTTGTGGGTTCGATTCTGGGCCGCGTCCTTCGTTTCACAAGTGCATATTTTCGGAGACTCTTTTAGTCGTCGCTGGAGCTACGGAGTTCGTGCTTTGTGCAACGCTTTCGGCAGCCCGCACTGCGGAAAGGGACTGAGCCATATGGGATCAAACTCGGTGCAATGCAGTCGACCCTGTCGACTTTAGAGTGACTTTTGTTTTGAGCAAGCTGTCAGTAGCTGTTAGAAAAGAGCAAACAGAATAAACTGCTTCTGATCATCTCATCTCATCCTTGTTTCTCTTGCACTGTGCGATGTTAATGTGAAGTATAAACAGCAGGACAGTGCCCTCTTATGGGCTTCAGGTATTGAAATTCTCATGGACTCTGCTATTCCCTATGTCCATTGTTTACGTGGCCGGCCTCTTCTTCTGCTTCCAATTGGACTGTGCATCATTGGTTGTTATAGTATACTGTTAGTTGGTAATCTATTTAACTTGCTGCCGTCTGACATAATCTAGCGCTGCTATAACCCCCACTTTAGAGCTGATGTTTTCATGTCTGATTTTCTCTCTTTTTGATACTGTCCTTTTGACATGCCGTGTTCGCCTGCACCGTGATGTCACGTGCCTAACACTCTTGACATCCTTAACAACAATATTTCCAGGTTAAAAGACAATGGCATGGTTATGATACTTTCTATCACATTATGTATATATATCCCCCCCCCCCCCCCCCCCCCCCCCGCATATCCTTTACAGGACATTGCTGTCAACATCAGCATCCTTCAGCTGATTGTTGATTTCTTGGCAAGATTATGCTCTGTAGTTTTCCATTGCTTTCTGAGCGAACGACTCATATACCCCGTAAATTACCGACACGGAGAGAACCGCTACCAATTCTCGCGCAACATCACGTCACTTACGACAGTATGCGAGATTACGGAGAAAGTCGTGTGACCTCTAGACCAGAGAGACAGGCATACCTTTATATAGACATGTAAAACAGTGTATTGCTGTATTTAAAACTATATGTAACAATGTATACTTCTGTTTATCTATTTATAGCTATGTATAACTATGTATAACTATATGAACTATATATATCTATGTATACCTACTTATAATTATGTATGATTATGTATAGCTGTACATTTCTTTTTATGGGTTTGTGTATCTATGTATAATTATAAATGCTTATGTATAACTATGTATGAGTAAGTATACCAATGTATAGCTATACACAACTATGTGTAGCTGGGTCAAATTGAAAACCCAGTTCAATTTTTAAATAATCACATTCTCGTGAGAGTTCGAGCACATGACCATCGTGTCGGCAGGCAAAAGCACGATATTTGCTCTGCCACGACCCCCTCGTGTCTGGTACTATACTCATAATTTGCAAATAACAAACAAATCCAGTAGCAGGAACACGCAGTGGACATATGAAGTGTTGGGACCATCACCTTCTTGAGCCTGAGAGTACGGTGGTATAGAAGTATAGGTAGCCAGTCTTTCCCATCCCTAGAGAATAACAAGAGTTGACATAGAATCCTTGTTCGGCCACGCTGTCTTTGTCAGCGTTATTCAAAAACTGTTAACTTGCAAGTCTCTTAAAGTTGTCAATACGCATTGCACGTCCATTACAGGACGTCGCAATCAACTCCAGCATGTATTGGCCATTTGTGATTTACTACACAATTTTGTTACGTTTAGTAGTTAGTAAGAGTCACTAAGAGCATATAACAAACAAAATATGAACTACTCAAATAAAACACGTCACATTCCTGCGTAAGACGCAGTGAGCAATTTTATGAATATCGTCATAATCCCAACGATATGAACAACAAAACAACAACAAATTACATTCTCGTCCTTGACTTGGGGACCTCAGTTACAAGAACCTGTGAAGTCGGGGTGGGGTCGCCTGATCGTGAGGTATGCTAGTAATAGGGAAAGCTGGCCCACATGGCAAAAATCAGTCTAGTACACTAGATGTAGTAGCATGTGTATGCACTACGCTTGAGTTCAAAGCAGGCGTATGCAAAAACAAAACAAACAAAATAACAATCACATTATCTGAAATAGTAAAAAAAACAAAAAAACATTCCCACTTGTAATTAAAAATGGATAAACAGAATGTTAAGTTATTCAGAATGAACAAATTGTAACAGAGGACACTGAGTGTAAGAGATTAACTTAGCAGCTAGGTCAGTATTACCCATAGTTCCCAAAACCAGTAGACCATTGCTCTCGGGTCAGGTCGAAACACTAGTAACAAACGCACAATTGAGTATGAGAGTACAGTAGGTCATAGTACCCTTGGCCAGTAGCAATAAATAAATTAGTATTTGGGAAATACAGCGGAACGTGAGTCCCGAACATCCGCCTGTCAATCTTTTGTTATAAAAATGACAGGTTCCAGAAGCGCATTTCGAATCTGAAACATTCTAGAAGCCGCAAGTTGCATAAGCCACTTTCCATCGCAAGGGCAGTTAAGGCATGAGGGTAGGACGGCACGGGATAGTAGAGCAAAGGCTGCAGGATGTAGGTAAAAGAAGGAACCAAGAGTGGGGTGTGGAGGAAGAAAGATGGGACTTGTGTGGCTGGAACTATAACGGCAAGGATAGGCGCAAAATCCAGCTGTAGAACGTACTCAACTATTAGAAAATATACGATCACAGATCTGTCGCTAGGTGATCGATGTAACACCCGAGTCATATTTTTTTTTTTTTTTTTGGGGGGGGGGGGGGGGGGGTTGTTGTTGTTGTTGTTTGTTTTGTTTTATTGACTGACTGTGGCTAACCACCGGCAATTCATAGATGTTGACTTAATCGGTGTGCACAGTTTGAGGATCACTCTTGCACAGTGACATATCATGTAATAATACATCACAAACTGTGCAACAAAAAGCTGTAAAATTAGATGCTATTGTAGAATTCAAGAACACCTTGGATGTTGTCCTCTTCCTGCTCTTGTGGCCGCGAAAGGATACACGAGTCCCATAGCTGATACAGCACAGGATATGAAGACCTTCACATATTCAATGTAGCGACATATGAGATGAGCGATCAGTTTCTTTGGTCGTCGCCCTTCCTTCTCAAACAATTCCCAGAAAATTTATGTCTGAATGAAAATTGTCTATTACACATGTCTATTACACATGTCTATTACACATGTCTATTACACATGTCTATTAAGAGCCGTGTTGACCACATAGCTGTAATCGGTGACATCTTAAAGACCACCACATTTTTTGTGTGTGCCTGAATGCACAGAGGAATAAGTGGCCAGTCTTTCCCCCACTTAGCGGACAATGAGTGGAGGGTCGAACCTCGTCCGATGGCGCTCGTTTAATTATCAGCGCAATCCTTTGGCGTTTCTACCAACGCGCCCACTTTCCATGAGCGTTGAGCATGTAAAATATATGCGAAATGGCCAAAGAATTGTCTAAACTCTAAACAATTGGCTGCCAAAGCTAACTTTGAAAATTATAAAACCAAACCACCACCACCACCACCACCACCACCACCACCACCACCACCACCACCACCACCACCACCACCACCACCACCACCACCACCACACACCACCACCACACACACACACACACACACACACACACACACACACACACACACACACACACACACACACACACACACACACACACACACACACACACACACACACACACACACACACACACACACACACACACACACACACACACACACACACACACACACACACACACACACACACACACACACACACACACACACACACACACACACACACACACACACACACACACACACACACACACACACACACACACACACACACACACACACACACACACACACACACACACACACACACACACACACACACACACACACACACACACACACACACACACACACACACACACACACACACACACACACACACACACACACACACACACACACACACACACACACACACACACACACACACACACACACACTCGCGCACGCATGCACGCACACACACACAGAGAAAGTAAATTACATTACAGGGCTGGACTAGAAGAAAATGGTTTGAATTTCAGAGGAGGCCAAGACTGTCTAATATTTGTTTCATTTTTGTGCCAGGGCACACGGGTGTAAGAGGAAACGAGCGCGCAGATAGGCGTTCTCACCTTGCTGCTGTAGGTAGCGGACGAGAAATGGATCAGGCTGACCTCGTGAACGCCCTCAGGGAGGCGTGACCATTTAATGATGGATGTGATTCTGCAACTTTAACCATGCTGCAAGAACATCAAGTCAAACGAGGTCAAAATTAGACTGGAGCAACTTGCTGGAAGTCAAAATAGAATAATCAAGCACAGAAATCGTGTCATCAGTCGGTTCACGCTGAAGGAGGCAGGGGGAGGCAGGAGAGTATCTGAGAACGTATGGAATAAAAGGTCGATGTGAGATGATGATGATCTATTGACTAACTAACTAATGTTTACATCATGGCCCCTGTTCAACACAAACAATTGATTTGTGCTCATATGTTTTGTTGTTTTTGTTATTTGCTTTTATTTTGAAGTATACAGTTCAAGCAAACAAGTTACGAGCAGTGTTTAATTAATGGTGAAAAGCTGACCGACAATTCTAACCTAATGAACGTCTTCAGTTACTGCCACTCCACAATCGTCTACTTTTTAATAAGGCTAAACAGTTCACAAAATCCTATTTCAAAATGCTCCAAGCTACCTTTGGCCATTGTTCAAATATAACGCAAGACATAGCGAATGACTAAATATACTTCATGTCTCTAAACCTAGGATAGGCTTATATAAAACAACCTTAGCATACTCTGCCGCTCAGTTGTGGAACAATCTTCCACAAGAAATCAAAGACACCACCACTCATTATACATACAGTCGCAACCTGCTTGAACACTACCTCAGTACAGACTACATGCCCCCTTAAAAATAATAATGGTAAATTATCTCAAACGACAACTAGCCAATAAACATTCCCATATGTACGGCACGTTACACCTTCCTTGGGTATTTATAATGACTCGGTGAGTCATGTATTATTGATTATTTTTCATGCGTATTAATGCTTATGAAAACTGATATATTTTGGTCACTTGAAACGTTATGAAAGTTTCGAGAGAACAATAATGGAGCGGTATATGCCTGGGAAAGAGGAAGAGGAAGTCAAAGATAAGATAGGTGCAGAATGTGGCGGATGATCTCCAGATGAGTGTATCAAACGGGGGATATCTGTGATTGTGATCGAGCAGTTTTCCGGAAGGTTGTTATGGCAGCGAGGTTCTGCAAAGGACATGCTACGGAATGAATGAATGAATGAATGAATGAATGCTTATTGTTCTTTTGTTGTCTAAGATTAGCTTCATAAGTGACGTTGAATGAAATAATGTATGAGAGGAAATAGAGAAGAAGGGCAGAATATCAGACGGGCCTGCGTGCCCAATTCTTAACCCTTTAAAACTAAAGATTTTTCGTACGTTCGTTCGTTCATTCTACCTGCCCGCCTGTATGTTTGTCTGTCTGTCAATACATTCTTCCTTACCTGCATTCGCCCGCCTGTTCGTCAATTCGTCTTTGCGTGTTATTAATCTGTCTGTCTAATTACCTGTGTCCCTATTCATAAATCTATAAATGTCACTGGAATAAAGTACACTTTACAATCACACACGCACACACACACACACACACACACACAGACGCGCGCGCGCACAAACACACGAAGGCGGCAAGCACTTACATGTCCACTAGTTACAAATATCCCGGCTGAAGAGAAAATCTACAAACGTAACCTTCTACAAGGAACAGAAAATCACTATTGCCTGTAACGACTTGCTGCACAAGTTAGACGTTTGGTGCGCTGTATTGTAGATCAAACACTCACCGTCTGCCGGAAATTTCGTAACCTGATACTATCAGCCTGCCAGCCCCCTGTACTTCTCCTGAGTTTGTGGATTACGTTAAAAGAAGAAGAAAAAACGAGGCATGAAGCTATTCTAGCCCCACTTCCCGTTCACCCCCTCGTTCTCCGCTCGGTTCCAAATAAACTTCCTTGCTTGCTCTTTTTCCTTGTTCTGTTTGGTTAACCTATTGTTGGCAGGGAACATCTTGCGGGTTGACGGTACCGAGACTGGAAGGTCAACTTAACTTATGCCGCATATTTCTCCAGGGACTCTCCCTCGTGGCGTTATATCAGAGCTGCTTGAGAGGAAATTGATTGTAGATTAATGCGAAGCTTCTACGAGGGAAGGAAAGACCATTGTGGCTTGCTAGCACGCATGTCAGACGGCCCGATGGTCATATATTCGAATCCACGTAGATCCTGATTCTTTGGAAAAAATTGCCCTCGGTACCGATTCTAAACTGGGTACCTGGAAATGTTCTGAGACATATCCTCCTCCTCCTCCTCCCCTCTCCTCCTCTTCCTCCTCCTCCTTCTCCTCCTCATTTTCTTCTTCTTCTTCTTCTTCTTCTTCTTCTTCTTCTTCTTCTTCTTCTTCTTCTTCTTCTTCTTCTTCTTCTTCTTCTTCTTCTTTCTGTGCGCCTTCAGTCGTCAATATGAATGCAGGCAAACTGCAAAGAAAGCAACAATCACCTTAAACTTGTTGGCACTTCCATACAATGTGTCCTCAAATAAATCAGATGTAGGCCAAAGTGGCCGACGTAATATTAACCTCATCATCTATCACGTACGTCTAGTCTGCCAAATATAGGGACAGCACCTTATATTCAGTACGTAAAATGAGTGCAAACGGTTAATTTGCTTACCACGAAAGAAACGAGGGAACACTTTTATATGAAATAGACACTGCGCTCATTTTGGGTGGCATCCCACCTTCATTCTACTCATAGATTAATCCCGCGAATATTCACTCCAGGCCGCCCTAGTTTATTTTTTACTTATTTACTCACTCTAGGCCGTAATATTTTTTTTTTATTTAAGCTATCTCAGGAAGCTTCGTGCCCATCCTCCCCATTGTACACATTTCTGTCTCTAATTCTTTTTTCCATGTCTTTTTAGGCTCTCCTCTATTTCGCTTGCCCTGCTAGTTCCCGACAATGGACGTTCTGGTTTACTATTCTCAGGTTGTCTATATGTGTCTCCTACCCAGCTCCAGAGCCTCTTCCTCATCTTCTGATTCACTGATATTTGTTGAGTGTTCTCCACGAGCTCCACATTGGTGATTTAGTCTTAGAATTTGAAGTTTTCTATTAAAATAGCGAAGCGTGATAACGTTTTCTATGCACCCTTTATATTGCATGTTATGAATGCATTGCATCTCTTTTCGTTTCGGTTAATCAATCTTTTGTTTGTGTTCATTCGTATACTATGCATATATTTTCTTGACTTTTTCTTTACCATTTTCAATCTTTTTCGTATGGTCATTCGTATAGAATGTTTAAATTTGTTGTTTTCAACTTTTTGTTGTGTTCATTTGTATATTTCAGAAGTATATTGTAAACATTTCCCAATGATACCATGAAAACATGCTGATTAATGAGTATATATTGAGTAGCACGTCTTAGGGAGAGTAATACGCCATTTGGCTAACTACAAAATACATGACACATCTGTCGGTCTGTCGGGTTATTCAATCCGAAGACTTGTACGAAATAGTTTTGAACACATCATTTTCCGACCATTCGCTATGTGAATATCACTTTCCTATCATTGCCGCCATTTGAATACCCATGAACATAATATTGGACACTTAACAAAGTCCTTTCTTCCTGTCTTGCGGATCATTATAATAAATTAGTTCATCCTCCAGTGACCTCTTCTCTTTGGACTTCCCTCTTAAAAGTTTTTCAAAACTTCTCTCTATTATAAACCAGATGTCCTGCCTTCATAAGTAAGTTATCTATCACGTATTTAATCTATCTATTTTGTAGTTATCCTCTTCTACGCCTCCCAAATACACCTCCCTCAATAACAATCGAGGCACTCTTTTCTTTTTACACATCCAAATTACTTCATTTCCCTCATGTTTGTTTGCTTTAAGAAACAAATCTTCTTTAATTCTGCACTTTCGTTAGATGGATCCGTTTGTTCGCTTTGCTGGTCATTGAATTATTAATAATATTTTGGATAAGCGTCTGCCGAGATGCTAGTGTTGCGGTGTTGACTTAAGGATAATACTGCTGACAATGATTACTTGAAACAATAGCTCGTACACACAAGCATCTGGCAGATGCTCAGACGAAAAGATCAAGACAGTCACACGGCGGCAAGCGGTGGAACATATGTTCCCAGAGGAGAACATCCTGTATGCTCCTACAACAGGCTCAGATACTTTTAGTGACAATAGACAGTGGTACCTATATTTCTCTCCATCGTGGGCGGTACACTTGATGGCCTTTAGTAAAGTCAACAAAGGTAGAAACCTTTATTAGATTATTCTCTCGCTCTGTCGCTATGTGGTACAGCCCAGTTGATCAGCTTATTACTCACAATGGACCAGAACTCACTATTTCTTACGGCTGGTTAAAGCCGATGATTGACACTGTCATGAACTACTGAAACTTTCCATCGCTCATTTTAGTTTGCAATTGCACACTTGCGTTCTCTGAATATTGACAGAATGGTATTTAAGCATTCTCTGATGACGCAGGACGTTGGCTGATTGTGTCAAGTGTGAATAGTATGCGAGTTGATGTGAGAGTATTGCTGACCTAGTGTTATGTGTTGTCTGTCCTATTTGAGTCTACTTACCGCTAAGATTGTATGACTTGTCGCTAAGCCACCTCGTGCCTGAATGAGAGGCACTTTCGTTTCCTATTCTGATCGTGAGAACTGCTAACATGCGTTTTTGTCACTAGAGCTCACTGGCTAGCCGCTTGACTGGTTTTCAGGACATGTGACATGTATGTTTCGCGCTATAGTGCGTTTCAGTTGAACTGTTGTATAACTATCTTTAACTCTTTTTCTCATCTTCGAGTCATAATTAACTCTGTCTAGACACCTGACAGCGTCTTTCAATTTTTTTTTTTTTAAATTTAAAAGTTGTATATCCTTTACATGACGATGCAGTCAACACCAGCAATTTACTTCCGTTGTTGATGTCTTGGCTAGTTTTACATTCAGTAGTTTGCCATTGCTTTCTGAACGACCGACTCCCATACCAACACGTTAAAACCAGACAGACTCGGTCTGCTGCCAAATCGGACACCGATGTGTTTCGAATGCGAGTAAGCGGCATTACGAATCGCGTCCGCAACGCCATCGCCACAGAGCGGCAGAAATCTTTCAATTAATTGATTGAATATTCAAGTTTCACATCTGTGTTCTGTTAAAGAAAATTCGAATTCTCTCAATACCTGGGGCTTGTTTTGTCATATCTGGATAATGCAAAAGATTTACAACAATTATTGGACATTTTAGTAACGGAGAGTTCAAAGAAGGACTCTCCTTGAATATCAAGAAACCAGTAGCAATAGTGATATCAAATGAAAAAGGTGATACCAAAATGTGAAATGGAAATAGAAGGGAAAATTCTTCACCAAGAGGATTATTTTAAATACCTAGGGGCAAATATCACATCTGACGGAAGGTGCACAACAGAGATTAAGAACAGAATAGGGCAAGCAAAAGCTGCATTTCTGAAAATGAAAAGCATCTTTTGCAATAAGTCTCTATCATTGAATGTAAGAAAGAGTGTGCTGAAGTGCTATATAGAACCTGTTTTGCTGTATGGCAGTGAATCTTGGAATGTAAATGAACAAATTATGAAGAACTTGGAAGCAACAGAGATGTGGTTCATTTAACGAATGTTGCGAATTCCTTGGGCTTTCAGAGTAACTAACGACGATTGCCTGAAAGAGTCTGATGAAACTAGAATATTATATATACAACAATAAGAAAGAGACAAACAGCTTTCTGTGGTCATGTGATGAGAAGAGAGGCTTGGAGAACATCGTGACGACTGGAAAGATCGAGGGGCAAAGAGGCAGTGACCGACTAAGATAAATGATGCTGGATGGACTGAGACGGCGGTATGGAGGAATAACAGCAGCAAAGTTCATCCAGAACACTAAAGACATAGATATGTGGAGAGACATGAACGCCTATGCCAATCATCATGGCACTTGATGATGATGATGTTTTTCTATCCATCAAGGAAAAAGAATAAGAAGATCAGATTAAGAAGAAGCAGAAGAAGATCAGAATAAGAATAAGATGATCAGAATAAGCATAAGAAAAAGAGGATCAAAAACACAGGAAGAGAGAAGAAGAAGAAGAAGAAGAAGAAGAAGAAGAAGAAGAAGAAGAAGAAGAAGAAGAAGAAGAAGAAGAAGAAGAAGAAGAAGAAGAAGAAGAAGAAGAAGAAGAAGAAGAAGAAGAAGACAAGGAAGAAGAGGAAGAGACTTGTAACGAGGTCATTATATTTTTTTGTTTAATTAATTATCCTACGATGTTGTGTTTTTAAGTAGGGTTACGATCGGCTAGCCCTCTCCCAGGAGGGGTGATAAGTGAAAATAATTAGCCTGCCGATGACCCACAGACTACGCATGTCAATCCCCACATCCACGTAGTGTAGACCGGGAAACCATGACCGCGAAGTCATGGGCTAACGGGGCTATGGCTCGCCATAGGGGATGGACTCCCTATTGTCAGATTTTTGTCCTAAACCTGCGACTGGCCTAGCAAGCCGGCAGGGGATCTTAATACTTCTTCTTCTTCTTCAGCGTTCCGAGCCATTGAGGTTCTTTGCTGCAGATACAATCCGTCTCCATTCGTCTCTCTGGTTGACCTTCTCTTGCCAGTCGTTGATTCCAAGTGCTTGTAGGTCTGTAAATATATTATCTCGTCACCGTCTTCTTGGTCTACCTCGGGGTCTACGGTCATTTATTTCCTGAGTGTAGGCGAGTTATGTTTCCCTATTATCTTCCATTCTTTCTATATGCCCCAGCCATTGTAGTCTATTAGCCTTCATGATTCCAGTGCCTGCTTGTGTTCGTTGGCTTGAGCTCCAACGCGAAGTCCTGTATGCCGGATGAAGGCATCCTGTTGTCCAACATCAGTGTCATGTCATACAGGACCTGAGGTTTGCGTGAGTATCCGTTGTCCCATGTCTGGCTTATCTGTGTGCAGACTGGTGGTTCCTCGCCGCACAGGCAGACACTCTCCGACTTCAGAGGAATCGGCGATCCTACTGACTTTAGCCAGGACCCCGAAGGGACATGTTGCCCAGGACGCTCGACGAGGACGCATCAATAGGTCTTGGCCAGTATATAACCCGGCCCTGGTGCCTTGGAAACACCTCTGCGTCCCTTGATACCAGTGATTAGCGGGGACTTAAACAGATCATAAATGTCTTTGTTACTTCTTCTTTTCCACTCTCCACTTTGTGTATCCCTAATGGGTCCAAAGATGCGTCGTAGAAAAATTGAGAATTATAAACGGACTGACCCAATCAGCAGTGTGTGGGTGCCCTAGGCATTTTTACTGAGACTGACACTTGGTGATTGCCGCGCAAAGCATTACGATAGTTTCTCATTAGGGAATTGCCATCGGCGCGTCCTGTGACTGATACGAAACGAACTCGCAAATCGCTTGGACATAACAAGTAGCAACTAGGTATGTGACTGTATTTTTAGCCATATGCGGAAAAGACGACACCGGGACACACCATCCAATAAAGCTGTAACCAGAGGTCAGCGTGACTGAATGGGACACACCATCAAATAAAGCTGTATTCAGAGGTCAGCGTGACTGAATGGGACACACCATCCAATAAAGCTGCAGCCAGAGGTCAGCGTGACTGAACGGGACACACCATCTAATAAAGCTGTATCCATAGGTCAGCGTGACTGAATGGGACACACCATCTAATAAAGCTGTAACCAGAGGTCAGCATGGACGAATAGATAAGAGAGCTCGATCATAACTGATTAAATGCTATAGGATAATTAATCGTCCTATTCGACTTCTCGTATCTGGCAAGGGCTTATATATCGCCGAAATGTTTTCATTGCGTTATAATACATGTCTGCTGCCATATTAACAGCATTTCAGCCATAACTACTATGACACACCCTTACTTCCAATATTACGCCATCCGGTTTTTTTTTTTATCGAAACCTATTTTATGTTTGCCACTGAATTTGTTAAACATACGGTGTGCTGATGATGAGGTAGCGGGTTCAACCCCTACACCGGTCAGTTGGACTAAACTGTTGACGTTTCATCCTTGCGTTAGGGACGCAAATTACAATTACAACTACCTTTGAAGTCGGATTGGGTTCACCTGATAGCGAATGGCTCTGGTAATAGGGACAGCTAATCTGCGTGCAGAAATATCCCCATGCACTCTAAGTAGTAGCATGTGTATGGACTACGCTTGAGTTCAAAGCTGTCGAACGTTTAAAAAAAAACAGCCGTAACCTAGTATGTGTGGCGTCTTTTACGTTTGACATAGAAACATCAATGTTTTCTCACAGTGTATTGTATACATCCATTGTTAATTTCTCACTGACACCTATTGTGGGTTCGGGTCCGGATTTCGTCATCACGTTCATGAGAGCCAATCTGAAGTAATGGAGATCGTGCTCCTTGAGTCGCTTTCAGTGGTCGCTCTGAAGAAAGAGATCGAGAAATGTGGGATAAAACCCGGTGATGTGAAGTTAACCCTCTCATCTGTAACACCTAAAATCTCTACCTCCAATTTAATCTGTCGTTTTCCCTCCCTAATTTAGTTTAGTCGGCGGATTCACGAAAGCCAATTCACAGAACATGGGTGTAACCCATAAGTGCTTCGCTCTACTCCTAACTCAACCCTCAGTCCGGAGAAGCTCAGTGCACGAACTCCATAGCATAGTCGATGATCCTGAAATACTTTGGGTAGATTTATAACTCGAAATTTTGCCCGGGCAACGCCGTTATGCTACTCTTTTTCGATTTCCAACTGCCAATGGATATTTTACATGCGCAACAATACACACGGGTGTCCGATCTCATTACCCAGAGATCAGGGGAAATTGTGTTACTAGAAGCCCACGTGAAAAAATCCCGGCCCTCACCAGATATTGAACCCGGGACCTCCAGCACTCGAAGCGGACACCATACCTCGAGACCACTCAACCCCCAATGAAGTTGAAGTTATCTTCAAATAATTCGAGATATAAACTGACAGTCAGAGCACACTTGTTCCGTCAGATAGGCTCAGTAATCATTTGGAGGGTACAGGTTCGAATCCAGGTCTGCCTATCTTCTTCTTCTTCTTCTTCTTCTTCTTCTTCTTCCTCTTCTTCTTCTTCTTCTTCTTCTTCTTCTTCTTCTTCTTCTTCTTCTTCTTCTTCTTCTTCCTTATTCACCCCCAACTTCCGCCTCCTGTTCTTCGTCTTTTTCGCCTCCTCATTATCCTCCCCCACCTGCTTCTGCTTCGCTCCACCTCCGCGTCCGCTCGCCCCTGTCACCGCCTCTGCCTCCTCTTCCCCCTTCTTCTTCTTATTCTTCTTCTTCTTCTTCTTCTTCTTCTTCTTCTTCTTCTTCTTCTTCTTCTTCTTCTTCTTCTTCTTCTTCTTCTTCTTCTTCTTCTACTATTACTACTACTTCTTACCTCTCCTCCTCCAATATTTCTCCGCTCAATCAACATTCTCAATGTTACTATTAATTTCTTGTACCGTAAATTTTCCAGACACGCGTGGAATTAAAAAAAAATCCATTACATGTATTTCTGGCTGCCTGTGTTCCGACAGCTCACGTGGATACCCCGATAGAAGCCTGCCCTGTTTCTCACCAGCTGGCGTGCAGAAACACCCACAGACTGACAGACACGAAAGGAAGTCAATAAGAGAATTAACACCAACTGCGCAAGCGTTTGTTTCTCCTCATTCTCGCCTGTTGGAGATCCGAGTTAACACCAGTGATAAAGCAAACTCAACATGTTGCCTTGCAATTGCTTATTTATGGCTTCATTTCCTGGGCTTTGTTATTGGCTTGCCAAATTTTAGAGAAACGCGTTGTAAATACATTGAAGTAAATGCACCATTCTAGAGAACACAATGTGTTTTCAATTTATTGTTCCTAGAGTTGACGCCTAGTTTCACGGCTCAGAGAAGTTTATCACAGTCATCTGTATTAAACGAATAAATAAATAAACGTGCATGTTTAGGGCTTCTTTGGTTGGTGGTCACGTGTTCCTAATGGAACCCTTTGGATATTTTATAAGGTTCATAAATTTGATTTTCGATCTATCCGCCTGTTATGAAGTCTAGCACATCTAATTCAACGAAAGGATGGAGATACCTAAGATTGCATCGAATGCCAGATGTGTTGCTGCCTTGGTTGCCCCGTATCAATTTTGGCTTAGTGAACTCTTGGGATTGACAGTTCATCGCAGTGTTGATCTTTCACTGGGTATATGACCAGATTCCCTTTGACCGAATTCTAGTCTCAGTAGATGGTCGGGTTTCACTCTCATAAAATGTTCAAGCCACATGACGTTTGTTTTTTGGTTTCTCGGTGAATTCGATGCAGGTCTGTCATATTTCTAATGTTCTTTTAATATGTCTACCCCACAGTTACCACTCTAAGAGCTCAAGTGGATGTGGTGTCCCAGTCACGCTGGCGTGTGTTGAAACATAAGGGATGATAGGTTGGCTTCCAGGACATCTGCAAGGGAACACTTCGGTAGAGCAAGACAGACATGTTATTGTCTATGAATGATCGTCTGTTCAATAGAAAACATCAGTCAATGATAACCTGTGGCTGCAACTTAGTGGAATCATTTCAGCCTTATCAGAAATGTCGTCATAGAGGCCGTTTTCGTACCAATCTGGTAAGTGGAACTATACGTGTTCATACTCTTTCACGCCTTCAGAGGGAGACAGAGGACGCGCGGACACGTTCGGTGTACTGTAATGTAGGTGTTGGATCAAAACTATTCTGACACATTACTGGTGTCGTGTGGCGTTTAAGATAACATTATCTACTGATTTCTACTCCATCAAAATGCATGTAAGAAACAAAACAGTAACACCATTTTACACGTCTATACGCGAATCAAGCAAATGGTTCTAAACCATATTTATTATAAACCAGTCGGCATTCCAGAGGTGATCATACCGGCTGCCTTTACTTCCGAAGACATTTCCTGGTGCCCTAGGTTGGTTGACTAGGTAGTCCAGATTAATGTTTACAAATCCGCACAGAGCCAGCGGTCAAGCGTTAAACCAATTTGATAATTGAAATGTCTGGCCTTTCATTATCTGTTAAAAGTCAAAATCTTTGGTACTTTCGTGCCCTCTGTGGGGAAAATGTTTGTTTTCTTTAATCTGAGTCATAGTTTTAAAATAGCCTCTTTATAACCATATACAGGTTGTTTGTAGATGTTCACAACACTTTGTATGTTGAACAAATTTGAAACATGAAGTACATGATGTCATAAAAAAATGTGCTCCTCAGTCCATCGTGAAGTAATACGCAGCGAATGGCTGTCGTCTGCTAGAGTCACGCGTTGCACTTCAAACAGAATTGTGTTGTTAACGAAAGAAAGAATTTTTTAAATATGTTCTACATACAAAGTGTAGTGAGACTTTATAAATACCCCGTATAATATCAGCATGCTTTACCAATAACATGAAAAGCAGTACATATTGTGTTTTCGGTTTTTGTTTCTGAGAATAGGTTTGTTGAGAACAGAATAAACCGAAGGTTTCCGCCATAAATATAAACTATGCACTATTGTTGAAAACTGAACCACATAAACCACACAAAAATACATTGTTATGAGACGTCAACATAACTTTAATTTGCTAACAGTGAAATCTGATGTCTAGTGGTTCTAATTCTTGCGATGATTGATAACGCACATACTGTTTTTCGTAGATGACACTGAAAGAAGATCTAACGTGTGTCTGCCATATTCGAAAAAAGGCTTCTAAGTTTTAAATCTCTGTTTCTAAGTGTAATATAAGGGCATGTTCTGTTGATGCTACGTTGTGTGTGTGTCTCATGTGCCCGTTTGAAAGTGAGCAAAAGAAACTCATTTTCTTTCGTTTTCGAGGAGTTTCATGTTTTAGTCATTAGGATGGTAACGAATATTATTGTAAACATATACGTTTTGCTTATTTAGAGAGGCACAGATAGAGCGAGAGAGAGAGGGGGTAGTGGGGCATAGAGAGAGACACAGAAAGACTGAAAGAGCTAGTGGAACAAGAGGGACAGAGAGAGAGAGAGAAGAGAGAGAGAGAGAGAGAGAGAGAGAGAGAGAGAGAGAGAGAGAGAGAGAGAGAGAGAGGACAGAATGACAGAGTGAAAGAGCTAGTGGAACAATAAAGACAGTGAGAAAGCAAGATGGTGAGAATGAAAGTGGGCGAGGGAGACAGGATGGACGGGGGAGGGTGGGGGAGAGAAGGGCGAATGTTTGCCCGTTTGCACTCCTTGAGACGGAGTGCGGATATGGTCTAGGTTTCAATTTTCTAGACCAGTCGGCAGCCGATGTGTGAATATCGGCAGCTGGTGAGTGATGTGGTGAATATCGGCAGCTGGTGAGTGATGTGGTGAATATCGGCAGCCGGTGAGTGATGTGGTGAATATCGGCAGCCGGTGAGTGATGTGGTGAATATCGGCAGCCGATGTGTGATGTGGTGAATATCGGCAGCCGGTGAGTGATGTAGTGAATATCGGCAGCCGGTGAGTGATGTGTGAATATCGGCAGCTGGTGAGTGATGTGGTGAATATCGGCAGCCGGTGAGTGATGTTGTGAATATCGGCAGCCGGTGAGTGATGTGGTGAATATCGGCAGCCGGTGAGTGATGTGGTGAATATCGGCAACCGGTGAGTGATGTGGTGAATATCGGCAGCCGGTGAGTGATGTGGTGAATATCGGCAGCCGGTGAGTGATGTGGTGAATATCGGCAGCCGGTGAGTGATGTGGTGAATATCGGCAGCCGATGTGTGAATATTGGCAGCTGGTTAGTGATCTGGTGAATATCGGCAGCCGGTGAGTGATGTGGTTAATATCGGCAGCCGGTGAGTGATGTGGTGAATATCGGCAGCCGGTGAGTGATGTGGTGAATTTCGGCAGCCGGTGAGTGATGTGGTGAATATCGGCAGCCGGTGAGTGATGTGGTGAATATCGGCAGCCGGTGAGTGATGTGGTGAATATCGGCAGCCGATGTGTGAATATTGGCAGCTGGTGAGTGATGTGGTGAATATCGGCAGCTGGTGAGTGATGTGGTGAATATCGGCAGCCGGTGAGTGATGTGGTGAATATCGGCAGCCGGTGAGTGATGTGGTGAATATCGGCAGCTGGTGAGTGATGTGGTGAATATTGGCAGCCGGTGAGTGATGTGTGAATATCGGCAGCTGGTGAGTGATGTGGTGAATATTGGCAGCCGGTGAGTGATGTGTGAATATCGGCAGCTGGTGAGTGATGTGGTGAATATTGGCAGCCGGTGAGTGATGTGGTGAATATCGGCAGCCGGTGAGTGATGTGGTGAATATCGGCAGCCGGTGAGTGATGTGTGAATATCGGCAGCTGGTGAGTGATGTGGTGAATATCGGCAGCCGGTGAGTGATGTGGTGAATATCGGCAGCCGGTGAGTGATGTGGTGAATATCGGCAGCCGGTGAGTGATGTGGTGAATATCGGCAGCCGGTGAGTGATGTTGTGAATATCGGCAACCCGTGAGTGATGTGGTGAATATCGGCAGCCGGTGAGTGATGTGGTGAATATCGGCAGCCGATGTGTGATGTGGTGAATATCGGCAGCCGATGTGTGATGTGGTGAATATCGGCAACGGATGTGTGATGTGGTGAATATTGGCAGCCGGTGAGTGATGTGGTGAATATCGGCAGCCGATGTGTGATGTGGTGAATATTGGCAGCCGGTGAGTGATGTGGTGAATATCGGCAGCCGATGTGTGGATGTGGTGAATATTGGCAGCCGGTGGGTGGTGTGGTGAATATCACACCGGTTACTGTTACTTCCCAGGACAGCTCCTGGTACCTATTCTATCTCCTGTCGACCTGGAAGCCCATTCTACAGAAATCCGCATCGACTGGGATCCAAAGTCATGACTACCGGGCTGCCACTGCACTATCGCAACTTCCGTTAATACTAAGTTATATTGTTATATTTTTTATAACTTTATAGTGCAGCATGTTTTTCGTGTAACATTAGTCACTTTATTTGATAACCTTATAGTGCAGTATGTTTTACTGGTAACATTTTACACTCTATTTGATAACTTTTGAGAGCAGCATTTTGTACTGATAACATAAGTTAATGGACAACCAACGAGCGTAATCTGTATATTTTGATTGTGGCGTTATTACAAAAGAATCTTATCACAGACATCGAAACATCACAAAAGAAACAAGTCAATATTTCGAAAAATGATATTCCAATAAATAAACACATTTGTTGAAATATAGTGCAAGAGAGTGTGGGTGTTAAGAGAGAGAAAGAAAGAGAGAGAGAGAGAGAGAGAGAGAGAGAGAGAGAGAGAGAGAGAGAGAGAGAGAGAGAGAGAGAGAGAACGAACGAACGAACAGACTTTAATTTCAAAGGGTAACAAATTGGGCACGCAGGCCCGTCTTACATTCGGCCCTTCCAATCACTCATCTTTCTTTCATCAACAGTGCATAGGTAACAAACATTGTCTCATGAATTTTGTAAACATAAACAATGCATATTACTATGTTATGAGACACATCAACCACCCACCCACACATCTCCCATTCACTCCAACTCCACCACCCAACCACACACATACCCACACACACATACATGCCCCTACCCATCCACCACATCCCTACACCTACACATCTCCCCACCCACACACACCTCTCACCCACCACACACCCCATCCACCCACACCCCAAGCACACATACATTCCCCAACCCACACATCCCCCACCCACACACATCCACCCACCTACGCACATATCCTCTACCCGTCCCATTACCCACCAACAATCACTCACCCACATATCCTCCTCCACCAACACACCTCCAATCACCCAGCCAAACACACATTCCTCAGCCACACATTCCTCACACACACACACACACACACACACACACACACACACACACACACATCTCCCCGTCAACTCACATATTTCGCACCTACCCACACACAAATTCCGCACCCAGCCACATAATCTCTCATCTCCCCCAGCCCACTCACAGATCCCGAGCCCACCCCTACAAACATCCCCCACCATCTCCTAACCTACACACACTCACCCACCCACAAATCCTCTACCCACCCACACATCCTCTACCCACCCATCCCCCAACCAAACATCCCTTAACCACACACCCTTACTCATATACAATCACCCACCCACACATCCTCTACCCAACCACACATCCTCCACCCACCCATCCCCCAGCCACACTGGAGAGAGAGAGAGAGAAAGAGAGAGAGAGAGAGAGAGAGAGAGAGAGAGAGAGAGAGAGAGAGAGAGAAATGACAAATGACAAAGCTGGCCAACCGTCATGAGGCATGATGATGAAGATAGTGATGATTCTTACAATGGTTTGATGGATCTCAGCAAGCTGTCGAAAATGTGTGAGGATCACCGTAGAAACACTTAGGTGGAGTGGCATAACAATTTATCGTCGAGTACCTGAGGCCACGCCCAGGAGATCTGGATGTAAGTCTGGCATTGAAGTGTTTTGTCTCAAGGGGTATTGAATACTTTAATGGTTCTATGGAATGTGTATTTGTTTATTTTCGTTTGTTGTTAACATCACGTGTTTGGTATGTCTTTCTGTCTTGAGTTGTTGAGCACTTTGGGGCTGACGGTAAACCAGGATTGTTAGAATTTACCTGTGCACGTTTTCAGCAGGGTGAAAATAGGATGCCGATTGAGAGAGAGCAAGAGAGAGGAAGAGTTAGAGAGTGGGCAAGAGTTGGAGAGAGGGCGAGATAAAGATTTAGAGAGGACAAGAGTCAAAGAGAGGGCGAGAGACAAAGGAGAGAGGGGGGGGGGGCATAGCGAGACATGGTTGAGAAGAGATTATGGGAGACTGAGGGGTGGTAGAGGGAGAATTCTCTAGGGAAAGTGTGCATGCAGATAGAGGGTAGGAGGGAGTAGGAGAGAGAAAGGACAGTTTGAAAGGGTGCTGAAGAGAGTGGAGAGGGGCGTAGACAGAGAGAGAGAGAGAGAGAGACAGAGACGAACAGAGAGAGAGAGAGAGAGAGAGAGAGAGAGAGAGAGAGAGAGAGAGAGAGAGAGAGAGAGGAAGAGAAGAGATGAATATATAGAAAATGTTCATACATATTAATTTTTTTTTAAATACTGATAAAAATAGAAAGGAGAAACTGGGAAGGGTGCAGATGGTGTTCCTGAGTAATGAATGGGTATAGAATCACAAACCGATGCGATGGAAACAAATATAGACAGAGCAAGCTGGTGTACGCGTGTTTGCGTTTGAAACAGATAGGAAGAATAACATAGATCTGATGAAAGCACGAACTTTCAATGCACGAGATGATAATAGACACTTACATCCGGTTGGACCCCAAATCAAGCGACATAACTAAACGTATTGGAGGGGAAAAGTGAGGGGAAAAGGACTAGAAAGCGGTACAGATGTAAATGAACAACACCATATGGTCAAGATACAGCCTACCAAAATGGACAACAAAGGTTCTGGAAATCCATTAGGCCAAACTTAACTGCGAAGAAAGCACAGAATGGTGATAATGATAACCAAAGTAGATTAAACATGATATATATCTGCTTGCTTGCTTGCTTGTGTTCGTTGGCTTGAGCTCCAACGTGAAGTCCTGTATGTAAGATGAAGCCATCCTGTTGTCCAACATCAGTGTGATGTCATACAGGACTTGAGGTTTGCGTGAGTATCCGTTATCCCATGTCTGGCTTATTGGTGTGCAGACTGGTGGTTCCTCGCCGTACAGGCAGACACTCTCCGACTTCGGAGACCTATATCTTGTTTAGGGTTCTGTATATATATCTGTATTATATTAAACATAAGAAAGAACTATATAAACAAGGATGGGACGAGATTAGTGCGTGGATATTTCATATCTACAGACATAAACATACGTCGTTTGCCATAGTGTGGCGCTTCGGATAGACGGCTGCGTCGTCTTTAGCACCTTAATTGCTAGATCAGCGATTGGCGTCTGCCCTGATCATGTAACAGATGACTGCGAGTGGACTGATGAGTGCTAGAGCATATATCATATGCCAGTCGGTTCTGCATACTTTATCTTTAGGGTTCTGTATACTTTATCTCCAGGGTCCTGCATACTCTATCTTTAGGGTTCTGTATACGCTATCTTTAGGGTTCTGTATACTCTATCTCCCTGGTTCTGCATACTCTATCTATAGGGTTCTGCATACTCTATCTATAGGGTTCTGTATACTCTATCTTTAGGGTTCTGTATACTCTATCTTTAGGGTATCTCTAGGGTTCTGTACACTCTATCTCTAGGGTTCTGCATACTCTATCTTTAGGGTTCTGTATACTCTATATCTATGGTTCTGTATACTCTATCTTTAGGGTTCTGTGTACTCTATCTTTAGGGTTCTGTATACTCAATCTTTAGGGTTCTGTGTAATCTAACTCTAGGGTTCTTCATACTCTATCTCTAGGGTTCTGTATACTCTATCTTTAGGGTATCTCTAGGGTTCTGTACACTCTATCTCTAGGGTTCTGCATACTCTATCTCTAGGGTTCTGTATACTATATCTTTAGGGTTCTGCATACTCTATCTTTAGGGTTATGTATACTCTATCTTTAGGGTTCTGTATACTCTATGTCTAGGGTTCTGTATACTATATCTATTGGGCTGCATATTCTCTAAGTTCCTCTACCACTTTAGTTCAGGATCCGGGAGATGTGTACGACATCGACTTAGGACTGAGGTCGTGTATAAGGTTTGTTGACACATTAAGGGTCGCTTCACTAGCTGCCACTTTATAACTTGCAATTAGATTTGGTCAGCAATTGCCTTATGAAGTGCCTTACTTGCATGACAATTTTACCTTAAATGTTCCTGCAAGCTTGTGGTAAAGCCTCAACACACTGCAAGGATTTGTAGCTAATGGCAGTCAGATATTGGGTATGAACGAACTAGGAATGAGACTCCAAGCTAGACAACAGAAAAACTGAAAGTTCAAGGAACAGAGGTCTAAAACCTATATAATTATTACAACGGTTTTACTCTGTTAGGCTACGGGGGTCGCCGTAGTACAGCGGCTAGCAAGTGGTCTTGTGTTCGAGTCCCCATCGAGGCGGTGATGTATTTATCATATTGACTTAGAATCAAAGGTTAACCCAGCCTACAAGGGGTAGCAGAAAATATTCTGACAATTACAGGCCGTCGTTGTGATTTTAAACACATCACCTTTCGAGTGTCGATAAAATATTGGACCAACACCATATATCCAATACCTATCATGGCTTAGAAAATGGTTCATGTTTATTTGATTTCTTAGGCTTAAAGGTAAAAGTGCTGTGGATAATACATACTTGGATGGCTTGGCCATTATGGCATAAACTAAACTGGAACACATTGTGTGAGATGGCCAACCATGACCGTTAACGCTTATCAGCATGACACATCATGATGATAGCAGGTGTGGGATTTTACTATGGCTGTGTGGGGAGAATGTTTGCTGCCCTAGATATTGTTACAGGGTGTGCAGTTATATTTGGTTCATTGGCAGCATTCGATCGAACGAACGACCGAACGAACGAACCAACGAACGATCCAACTTTATTTTGAAAAGGTCCATAAATGAGCACGGAAGCCTGTCTTACACTCATTCCTTTCAGTCTCTCATCTTTCGCACACCAGTTGTCTGTCATGAATGTTACATTAGCGTTAAAATAAAAAGCATTGTGGGGTCGAGCTCCAGCAAGAAGAAGGACATGTCTCACAACAGGAGGTATATGAGTAACATCATCATTGTATATCTATACGTTGTGTATGGCCAGATAAACCACCAAAATATGATTTTACAGCTAGAATGATTAGTATAAAGATTTCGTGATAGAGGCTAAAACACAATGTGGTGTTATAGGCGAATAGAATGAATATAGCGAGAGGAGGGGAGGGAAAACACAAAAGTGTTCCAGAAAGTGGGATTTGAAGAAAACATAATCGAATGAGATCAACTTCAGAAAGCTAGATACTTCGGCCATATAAACAGAGAGCTCCTGGTTAAAGAATATGCTGACAGGAAGAGGGCAGGGAGTGTTGTAGACTCAAGATAGTCAACGTTCTATGTGAAAATAGCATATGGAGATGTGGCCTTGATGATGATGATGATGATGATGATGATGATGGTGATGATGATGATGATGTGATGATGATGATGATGATGATGATGATGATGATGACACAAAAAACGACAATATCATAAACACACAAGAGAACGTGAATATTGCTAGCCACGTTATGAGAACTGAACAATTGGAACACATTGCTTCAGTTGGAGAGATTAAGGAATCAATGGTAGTTAGCACGACTGACCCCAACCCGGGGCCATGCATTCGAATCACCTTCCCGGTGGGGCTTTTGTTTCACTACCACTGGGCTTTTAGGTTCCGCAGCCAATAACTGGTATAAAGAAATGTATCACAAAGTTAAGGTGGCCGGTGTAATATTGACCAAATCACTCACTGAGTGAGCGGCTGGCCGAGTGGCTAGAATGCCGGATTCTCCTTCGGGAGACCCGAGTTCGAATCCTCGGTAAGGCGTGGAGTTTTTTGTTTTTTTTTCTGTTGGGGGAAAAAGAAAACTGTAACCTGCACAGTTCGCGGCGACTGCACTAGCCAGGCGGTCTTAATTTCTGAGGCTCAATGACCCCCTGCCGTACACTGCAAGGTACTATATTCAATGACCCCCTGCCATACACAGCAAGGTACTATATTCAATGACCCCCTGCCATACACTGCAAGGTACTATATTCAATGACCCCCTGCCATACACTGCAAGGTACTATATTCAATGACCCCCTGCCATACACAGCAAGGTACTATATTCAATGACCCCCTGCCATACACTGCAAGGTACTATATTCAATGACCCCCTGCCATACACTGCAAGGTACTATATTCAATGACCCCCTGCCATACACTGCAAGGTACTATATTCAATGACCCCCTGCCATACACTGCAAGGTACTATATTCAATGACCCCCTGCCATACACTGCAAGGTACTATATTCAATGACCCCCTGCCATACACTGCAAGGTACTATATTCAATGACCCCCTGCCATACACTGCAAGGTACTATATTCAATGACCCCCCTGCCATACACTGCAAGGTACTATATTCAATGACCCCCTGCCATACACTGCAAGGTACTATATTCAATGACCCCCTGCCATACACTGCACGGTACTATATTCAATGATCCCCTGCCATACACTGCAAGGTACTATATTCAATGACCCCCTGCCATACACTGCAAGGTACTATATTCAATGACCCCCTGCCATACACTACAAGGTACTATATTCAATGACCCCCTGCCATACACTGCAAGGTACTATATTCAATGACCCCCTGCCATACACTGCAAGGTACTATATTCAATGACCCCCTGCCATACACTGCAAGGTACTATATTCAATGACCCCCTGCCATACACTGCAAGGTACTATATTCAATGACCCCCTGCCACACACTGCAAGGTACTATATTCAATGACCCCCTGGCATACACTGCAAGGTACTATATTCAATGACCCCCTGCCATACACTGCAAGGTACTATATTCAATGACCCCCTGCCATACACTGCAAGGTACCATATTCAATGACCCCCTGCCATACACTGCAAGGTACTATATTCAATGACCCCCTGCCATACACTGCAAGGTACTATATTCAATGACCCCCTGCCATACACTGCAAGGTACTATATTCAATGACCCCCTGCCATACACTGCAAGGTACTATATTCAATGACCCCCTGCCATACACTTCAAGGTACTATATTCAATGACCCCCTGCCATACACTGCAAGGTACTATATTCAATGACCCCCTGCCATACACTGCAAGGTACTATATTCAATGACCCCCTGCCATACACTGCAAGGTACTATATTCAATGACCCCCTGCCATACACTGCAAGGTACTATATTCAATGACCCCCTGCCATACACTGCAAGGTACTATATTCAATGACCCCCTGCCATACACTGCAAGGTACTATATTCAATGACCCCCTGCCATACACTGCAAGGTACTTTATTCAATGACCCCCTGCCATACACTGCAAGGTACTATATTCAATGACCCCCTGCCATACACTGCAAGGTACTATATTCAATGACCCCCTGCCATACACTGCAAGGTACTATATTCAATGACCCCCTGCCATACACTGCAAGGTACTATATTCAATGACCCCCTGCCATACACTGCAAGGTACTATATTCAATGACCCCCTGCCATACACTGCAAGGTACTATATTCAATGACCCCCTGCCATACACTGCAAGGTACTATATTCAATGACCCCCTGCCATACACTGCAAGGTACTATATTCAATGACCCCCTGCCATACACTGCAAGGTACTATATTCAATGACCCCCTGCCATACACTGCAAGGTACTATATTCAATGACCCCCTGCCATACACTGCAAGGTACTATATTCAATGACCCCCTGCCATACACTGCAAGGTACTATATTCAATGACTCCCTGCCATACACTGCAAGGTACTATATTCAATGACCCCCTGCCATACACTGCAAGGTACTATATTCAATGACCCCCTGCCATACACTGCAAGGTACTATATTCAATGACCCCCTGCCATACACTGCAAGGTACTATATTCAATGACACCCTGCCATACACTGCAAGGTACTATATTCAATGACCCCCTGCCATACACTGCAAGGTACTATATTCAATGACCCCCTGCCATACACTGCAAGGTACTATATTCAATGACCCCCTGCCATACACTGCAAGGTACTATATTCAATGACCCCCTGCCATACACTTCAAGGTACTATATTCAATGACCCCCTGCCATACACTGCAAGGTACTATATTCAATGACCCCCTGCCATACACTGCAAGGTACTATATTCAATGACCCCCTGCCATACACTGCAAGGTACTATATTCAATGACCCCCTGCCATACACTGCAAGGTACTATATTCAATGACCCCCTGCCATACACTGCAAGGTACTATATTCAATGACCCCCTGCCATACACTGCAAGGTACTATATTCAATGACCCCCTGCCATACACTGCAAGGTACTATATTCAATGACCCCCTGCCATACACTGCAAGGTACTATATTCAATGACCCCCTGCCATACACTGCAAGGTACTATATTCAATGACCCCCTGCCATACACTGCAAGGTACTATATTCAATGACCCCCTGCCATACACTGCAAGGTACTATATTCAATGACCCCCTGCCATACACTGCAAGGTACTATATTGGCAACAAATGACAGTTATGAACATGGGGCTAGCAACATGTACGCAATACGCCTCAAGGCGTGGGTATGGGGTGTAGTCTGGAGTATGAGCACAACAATAACTACAAGCGGAAATGGAATTTACTGCAATCTGACAGAACCGCTCGTTGATCTCGAATTCGATGACGTTGTCTGTCTGTTTCACATACAATGAGATGCAAGATAAAATAAACACATTTGATGGGGTGTCACAACAGGGATCCATAAAACGTCAGTAAAGAGAATAAGACAAGCACATGATAAACCAGTCAAGTGAAGCATCACTTGAAGAGAATCATGCATCTATTTATATAGTGATATAAACACAGATGGGGGGAATAGATAAAGATGTTATAAAAGGAATACAAACAAAGCAAGAGGAGCTTCCAAAGCCCCAGGAAGTTTGTGCAGGTCAAAAGAAATTAAGATAAGCACCGAACTTAGAATTTTTAACTATAATGTTAAATCATAAGCCAGCGTGGCTACGAGACTTAATGCTTTTGTGATTAAACTTCCACTACGCTGATGGAGGAGCATGGAGTTCATTCCCAACACCGGTCCTTTGGACTTCAACTTTAACATCTTGTATAGATAGCAATGACAAACTCAATCAATCATGTGCCATGTCGGAAAGCGTGGGCGGTCATAACTCGCCATTTCACTCGATCATCAGCGTCGTGGATCAGCTCAGTGTTCCTGTCTCGTCCATGCCATGTGGCCAAGCCATCCGGGTATTTTTCTCTCGGTCTTCCTCTTGGTCTGTTCCCTTCGATCTTGCCAGTTGTCACTAAGTTCTCCAATCCATTTCTTCTCATAACATGTCCAAAATTTTTTGACTGTCTACGTCCTTTGTCTACGTCCTTTACTTAACGTAAATTTGACTAGTAAATCAACTTTGGCTTGGAGTTGATCGCAACGCCCTGCAAAAGACATGTTAACGTTAAATTAACACTACTGAAAGGACCAGAGAAAACATGCACCATTTTAACGTTAAATTAGCACTACTGAAAGGACCAGAAAAGACATGCACCATTTTAACGGTAAATTAGCGCTACTGAAAGGACCAGAAAAGACACGCACCATTTTAACGTTAAATTAGTACTACTGAAAGGACCAGAAAAGACACGCATTATTTTAACGTTAAATCGGTACTACTGAATGGACCAGAAAAGACATGTACCATTTTAACGTTACATCAGCACTACTGAAAGGACCAGAAAAGACACGCATTATTTTAATGTTAAATCAACACAACTAAATGGACCAGAAACACGGAGAGCGACTAAAAGAATTGTACACATGTAGAAACGTGATTGATTGGTGCGTGTGCATATTACAAGGAATACAATGGCATGACAGAAACACCAGTGTGGAGCACATGGGATAAAGAAGTACCAGTGAATCAAGGAGTAGGGGAAAGATACTGGCGCTGGGTAGGACACACATCGAGAAACAATGATAATAGTGTCGCTTGAAAGTCGCTTGTCTGGAACCCGCAGTTCAAGGAAATAGAGAAAGACCCACAAAAGGATCGAGAAGAGGTTTAGTGTCAGGCGTTCGCTCGCTTTGAACTCAAGCGTAGTCCATACACTTACTACTACTCCTAGTGCACTGGACTGATTTTTTTCGTGTGGACTGGCTTTCTTTATTACCAGTGTCCATCAAATCCACTCCGATGTCTGAAGCACTTGTAATTTACGTCCCTAAGTCAAGTAGGAGAAGTCAACAATTTAGTCCAAACTGACCGGTGTAGGGGTTAAACCCGCTGTAGGGGAATCAACACATCGGATGTTGGAGAACGATGTTTATCCATTAGGCCATGCTAACCTCTGCTGAGGGAGCGGAAAGAGATAGTAAAGGTTACGACGGCTTGGCACAAGCTGGTTGAATGCCTATACTCCAATGGGGGATAGAGGATAGAAGACGAATAAGAAGAGAAGAAACTTGTCCGGCTTGTTTCCTTCAAGGTTTGCGTTCATACGGTTGTCTTGAGCATTATTATATGAAATATTTCAACCAACAAAGGTTAAACGGACGATTATTGTTTACGCTCTAATGTCTAACACCGTAAGCCGTTCATGCTTCAAGAGTTTAATATAGTGCATTTAATTGAGAATGACACTAAAATTAGAAATACGCCCCCCCCCCCCCAACAAAAAATGATTTCAGAAACAAGCAAAAAACACTGCATCAAAGTTAGCAAATATCGTCAATATCGAATTACGAAAAAAGTTACCTTTGCTATGAATACTGCCTGTGGGATTTATGGCTCTGAAATTTGATGATAAATCGTGAAGAGGCATTAGAAACGTAGTATCACAGAAGAATGTAAAAAATAAATAAATAAACTGAGAAATTAATAATAATAAAACCTTGAAAGAGATAATAGGAATATAGAATATTTTCCGGGCCAATGAAAATAAAACAAAAAGGTGATCTTAACGTTTGTTGACCGAATTGTAGCAATTTGTTCCGTTTGCATGAATGTCCATTAAAGAAATTCACCGAATTAAATTCCTTAGCACACGATGAAGGAGTCGAATAAAGGTCACATTGGTGCCTAGGCTTCCAAGGTACCTGAAGTCACACGCAGGACTGGAGTGAGCAACAGAGGACAGAAGCGGGTGGAGGGCGTGAACATGACGCTGCAAAACGATGCCAAGGCTGAGCTTCGCGATAATAATTATACTGATGATGATAATGATAATGGTGATAATGATGGTGATGATGATAATGATGGTGATAGTGATAATTATGACGTTGATTTATAACGCGATAATTACCATGGTGTTAATAATAATAAAGAAGACCATGAAGAGGATGAAGATCGTAATGGTGAGTTCGTAAACTAAATTCACTGGTAATGACTGGCTTCACAGAAGTTAAAGAGAGAAAGAAGTAATAAATAACTGTGAATTTTCTCATGGAAACTAAATTCACTTGTAATGACTGGCATTCACAGAGGTTAAAGAGAGAAAGAAGTAATAAATATCTGTGAATGTTCTCATGAAAACTAAATTCACCGGTAATGATTGGTATTCATAGAAACAAAGGAAAAATTTAAGGATCAATATCTAAGAATGTATTCTCCATCCTTGTCCATACCTAACACATTCAATATTTGCGTTGTCTAGAGCAGCCACAAACCGGGGCTGTGGATTAGGGGATAGTGATAGACTTTCAAAACTCCCCGACATAGCGAGTTCAGGTTTCCAAATAGGCTGTGGGAGATTTGGAAGCAGATAATTTTGCGCTGATTTCGATCGCATAAGGCGTCGGACGTTCAGAAAGAATTGGAAATTAATAAACTAACATTGCCCAGTAAATTACAAAAAAGCCAATAACATTTGGGGTGAATTACAACCTCCTGTAAAGGACATGCAACTAGATAACAGTATTCTGACTGATTTCTACTTTTTTTCTTTATCTATGAGTGAGCATCAATTCACGTCAATGTATGAAGAGGCAGTGGTCGATCAAAATACAGGAAATAAAAGAAACCTCGCGTATGAACGTGTATGAGGCAGTGGAACCTGCAGAAGACCAAGAGACTTTTCGGCATGTCGTGATGAGAGCAATGTTCTGCACATGGCCAACTGCACTAATGAATGTGTTTCTTGTCCTATTTCATTGACTCAGAACAGTTATGTGTAATGCGTTGTAATTTAAGGAGTCTACAGTCAATTTGCTACGTGACGAAGGCTTTACGGACGCACTTCGTAATCCCGCATACCCGCGTTCGAAATACAGCTGCGGGCAATTTGACAGCAGACCGCCTTGCGTTGGTTTGTTACGAAATGGCATGGGCACGATCGTTCAGAAAGCAATGGAAAACTACTGAACGTAAACTTGCCAAGACATCACCAAAAAAATGCTCGTGTTGACTGCGACGTCCTGTAAAGGATATGGAACTAACTTTTGACTGTCAAGTTGGGAGCGGTGGTGGCGTAGAGGCTAGAAGCCCGAATGCCGACCCTGTGGTCATGGATTAGATCCACATCGGGACGGATTCGAATGATAAAACAATCTACCCCGACAAAAATTGTTGCCAGATAATATCTTGGGAGATAAAGACGCCCCCCCCCCCCACACATAGTATCGAATGATCTAGAAAATATGGCTCTAGCACCATGTATTCCGTTACCTTAAGGCGTGTGAAATGCTCTTTAGCATTTACTTACTTACTGTAAAAATTAAAATAAAACACTGTATATAGTCATGTCTTTATGCAAATCAGCGTATGAACTATCTCGCTGAGGTCGAATTCATGTTTAAAGTTGTATAAAATTAGAATAAAAAGCTGGAACATGTTGTGACGACAGTAAAAATTTGCGGAAGGAGAGATAGAGGAAGACAGCCGAGAAGATTCTTGACAGTTTTGTGTCATGGTACGGAAGGGAGTCAACACACGAACTGATCCATGACGTCGGAGATTGTAATTTGTGGAGAGACATGATCGCCCACGCCAGCCGACAAGGCACTGGATTGCGAATTAGAAGAAGAACACACGGCGTGGAAGAAGAACACACGGCATAGATAGAAAATGTTCCCACAGTAATTGAAAATCACATACACAGCTTCACAAACAAAGCAGAAATTCAGGAGTCTATTCTTATTCTCGGAATGCGACGTAAAATAGAAAGAAGCATAAAAGGAATTCATCTAACGTCTGCTTCAAAGGCTCATCGATTTACAGTTAGGCGGGAAATCAATGGGACAAATACAATGAAGGCAGAGTTTGCTATGTCGTGTATCTGTTTTATTGTGCATTGTTGAAACAGCTGTGTTGACTGATTTTGGACATTCTATTAAAGATTTGATATCGGAGAAGTCAAAATGATACGTGCATTTTCATTATACCTGTAGATCATTGCCCTCTTCTTTCAACTGTTATCATCTGTTAGGAAATATTCCCTCAAATAACTCACTCCCAGCCCCCTGGGCTTGTTAACGATTAGTTGGATTTTGCAGCTACAGTTTTCTAAGAAGAGAGAAAGTCAATCCCAAGTTCAAACTTCACTCGTCACGTGTTACCACATGTGTGATAGATTACAGTGTGATACTGTTCTTTGCTTTCTTTAAGGGTTCCGGCAACACGCGGATACAAGACTCCTTAGTCGCCTCTTACGGCATGTACGTTGTTTGGGTGTCTCCATAGCGAAGTAGTTACCCCCCCCCCCTTGCTTCGCGCTCCGAAGGTTGTGGGTTCGATTCCGGGCCACGTCATTCGATTCACGACTGAAATTTTCTCGGAAACTCTTGGGGGTCGTCCCTGGAGCAGCGGAGTTTGTGCTTTGTGCAACGCTTTCGCAGGACGTCCAGCAGAAAGAGACCGAGACATATGGGATAAAACCCGGTGTAACGAAGTCGATCATCTTTCCTGGTAATCCATTGCCTTGTATTCTTTGCTTTCTGTTAGGGTCCTGGTAACACACAGGAGGATTGTTGATTCCTTAGTCGCCTCTTACGGCATGGTTGACAGGTTACAGTTTTACTATTCTTGGCTTTCTCTTAGGATCCCGGTAACACACGGGGGGTAATAATTGACTGGGCCAAAACTGTTCTCACGTGTGAACTGGGGGAAGTAGGGCAAATCGTATTACAGACTTAACTGCTGGCACTGTGCCATCTTGACAGACGATAGTTTGTTACGTTGTACTTCAAAATAGGCAAAGTAACCTCCCCAAACACATCCAAAAATGTTAGCTGCATATTCTTTACAGGACGTCACAGTCAACCTTAGCATTTTTGGCTTTTGATTTCTTGACATGGTTACATTCAGTACCTGTTCATTCCTATCTGAATGACCATCATTGTTACCGCTGTATGAAAACCAATGCAAGGCTGTCCACTTTCAAATCGGCCAGCTGTGTTTCGACCGCGGTATGCGAGATTACGAATCGCATTCGTAACGCTATCGCCACAGAGTAATAACATGAAGTCTGGGCTGACTTGTAGAGACCACGTGTTACCCATGCACCATGTTCCCTCTTTCGAATTGCCTAGTTTACTCCTGAGGAAAGGTAACATCAATACACCTGGAACAAGACAAGCTGTAGAAGCTGCGGAAAAGCAATGCTCTAACTGTACGCCTGTCGAAGCTTCAGTTACCTAGCAAGGCTTAGGGCCTGGTCTGCCTGTCATGGCATTTAGTCGTAAGGTTGCATTTTCTCTTATCGGGATAAGGCTCCATCCCAATTGCATTACTCCGCCCGAAGCCGGCGGCACGATGTGGAGTGTCGGGTTTGGTGAGCGCCGCCCAACATTCAGTGCAAACGAAAGTAAGTCTACTGTGATGCGGTAGCTCAGTCATATCTAAGATGTGACTAATTACAGCGATACGTTTGGTGTGATTTGTCTTAGGTCCTATACTCCAGGAAGAAATGACAAGCAGCAAGGAGAAATGACAAGCAGCTGGGAGAAATGACAAGCAGCTGGGAGAAATGACAAGCAGCTGGGAGAAATGACAAGCAGCTGGGATAAATGATAAGCAGCTGGGAGAAATGATAAGCAGCAAGGAGAAAAACAGAAAAAAGAAATGTATCACCACAGGAATGTTCAACAATTCATCAAACACCTTATTGTTATTTTCTAATTAGCATTTTGTGAATTGTCTCTGCGTGGTACACTAGCGCTGTGGCTTAGGGGCGGTGAATGCAGTTCACATGTCCCCGATATACGGAGTATAGGGTTTGTAATCAGCCTTATAAGTTTGGAAGCAGGCCCTCTGACGTTGATCGTCGTTCGTCGTCGTCATTCGCACTGCGAGCGCTAACAAGTCAAGTCTCATTATTCTGTCAAGAAGCCTGATCAGCGGGATAATGACACGTGGAAAGTCCAACAACAAGAAACACGCTGTTGCCAAGATGTGCAGCGTGGGAGCCGACAACAAGAAGAAGAACGTCGAGGGCCCACCTGCTAGCTGCAAAGAGCCTGATACTACAGCCATTACTGAAGCTACTACGAGGGAGAAGATTGACAGCCCAACACAGTCAAGAACCAAGATAGCAGAGAAGAAGGAGGAGAAAGACACCAGAGTCGGAAACACCGACTCAAAAACAGTCCGATGGGTCGTCAAGCGGATTCCTGTGGAGCTGACAGATGAAGAAATCCTGAAGCAGCTACGTGAAGAGAATCTTCACATCCGATTCTTGAAGGCGGAGCGGCTTCTCACCTACTCCAAGATACCTACAACCTTGGCAGTAGTGACGTCGGAGGGCAGCGAGATGCCGAACACAGTATCATACAACAAGAGAATGCAGCAACCAGAGAGATTCATACCAAGAATCACACAATGTTCCAGATGTCAGAAGGCCGGCCACAGTAGAGCTGCGTGTCGCAGTAAGACGGAAATATGCCGATACTGCGCCGATCACCACGCCTTCAAGGAGTGTCCGCTGGCCAAGCTGGACACGGACTTCCGAGCACCCAACAACAAAAGAAAGTGCGCCAACTGCCTGGGCAAACATGGAGCAAGATACCTGGGCTGTCCGTACCTGCAAAGACACAGAGACGTCTTAAAAATCGCCATAATCACAAAGACACCATTCAAGGAAGCAATGCAGAGGGGCGAGACAGCCACGGGTATAGCACAAGCCGAAAGAGATCAACTTCAAAAACAGATAGACGAGTTGAAGAGACAAGTCAAGGCACTGCTAACGCCAACCCCGAATAACGACAACGGAAAACTACTGGCGGAAATGAAGGAGATACAGCAAAACATCAAGCAAGAAGTAGAACACATGGCACTGATTAAGAAGGAGAATGAAGAGATTCTACGAAACATCAAAGTGGAGAGAGAAATGCTAAAAAGTGACCTAACCCAAGGAAAACCAGCTGAAGCCAAGGAAACGATCACAGAACAGCCGCAAGAGAAAACCCAACAAAAGGCCGATCCGATGCAGGAGTTATTCGGGCCACCTGGGGTGGAGAAGAGGAAACCAGTATACCATGAGACCACTGGAGAAATCATAGGGTCGGAGAGTGACGGCGGCACAGAGTACCCTGCTCCAATGACAAGGGCGGAATTTCAAGCGTTGGGCAGAATGAACAAAGCCCAGCTAGCAGAATTTGACGGGCAAGAAGAACGCAGATCACTCGAAATGGACAAGAGGCGCGAAAGAATCAACAGGGAGAGGAAAGAGATATTGCGCATTCAATAAAAGGAAACCGCCGAGAAGCTCCGACGTAAAATACACAAAAAGGAAGGAAACAAAACAAATAAAAAGTCCTTTTAAGGACTGCAACCTTCACGCCAGAGGAACCAGCAGCCGTCACCAACAACAGGCACCACCAGAGGAGACAGGTCCTTCAAAGGACTGCAGCCAATCAAGCCAGACGAGCCAGGAGCCTGCACCAATAAGGAAAACCACAAGAGGTAACATGCACAAAGGACAGCCGCCGAACGATCCCACTGCTGACGTCACAGACACAAACGCTACATAACCAGTCCGAGATAGGACTCACAAGACAAGAATTAGGGTGAATAAACCCACAAAAACCACGATCCTCAACAATAACCACAGCTGATGAAGCAGGTTAAACGAGGACGAATTTGGAATTTTTGTTTTTTGAAATGGAACTGGAAATGGAATCTGACGTTGATGTTGATGGAATTATCATCGGTTGACAGAAAGTGACGGCAAGTAATGCAGCCGTTGCTGCTCTTACTGAACGTAACAAATGTCTAGCAAATCACACATAACTAAATGTGCTGGGGGTGATTGCGACGTTCTGTAAAGGGCATGCAATTAACTAACTCTGTATGTTATAGAAGAGTGTAGTTATTGCTCTCTGCAGGACCTCAGCGTAGCCGATTTAATCTGTATTATAGTGTACATGGTGGATTATATAACAGATTCACCGTAATCTTTGTTGGGTGAATATCCTGCCTGCTTTAACACCCAGAACCGATCACACGGCGATATCTCCTCCGGGCCTTTTCTTAGTGGTCGTAGGATCCGCAAAAGTCAGGCGGGGAGTCTGACGGTAGTACACGCTTTACACAAGTCCGGACACTTGTGATTGACAGATGTACGCGTCCTACGGTCCAGGTGCGTACGAGGCCCTCACTTGTGGGACCTGGCTGAATGCCTCTAAGTAGGGTCCCTTGGGTGCCAGGGCCTGGCCATCACTCGCCACCTGCTCATGGAGACGAGGTCTCGGAGGTTTGATGCTGAGCCGCCAGCATCTGCAACCTACCTTGTTCCAGACGTGTTGGTTACCCATTCCTCTGGACTACACAAGGCAAGGCCGAGAGAGAGAACATGTCGCTTGGACACCACATGTTTTTCTGAAGCTCTGCCCAGGCATTGTGATGGAATTTTGGCCACATTCCAACTCACATACTTTGGTCTGTCAAGACTGCAAGGTGCCACTCAGTACCTTGCGGTGTATAGCAGGGAGGTCTTGAGCCTGAGGAATTAAGACCACATGGCTAGTGCAGTCGCCGCGAACTGTGCAGGTTAGGTTTCTTTTTGCCCCCGACAGAAAAAAACAACTTAACGCCTTACCGAGGATTTGAACCCGGGAACGACTTATCTAAACTTTGTATTAAGTCTCTCCAGATATATATCCACCCATCATGTGCCATGCCGATAAGCGTGGGCGGTCATGTTTTGCCACCTCACTCGATCACCAGAATCATGGATCAGCTCCGTGTTTCTGTCTCGACCACGTGGCCAAGCCATCCAGGTATTTACTTCTCGGTCTTCCCCTTGGTATCTTCCCTTCGATCTTGTCAGTTGTCCCCAAGTTCTCCAATTCATTTCTTCTCAAAACATGCCCAAAAAGTTGTGAATGTCTACGTCTAATGTCTCTAATCAGTTTACGATCTTCATTTGTTTCTTGAAGGACTTGCTCATTTTTCTGTCTGTCCATGGTATTCTTTGCATTTTCCTCAGAAACCACATTTCCACAGCCATGATATTGACCATATAATTCATCGAGTGACGTCTAGTCTATATAAATATGGCGGTAGCACGATATTACAATATGCCCCAAAGCATGTAAAGGGGTAATTTACTCACTTTACCACAAACTAAAGTATTCCAGCTGTACAAAGAGGCACAGCTACCTATTAATGGGTTAATGGAGATAAACGTGAAGTTGTAGTGTCCAAGAAGGAGACACGGTTACATGCGGGGCAACAACATCATTATTTGAACAGAAAGATGCCTAAGTGGGGGATCCTGAAGAATTTCTTACTACAGGTGCATTTTTAATGACTTTGCAGTGTTTGAAAATATTGCCGCTCCAGTTTTGTATGTACCTATTATGTTGCATGAACTTTACAGAGGGTGAATACAAAACTTGGACCGTCAATATTTTCAAACACTGCACAGTCATTAAAATTACACCCAATACTTTACTTGCTATTACCAGTGTGCTATATAAAAGCGAGCAGTCGACGTGGCCGAAAGGATAAGAGCGCCCAGTCTTAAACGTCCGGTGCGCTGATAGCTGGGTAGGGGATCCATCCCTACGTCGGCATTAATATGAAATATGAATGTGTGATCCTTATGATTGCTTGTGTTCGCTTGCTGTGAACTCCAGCGTGAAGTCCTGTATGTCGGATAAATACATTCTGTTGTCCACCATCAATGTGATGTCATACCGGACCCGAGGTTTGCGTGAGTATCCGTTGTCCCGTGTCTGGCTTATTGGTGTGCAGATTGGTGGTTCCTCGCCGTGCAGGCAGATACTCGCCGGCTTTGGAGGAAGTGATCCTTATATTTATGATGACTTGTAGTTCACAATGTTGTTTTTTTTTTTTTTGAAAAACGTCAGTCTTCTCCTTCAGAAAGCAATGGTAAACTACTGAAAGTAAAATTACTTTGAAATCAACCTGTCGTTGATCGCCACGTCTTGCAAAGAACAAGCAACATTCGTTAATTACATATACTATTCAAAGACATATGAAATGATATCCATCACCGTACAAGGTCAACGTACAGCCAAAGAGTGCTGAAGGGTTATTTGTAATCCACATCTGTTGCTCTCAGGGCAGTCTGACACAATGCGTCTGACATCTGTAGGAAAACTAGAAGTCGTAACAGGAAGTCGTGGAGATTTATTACATTCTACTGTTCTGCTATTGAGTAACATAACAACAATGCTTGTGATTCGCATATAAGAAATGGTCTATGATCCACATGTGGACGATGGGTTGTGATCCACATAAGAATAATGTGTTGTGATCCACGTGTGGATGATGGCTTGTAATCCACATATGAATAATCGGTTGTTATCCTTATATTTACGATGACTTATAGTTCACACATTAACGGCGGCTTGTGATCAAGATATGAACGACGGGATGCGATCCGTGTATGAAAGATTATCTCATTATTAGGACAGTCTTTCACACACTGGGTCAAGATGATCTCATGAGTCAGGACAATTTTTCACAACTGGGTCAAGATGATCTCATGAGTCAGGGCGGTCTTCCACACACTGGGTCAAGATGATCTCATGAGTCAGGACAGTCTTTCACAACTGGGTCAAGATGATCTCATGAGTCAGGACAGTCTTTCACACACTGGGTCAAGATGATCTCATGAGTCAGGGTGGTCTTCCACACACTGGGTCAAGATGATCTCATGAGTCAGGGCGGTCTTCCACACACTGGGTCAAGATGATCTCGTGAGTCAGGACAGTCTTTCACACACTGGGTCAAGATGATCTCATTAGCCAGGAGAGTCTTTCACACACTGGGTCAAGATTATCTCATTATCAGGACAGTCTTTCACACACTGGGTCAAGATTATCTCATTAGTCAGGACAGTCTTTCACACACTGAGTCAAGATTATCTCATTATCAGGACAGTCTTTCACACTGGGTCAAGATTATCTCATTAGTCAGGACAGTATTTCACACACTGGGGAAGGATTTTCTCATTAATCAGTACAGTATTTCACACACTGGGGAAGGATTTTCTCATTAATCAGTACAGTATTTCACACACTGGGGAAGGATTTTCTCATTAATCAGTACAGTATTTCACACACTGGGGAAGGATTTTCTCATTAATCAGTACAGTATTTCACACACTGGGGAAGGATTTTCTCATTAATCAGTACAGTATTTCACACAATGGGGAAGGATTTTCTCATTAATCAGTACAGTATTTCACAAACTAAGTCAAGATTATCTTATTAGTCAGGACAGTTATTCATACACTGGGGCAAGATTATTTCATTAGTCAGGACAGTTTTTCATACACTGGGACAAGATTATTTCATTAGTTAGACGTATATTGTTTTCAAACACTGTGGCAAAATTGTCTCATTAATCAGACGTATATTGTTTTCAAACACAGTGGCAAGATTATAGCAGTAATCAGACGCAAATTGTTTTCAAACACTGTGGTAAGATTATTTCATTAATCCAACGTATATTGTTTTCAAACAATGTGGAAAAATTATCTCATTAATCAGACTATATTCTTTTCAAACACTTTGGTAAGATTATCTCATTAATCAGACGTTTGTTGTCGCAAACACTATGGTAAGATTATCTCATTAATCAGAAGTATGTTATTGTCAAACACTGCGGTAAGATTATCTTATTAATCAGACATATGTTGTCTCAGAAACTATGGTAAGATTATCTCATTAATCAGACGTATATTTCTTTTCAAAGACTGTGGTAAAATTATCTAATTATTCAGACGTATGTTGTCTTTAAACACTGCGGTAAGATTATGTCATTAATCAGACGTATGTTGTTTTCAAATACTATGGTAAGATTATCTCATTAATCAGACGTATATTTCTTTTCAAAGACTGTGGTAAAATTATCTAATTATTCAGACGTATGTTGTCTTTAAACACTGCGGTAAGATTATGTCATTAATCAGACGTATGTTGTTTTCAAATACTATGGTAAGATTATCTCATTAATCAGACGTGTGTTGTTTTAAAACACTGCGGTAAGATTATCTTATTAGTCAGAAGGATATTGATTTCACACACTGCCGGATATACTTTCAGAACATTCGCGTGTGCGTGTTTGTATTTCTGTGTGTACGAATCTGTCTGCGTTTATGTAGCAATATGTAAGCGTTTGTGTGTATGTGTATATCCGTATATAGTTACATTACTGTGTGTATGATTGTATTTGTGCCTGTGTAAGCATGCGTCTGCGTGTCTATGTATTGCTCTGTGTGTGTGACTGTATATGTGTATATGCCTGTATTTTGTGCCTATGTGTATATGTGCATCTGTGCATGTGTGTGTGGGTGTATGTGTGTGTATCTGTATATCTGTGTTTGTTTCAATGTCAGTGTTTGTCAGTTGAGGGGTCTGCGTGTGTCCGTGTCTGTGCACATGCTAGCATGTATATGTGTATTTATATGTGTCTAGTTCTGTGTCAATCTGTCTGTGTATATCTGTGTGCGTCTAATGTGTCTTATCAACGCACTGATATGAAGTTCAATTTCCAATAGTTACAAGGTTTAAAGTCGCAAGTTAGTTGCATATCCTTTACAGGACATCGCTGTTCGTGATTTCTTGGCAAGTTTACATTCAGTACCTTGCCATTTCTATCTGAACGACCGGAACTCATACCATTGTATGCGAAACCAACGCAAGGCGGTCTGCTTCCAAATCGACCGCAGCTGTTTCGAACGCGGTATGCAGGATTACGAATTGTATTCGCGACCCTTCCGCCATAGAGCATGCAGTCTCAAGTAATACGTACCGTGACCTATAGCAATCCTTGTGTATCGTTCTGTAGTCAACAAGACCTAATGCACATCAGCTCTTCAATATGCCTTACTGTGTGTAACCAGGATTGCCTTTACGTATTCTATTTTATGCAACAGAATGAATAAGTACTGCACACGAGGCACATAAAATTACCCATATGCAGCATAACCAGATGCACAAGTGGGAAATATGATCAGTAGGGCGGCCAGATGTGATAGTAACTAAAGAAAACGTTTGTCTATTGCAGGTAATGTAGTAGGGGTATTCAGTGAGAGGTGATTTACACATACTAGTTTACGATTTTATGAGGGGGATTTTATGTGGGGCTAGCCAGCTCCATTTTCCACCAGATGTTCATAGATAGCAAGTGGAGATATGTACAAATAAGATGGCACAGTAAACATGCGAATAGAAAGCTATAGATACGTTGTCATTCACATTCACTTATTCCAGAAGATGACCCCATCTTCCCGAAGAAACAAGTGTGCTTCGTTGTAAGAAGAGCAGGATATTGTAAGAGAGGTGCTAGTCTATTATACACTGGAATTAACAATTCATATGTAGCCACCGGGTACGGAACGTCGCTAGTGCTGTGATGTCGGCTCTTGACCCAACTCGGCTCATATATAGCTGTTATACACAATTATAATTCTGTAGTTTTCTTATTTAAACAGAAATGGTGAATAAAATACACACCATAGCATAACTGGCATAATGTATTGACTACAAATAGGTGACATAACAAATGTAGAGCATTGACCAAGAACAGTCTGAAGTAACAAACTAAGAACATATGCCACAACGAATATGTAAAGTAACAAACACTTCGAACGTATAGATCAAAGATAGGTGAAATAACAGACATATCTAACGTATTGACCAAAGATAGGTGAAGTAACAAACACATGGAACGTATTGGCCAAAGACAGATTAAATAACAACCACATCAAAGACAGGTAAAGTAACAAACATATCGTATTGACCAAAGATAGGCGAAGTAACAATCATAGCGTATTGACCAAAGATAGGCGAAGTAACAAACATATCGTATTGCCCAAAGATAGGCAAAGTAACAAAAATAAGAACACACTTACGACGACTAGGTGAATTAACCAACATATCGAACGTATTGACCAAAGATAGGTGAAGAAACACACACATCGACCGTATTGAGCTAAGATAGGTGAAATAACAAACACATCGAACGTGTTGATCAAAGATAGGTGAAGTAACAAACATATCGTATTGACCAAAGATAGGTGAAGTAAAAAACACATCGAACGTGTTGACCAAAGATAGGTGATGTAACAAACATATCGTATTGATCAAAGATAGGTGAAGTAACAAACACATCGAACGTGTTGACCAAAGATAGGTGAAGTAACAAACAAATTGTATTGATCAAAGATAGGTGAAGTAACAAACACATCGAACGTGTTGATCAAAGATAGGTGAAGTAACAAACATATCGTATTGACCAAAGATAGGCAAAGTAACAAAAATAAGAACACACTTACGACGACTAGGTGAATTAACCAACATATCGAACGTATTGACCAAAGATAGGTGAAGAAACACACACATCGAACGTACTGACCAAGGATAGGTGAAATAACAAACACATCGAACGTCTTGATCAAAGATAGGTGAAGTAACAAACAAATTGTGTTGATCAAAGATAGGTGAAGTAACAAACACATCGACCGTATTGAGCTAAGATAGGTGAAGTAACAAACACATCGAACGTATTGACCAAAGATAGGTGAAATAACAAACACATCGAATGTATTGACCAATGATAGATGAAGTAACAAACACATCAAACGTATTGACCAAAGATAGGTGAAGTAACAAACACATCGAACGTATTGACCAAAGATAGATGAAGTAACAAACACATCGAACATATTGACCAAAGATAAGTGAAGTAACAAACACATCGAACGTGTTGACCTAAGAAAGATGAAGTAACAAATGGCTGGGGAATGAACAGGCGGACAGATTGGCTGGCTCTGCAGAACTTTGTGGAGTATTGATGCATGATAAGGCAGACGTGGTTGCGGCCTTGTTGGACAAGGACATTCCCTGTATTATAATGAATATATTGTTTCTAAAACAAAAACGCAATAACAAATAATGACAACAATAACAATACCAAAGACAGTGTTGAAGAAAAAAAAATAAATGGACACAGAATGCATGTGGATAGGGAAGAGGAAAGCAAAGACAACATGGTGAACTTAAACCCACAAGCGAGAAGAAATACAATAAGACCAGTGGACATTTCCTATAATAAGATGGCTTCAAGAAGGAGGATTGCAAGAGATACAGATGGGAATAAAGAGTACCATTTGACCGTCGACGACTTGATAAATACACAATCCCACAGAGTGAATTCTACTAAGAACCTTGGCAAAACAGCGAGATGTGTCGGATCACAGCCTAAACCAATGCAAACGCCATACAATAAAACTGATTAACACCATGAAGAGTCAGGCAATCAAGGCAGTAACAGAGAAATTACTGAATACCAGTCAAGGTACACATCTCCATAACATTTTTGTGGATTTTAAAAAGGCTTATGATAGTGTCCATAGGAATAGTCTATGGAATGCTATGCAGGAATTTGGAATACCAAGGAAGTTAATCAACATGACCAGACTATGCATGGAAGATACTTATAATATAGTAACATATAAAGGCAGGAAATCAGACCCCTTCCAAATAACATCTGGCTTGAAACAGGGTGATGCACTATCGCCGCTACTCTTCAATCTGGCTCTAGAGAAAGTTGTAAGGAAGGTAAAGGAGGAATGTGATATTGGAGGAACATCCAAGCTGCTTGGTTATGCAGATGATATAGATATTATAGGGCAAAGTGAACAAAAGACATTGGAAATATTGACTCACTTAAAGGAAAAAGCCCAACAGATGGGGCTGGTTATCAACCAAGATAAGACAGAATATATGGTAATTTCAAGAGACGGAATGGCTAGAAACTCTGGCCACATACAAATAGATAATATGACCATTAAAAGAACGGAAACATACAAATACCTGGGTACGATCTTCAACTGCTCCAACATCATAAGGGAAGAAATACAAACTAGAATCAACTCTGGAAATAAGATATACTATGCACTACAACATCTACTAAAATCAAAGGCGCTATCTCGTAACACCAAAATCACAATATACAAAATACTGATCAGACCAGTTGTGCTGTATGGCTCTGAAACCTGGAGTACAACGAAAGGAGACGAAGCCTTGTTACAAACCTTTGAGAACAAAATTTTAAGACGCATCTTTGGACCCATTAGGGATACACAAAGTGGAGAGTGGAAAAGAAGAAGTAACAAAGACATTTATGATCTGTTTAAGTCCCCGCTAATCACTGGTATCATGAAGGCTAATAGACTACAATGGCTGGGGCATATAGAAAGAATGGAAGATAATAGGGAAACAAAACTCGCTTACACTCAGGAAATAAATGACCGTAGACCCCGAGGTAGACCAAGAAGGCGGTGGAGAGATAATACATGTACAGACCTACAAGCACTTGGAATCAACGACTGGCAAGAGAAGGTCCACCAGAGAGACGAATGGAGACGGATTGTATTTGCAGCAAAGAACCTCAATGGTTCGGAACGCTGAAGAAGAAGTCGTCAAGGTACACATCTGAACTAGGCAGCCAGCGCAAGATCACCATGCAGTGGGTACCATATCATCATGAAGTACCTGGAAACGAGAGAGCTGGTCAACTCGTGATGGAAGGATCATTAGAAGAACAACTTGATGTACCTTTTACATATCACCAAAAGAAAAGAAGAATATGTCCTATTTTATGGAAACAGGAACAATCAAATACAGATATTCTAGAAAAACTGGGAATGAAAAGAGAGTTGGTGAGAAAAATAGAAAAGAGAGATGTGAAATTTTCGGCCATGTTAAAAGACATAACACTCTTATGAAAACCTTACTAGAGGACAAGGTTGAAGGCAACCGAGCAAGAGGTAGACAACGATATAAGTGGGAAGATAACATCAAGAGATGGACGAACATCAGTCTGACATAATGTACAGTCTAGGCGAAAGACAGAGTAGGAGATCCAATGCAGTCAACCTTCATTGCGGAGACAGCATCTGATTGACTGATTTATTGAAAATAAAAGAATAGTGAAATTAACCAGAAAGCCACCATCATCAGCATAATATGACTTCTGTTTTATGGAAAGACCGAAAGTATTCATTATTCTGCGCCTCAGAAAAGTACATGATCGATTACGCGACTAAATGTATACAACATTCAAGAATGACAAATCAGCCCTGTGCACATGTGGATTGGCGCCACAGACAGCACATCAAATATTTCAAGACTGCCCGACATATGACATATCTAGGCAGACCTTCTGACTTATAGAAAACACAGAAGAGGATATACTCTATAGACCACTGGGTAAAACTTAAAAAGACAGTTAAGTTTACATAAGAAAATAAGAAAATACATAAGAAGCAACTCTGCAGTTATAGCAAAATATATTTCACGCGAACGAAAGATGTAAAAGAAAAACCGCGACGAAGTCTACTGTCTGTTTTATCTGTGTGAACTCTGCTGCTCTATAAAACTGCATAAAAAGGACAGGTAAAATCGTAAACTACCCTTGAACACCCCATTAAAATTCTCACGTTACAACGGAGATAAATTCTAATACAATATAAACTAAATCTTTGTCCGATTCGTGGACCTGTCTGGTGCTGATACTGGACAATATTTCTGAAATATTGTCAGATCTCATTACAGGTGTGAACTATCAGAACTTAACGTATGCTTTTGATAAGGTCATTAACCCCTGTTGCAGGTAGAAGATGAAAATGCTGCACGCAACGAAAAATGCAGAATTCCATAGAAGACAAAATTCATTGTCTATTAAATATAAAGCCATTGGGATAGATGGTTGAATGTCTTTTGGTTTTAGCTGCGAAACAATGCAGGTATGTTGGTCCTTGAGAATGTCTATAAATCGGGTCAAGACGTTTTATTTAATCTTTCCTGATTTTTCAAGAGCGAACGCACGCACGCGCGCGCGCGCAGAGAGAGAGAGAGAGAGAGAGAGAGAGAGAGAGAGAGAGAGAGAGAGAGAGAGAGAGAGAGAGAGAGAGAGAGAAATGGGGGGGGGGGAGACTCAAAAAATAAACAGCGACATGAAAGAGACAGTTTAAAATATGTTCCCTTAGAGCAGTGGTTCTCAACCGGTTGGGAATGACGTCCTGAACATATGGTAAAGGGGGGCATGGGCCAAAAAAGGTTGAGAATCACTGCCTTAGAGAATTTTTTTTTTAAATGCGCCATAAACAATAGCTGGCACAATTTGTGACCTGGCATATTTCTCTGCATTTCATCAGGTGTATAATACAGAGTTATATATCATACTAGCTGACCCTGCCCGGCTTCGCCCAGACCCTAGTGGGGAGCATCTCATTTAATTCATATAAGTAGTCATATAAGTTCTCGTTCCCGTTACCGACTGACTGTCTGTCTGTCTGTCTGTCTGTCTGTCTGTCTGTCTGTCTGTCTGTCTGTCTAACCCGGCCCAGCATCGCCCAGCTCCTGGTGTGAAGCATCTCATTTAATTTATATAAGTAGTCATATAAGTTCCTGTTCCCGACTGTCTATCTGTCTGTCTGTCTGTCTATCTGTCTGCCTGACCATGTCCGGCTTCGCCCAGTCCCTGGTGGGGAGCATCTCATTTAATTCATATAAGTAGTCATATAAGTTCTCATTAAATTCATACAACAAAAAAAGTAACTTAAAAGAACGTTCTTCCACACACCATCCATTATTTTTAATGAAAACTCTTTCTAATCACCTGCATGACTACAGTAACTTCTTAAGCAAAAAAAGATGAGTTACAATGTTATGCATTGTGCATTATTTTTATGAAAACTTTGAAAATGCCTTACAGATTGTATCATTATTTATTATAACTCATATGCCGGTATATAACTATGGACAAAGAGTTTATAAATCTTTGAAAACGATGCCACAATATGACTATAAGTTATACAGAAAAGTTATGCCCCTTGAAATAACATTTACAGAGTTAGGTCCCCTGAGATATATAAAATTATGATGAAAAATGAAAAATGAAATAATACTGAGTAAGCAGGCGATTTCACACTAACAAAATATCACAGTTGGCAGCTCTGGATTGAAAGGAAGGCGTGTAGAAAATTTCATCTCAATCGGATGGGCCGTTCGCGAACGTATAAAGGACATACATAGATACATAAATACGGACGAAGATCGCCTTTTATATATAAGATAATGTTGATAAAAACATTATAGTGTCGCTAAAATACTTAATACACATAGTCATTTATACTGGCGGAATTTGAAGCATTCGTTTTCCCCACTTTATAGTGAATATGCGATTATGGCGAGGATAACAAATGCTCCACGTTAGCATAGAGTCAGTATATATATATATATATATATATATATATATATATATATATATATATATATATATATATATATATATATATATATATATATATATATATATATATATATATAAAACAAAGTGTATGTATGTAAATATGTAAATATGTATGTCCTTTATTTGTTAGCGAACGGCCCATCCGATTGAGATGAAATTTTCTACACACCTTCCTTTCATTCCAGAGCTGTCAACTGTCATTTTTTTCTTCTTCCTCCTCCTCCCTCCTCCCCTCCTAAAATACGTACGTAAATATATGATGATGATGATGAAAGAATCCCCGAACCAAAACGCTATGGAAAGGGAAGAAAATGACGTGACTACACAGAATCGTCACACGGCAATCATCATCATCAAGTGCCGTGCCGGCTGGCGTAGGCGTTCATGGCTCTCCGTAGATCTCAGTCTTTGGTTTTTTGGATCAACTCTGCTGCTGATATTCCTCCATGCCACGGCAATATCAATAACAATTCATCTTTTTATGTGTAAGGAAGTTATCTACAGTCGTGTAGAAGGGAAGAACTAGACGAGTATGAATTCGGAATGGCGAACTCTCTCCTCCTCTCTTCTCCTCCCTCCTCCTCCCTCTACCTCCTCCCTCCACCCTCCTCCTCTTCTTCCTCCCTCTCATCCCTCTCCCGACTCCCTCCTCCTTCTCCCTCTTTCTTCTCCCTCTTCCTCTCCCCTCCTCCTCCATCCTCCTCCCTCCTACTCCCTCCGCCTCCTCCCCCTCCTCCCTCATCTTCCCTTCTCCTCCCTCTCCCTCCTTATCCCTCCTCCTCCTCCTGCCTCCCTCCTCCTCCTCCTGCCTCCTTCTCCCTCATCATCCTCACTCCTCCTTCTCCCTTCTTCTCCCTCTTCCCTCTTCTCCTCCTCCTACCTCCTCCCTCCTCCTCCCTCTACCTCCTCCTCCTCCCTCCACCCTCCCCTCCCTTCTCCTCCTCTTCCTCCTCCCTTTCCTTCCTCCTCCTCCTCCCTCTATCTCCTCCTCCCCCTACCTCTTTCCTCCTCCCTCCTCCTCCTCTTCCACCTCCCTTTCCTTCCTCCCTCCTCATTCTCCCTCCTCCTCTCCCTCCTCCCTCCTCCTCCTTCCTTCTTCTCCCTCTGGATCCTCCCTCCTCCTATCCCCTCCTCCTCCCTCCTCCTCCTTCTCCTCCTCCCTCCTTCTCATCCTCTCCCCTCCTCCTCCTCCTCCTACCCTCTTCCTCTTTCCCTCCTCCCTCTCCCTCCTCCTCCTCCCTCTTCCTCCTTCCTCCTCCTCCCTCTCCCTCCTCCATCCTCCTCCTCCCTCTTCCACCTCCTTCTTCCTCCTCCTTCCTTCTCCTCCCTCCTCCTCCCTCTTCCTCCTCCTCCTACCTCCTCCCTCCTCCTCCTCTCTCCTCCTCCCTCCTCCCTTTTCTCCCTCCTCCTCCCTCTACATCCTCCCTCCTCCTCTCCACTCTTCCTCCTACCCTCTTCCTCTTCCCCTCCTCCCTATCCCTCCTCCTCCTTCACATTCCTCCTCCTCCCTCTTTCCTCCTCCTCCCTCCTCCTCCTCCTCATCCCTCCTTCTCCCTCCTCCTCCTTCTTCCTCCCTCCTCCTCCCTCCTCCCCCTCCTCCTTCCTCCTCCTCCCTCTCCTCCTCCTCCCTCTACCTCCTCCCTCCTCCTCCCTCTTCCTCCTCCTCATCCCTCCTCCCTTCTCCTCTCCCTCCTCCTCCTCCCTCTACCTCCTCCTCCCTTCACATTCCTCCTCCTACCTCTTCCTCCTGCTCCCTCCTCCTCCTCATCCCTCCTTCTCCCTCCTCCTCCTTCTTCCTCCCTCCTCCTCCCTCCTCCCCTCCTCCTTCCTCCTCCTCCCTCTCCCTCCTCACTCCTCCTCCTCCCTCCTCCTCCCTCTACCTCCTCCTCCTCCTCCCTTCACATTCCTCCTCCTCCCTCTTCTCCTCCTCCCTCCTCCTCCTCATCCCTCCTTCTCCTCCTCCTCCTTCTTCCTCCCTCCTCCTCCCTCTCCCCCTCCTCCTTCCTCCTCCTCCCTCTCCTCCTCCTCCTCTACTCCTCCCTCCTCCTCCTCTTCCTCCTCCTCATCCTCCTCCCTTCTCCTCCTCCCTCCTCCTCCTCCCTCTACCTCCTCCTCCCTTCACATTCCTCCTCCTACCTCTTCCTCCTGCTCCCTCCTCCTCATCCCTCCTTCTCCCTCCTCTTCCTTCTTCTCCTCCTCCTCCCTTCCTCCCCTCCTCCTTCCTCCTCCTCCTCTCCTCCTCCTCACTCCTCCTCCTCCCTCTCTCCCTCTACTCCTCCCTCCTCCCTCCTTCACATCCTCCTCCTCCCTCTTCCTCCTCCCTCTTCCTCCTCCCTCTCCTCCTCTCTCCTCTCCCTCTCCTCATCACTCCTCCTCCCTCCTCCGCCTCCTCTCCTCCTCCTCCCTCTCTACCTCCTCTCCTCCTCCTCCTCCCTCTACCTCCTCCCTCCTCCTCCCTTCCACATTCCTCCTCCTCCTCTTCCTCCCTCCTCCTCCTCTCTCCGCCTCCCTCCTCCTCCCTCTACCTCCTCCTCCTCCCTTCACATTCCTCCTCCTCCCTCCTCCTCTCCCCTCCTCCCCTCCTTCTCCTCCTTCTCCCTCCTCATTCTCCCTCTTCCTCCTCCCTCTTCCTTCTCCCTCCGCCTCCTCCATCCTCCTACTCTCTCCTCCTCCTCCTCCTCCTCCCTCCTCCTCCCTCTCCTCCTCCTGCTCCCTTCTCCTCCTGCGTTCTCCTCCTCCCTCCTTCTTCCTCCTCCTCCCTCTTCCTCCTCCTCCTCCTCGCCTCCTCCTCCACACTACTCCTCCCTCCTCCTCCTAATCCCTCCTCCTCCCTCCTATTCCTCCCTACTCCTCCTGTCTCCTCCCTCCTCCTCCCTCCTCTTCCCTCCTCCACCTCCCTCTTCCTCCTCCCTCCTCCATTTACCCAAGACAGACAGACAGTCAGACAGATAGTCGGGAACGGGATCTTATATGACTACTTATATAATTTAAATGAGATGCTCTCCACCATGGGCTGGGCCGGGTCAGACAGACAGACAGACAGATAGATAGATAGACAGACAGACAGACAGACAGACAGACAGACAGACAGACAGACAGACAGACAGACAGACAGACAGACAGACAGACAGACAGACAGTCGGGAACGGGAACTTATATGACTACTTATATGAATTAAATGAGATTCTCCCCACCAGGAGTTGGGCGATGCCGGGCCGGGTCAGACAGACAGACAGATAGATAGTCGGAACGGGAACTTATATGACTACTTATATGAATTAAATGAGATTCTCCCCATCAGGGTCTGGGCGAAGACGGGCCGGGTCAGACAGACAGACAGACAGATAGACAGACAGACAGACAGATAGTCGGTAACGGGAACGAGAACTTATATGACTACTTATATGAATTAAATTAGATGCTCCCCACCAGGGTCTGGGCGAAGCCGGGCCGGGTCAGCTAGTGTATATATATATATATATATATATATATATATATATATATATATGTATATATATATATATATATATATATATATATATATATAGAGAGAGAGAGAGAGAGAGAGAGAGAGAGAGTGAGAGAGAGAGAGAGAGAGAGAGAGAGAGAGAGAGAGAGAGAGAGAGAGAGAGAGAGAGAGAGAGAGAGAGAGAGAGAGAGAAAGTTTGAAATCAAGAGTGGAGTTAAGCAAGGTTGTGTACTAGCTCCTACCCTCTTTGGAATATACTTTTCACTTCTACTGAAATATGCCTTTCGTGATCAGGATGGTGGTATATACATTCACTCACGCTCAGATGGCGGCCTCTACAATGCTCAGAGATTGAAGGCCAAGACCAAAATTAGGAGGTACTGATCAGAGAGTTGCTTTTTGCAGATGATGCTGCAGTTACGACCCACTCTGAGGAAGAATTGCAATGTCTACTATCTGTATTCTCCAATGCTTGTTCTGAATTTGGTTTAACAATTAGTAAAAAGAAGACACAGATTATGTCACAAGGTGCACATGGGGTACCATCAATCTTTATTGACGACGTCGAACTAGAGATGGTAGACCATTTTACATATCTAGGATCAGTGGTAAATAGAAATTATCGCTAGATCAGGAAATCAACATCCGGATTGGTAAGGTAGCAACAACAATGAACAGGTTAAGAAAAAGAGTCTGGGAGAACAGGAAGCTTACTGCCAAAACAAAAGTCCATGTCTATCAAGCCTGCGTCCTTAGTACTCTTCTTTATGGCAGTGAAACTTGGACAACTTACTCACACCAAGAGAAACGTTTAAACAGCTTTCATATGCGGTGTCTGCGAAGAATTCTTGGTATTAAGTGGCAAGACAAAATCACAAATACTGAAGTATTGGAAAGATCAGGTTGTGTGACGGTTTATTCCATGCTCAGTCGTCGTAGACTTAGATGGATAGGACATCTTAGGAGGATGGATGATGGTAGAATACCAAAGGATATCTTTTTTGGTGATTTACAGATGGGTAAGAGATCTCAGGGTCGGCCTCTACTACGATACAAAGATGTGTGTAAGCGGGACATGATTGATACAGGCATTGATAATGCACATTGGGAGCAAGTCGCCGCTGAACGTGTTGCATGAGGGCAAACATCAGAAATGGAATAAAGACAAAGGAGAAAATTATTTCAGATAAGTCACACAGCGAGCGTGTGAGACGTAAGATGGTGCATGATGGTGGAGATGACCACGTGTACACATGCACCCACTGTGAACGGACATGTACAGCGCAAATTGGCCTTATCAGTCACATTCAGGTTGGTCCAGTCTAAAACGGATACCAGAAAATGTCATGGGAAGTGAACACGGGCTGTGCGATGTCGACCACATGCCTCTTTGTGTACTGACTGGTCTACAAACATATGGTTAAATCATTATATGTCCATTACACAACAAGGCATGTAAAAAGGTCCTTTACTTTATGGCGTGTGACTGCAGTACAACGTTTTCTGGGAGAATCTAAGACCTCATCGTCAAAGACAAATGGACCTTTGACCATGTCTAGTACAAATTATCCATCGTGTTGTCAGCCTAAGAAAAACAAAAAGCTGATAGTTCCAGTTGGTGCTAAGAGAATCAAACTTTTCAGCCCCGTAATGAGAAACCACTCCGTCACTGGAAGAATAATTAGGGAACAATATTTACCAACGAGTGACAGCGTTCAAGTGCCCACACTGGACAAATAAATTGCCAATCATAACCTTGTCAATGCATAAAGTGCGCTTAACAAACCAGGCCTGCCTGTAGGCTGTGGTTGGAAGTCTGCAAACGACCTCTCGGTGTTACTTGGTGCTTGGTGTATTCAAGATGATTGTCATAAAGTGGTGCTCTTGATGGAACGCGAAGGACGTTGAAAATGTTGCTTAACCCGATAATGATAAAAGATGTATTTATGAACAAGAAGATTGTAAATAACACATAGATAAATGCTAGAAAGGTGAAGCTTGGTGTGGGGTCGGAATGGGGGGTTGTTCATTGAGGGTAAGTAAAGGATCCTTGTATATATCTAACGGTGCAATAGACATATGGTGGAAGGCCAACATTATATAGATCAACGGGTACTTTGTAGTTGACGTAGTCAGTATAACCAACATTTTATAGATGGACAGGTACTCGGTGGTTGACGTAGTCACTATAACCAACATTTTATAGATCAACGGGTACTCGGTGGTTGACGTAGTCACTATAACCAACATTTTATAGATCAACGGGTACTCAGTGGTTGACGTAGTCACTATAACCAACATTTTATAAATCAACGGGTACTCGGTGGTTGACGTAGTCACTATAACCAACATTTTATAGATCAACGGGTACTCGTTGGTTGACGTAGTCAGCATAACCAACATTTTATAGATCAACGGGTACTCGGTGGTTGACGTAGTCAGCATAACCAACATTTTATAAATCAATTTGTACTCGGTGGTTCACGTAGTCAGCATAACCAACATTTTATAAATCAATTTGTACTCGGTGGTTCACGTAGTCAGCATAACCAACATTTTATAGATCAACGGGTACTCAGTGGTTGACGTAGTCACTATAACCAACATTTTATAAATCAACGGGTACTCGGTGGTTGACGTAGTCACTGTAACCAACATTTTATAAATCAATTTGTACTCGGTGGTTCACGTAGTCAGCATAACCAACATTTTATAGATCGACAGGTACTCGGTGGTTGACGTAGTCACTATAACCAACATTTTATAAATCAACGGGTACTCGGTGGTTCACGTAGTCAGTATAAAGCCCGCCGCCGTTGCTTCCTAAGACATTTTCTGGCTCACTGGTAAATAGGTTGCTGTCGCAATTCCTGATGCCGCTTACGTGATTCTAAACACAGCATTTGGTAGCATGCCGCCTTACGTTGGTTTTCATATAAAGGTATAAGAAAGCAACTACTGAATGTAAACTTGCCAAGAAATCACAAACAGCCAAACAATTGCAGGGGGTCTCTGCGACGCCCTGTAAAAAATATGCAACTAAACTTGCTGGTAAATATTTTAGGCTAGGTCGACCAGGTGAACTTTAACATTTCGAAATCACCCCGATGCGTATCGACCCCATGACCTCTAAGCCGGCAGGCGAGTGTCTAGCCATAATGCCACCGCGGCACCGGAACATGCAGATCGATTCTTTAACGGTATGATAAATACGTTCCCGTGCACTGATTGACACTCGTAGAAGTGCAGGGAAGAAGTAGATCTGTGAGGATACGCTATACAATATGAAAACAGAAAGCTATAATAGCCACATTGGGATTCTGTCCGCCTCCAAATGACCTCTCTTCGCTGATGCAGCAAGCGTACTTCGAAGCTCGGCCAGCTAGACACCCCTAAAAACAAGCTGTATTCATTAGCTAGTCTATCGCCCAACTGATTCCACAACTATGGCATATGGAAAGTATTCTTCTCAGTCCATTTAGACAGTAGTGAATGCTTTCAATAACATTTATTCTCATCCTGCTACACTTTCATGCGCAAGGGCATAACAAAATAATGTAGTTAATTTCAGGAAATCGCGCAATGTCTCAGTGAAAACATCCATTACTTATTCCAATCATTGACGGCACCACATACAATACAAATAGATTCATATGTCATTCCGGTCTGCAATATAGTCATTCATACTTTACGCACTCACACAACGCCTGTTGACAAGCTGGTTTGTTTGAGTCAGGTTCGAGTGCAGATTGGTCTATAAAAACATGAGTCTTGCACCGTGTGCAGACAGCGCCTTAAGGCGTCCACAAGGGCTCTTTACTCTCTTAGTGACCAAATTCCCATTACTTTTACTTTCTTACTTACCACATACTTAATATCTGTACTTTCTTACTGACCACATGCCTAATACCTTTGCTTACTTACTTACCACATACCTAATATCTTTGCTTTCTTACTTACCACATGCCTAAAACCTTTACTTATTTACTTACCACATGCCTATTATCTTTACTTTCTTGCTGAAGACACGATCAATACCTTTACTGTCTTGCTTACCACATGCCCAATACCTTTACTTTCTTACTTACCACATTCACAATACCGTTACTTTCTTACTACATGCCTAATAATTGTATGTGTTTGCTGAAGACATGCCCATTACCTTTACTTTCATACTTACCACATGCCCAATACCTTTAATGTTTTACTTAAACATACCCAACACCTTTACTTCTTTACTTACCACATGCTCAACACTTTTACTTCTTTACTTACTACATGCTCAATACCTTTACTTTCTTACTTACTACATGCCCATAACGCCAGCTGACATGCACGAGGGTATGTTATGTTCACAACTACCATTAGTTGTTGTCGAATATGGGTCTATTAAAAGAATTCTAATCGAGCAATGGGGAACGTGAGGTATCTCCAAGCCTTTCATGTGAGAAAGTCTACACAAATATCAGTTATTGGGAGATACCTGTGGCCATTCTAACACTTTCACAGGCATTGATCTGCCGTCAAAGTGGAAGAAGAAAGCTGCAGAGATTAGAGGACATGCTAGACAATATAGACATTGAAAGCTGTAGTAGTCTTACCTGGATTTAAACCCGCAGCCTCCAGTTGATGACAGTGCCTCGCCGACAGATTGTATATCCTGAGAAGATCCGCCGTGAACTCTTATGTCTTATGTTTTATCCGAGCAGTAACACTTGTGGTCGACGTAATCTGAAATTACATATAGTTGTCAGTTTATATAACATGCATACATACGTTTTTTTGTTGTTGTTGTTCGCATATCATTTACAGGACATCGCTGTCAACATCAGCATCTTTCAGCTGATCGTTGATTTCTTGGCAAGATTACTCACAGTAGTTTACCATTGCTTTCTGAGCGACTGGCTCACATACCCCGTAAGTTACTAACGCGGCGAGAACCGCTCACGATTCTCGTGCAGGTTACATACATACGTACATACATACATGCTACATATCTTCAGGGGAGTCAACGCAATTCTTCGAATATTCAAGGGCCGCAACTCTCGTGATCATCCGTGAGGCCAATTGTTCATACATTCAGGGGCGTCAACTGGAATGATTCTCAGCACGTCTGAAGGAAACGTTACTAAGATCAAGGGAAGATAATTAACATAACTTATGTTTATTAAGCCGCATAGATCATGTTCACAGGCGTGCTGGTTGTGGTGGTGTGTATTAGGAAAACAAGGAAAACAACGTTTGGTGTGGGTGGGCAACGCCAAATATCAACAAAAACAACTCGCTGATTGACACTTTAATCTTCCCAACGCTGTGTTATCAATGCTTGACACGGACACTTCTAGAAATACACAGACCGAAATGCACAGACAGAAATACACTGGTCACATCAAATGAGATGATATGCATAAGAAACACACCTGGAAAAACAAGAAGCGATAGAGACGACTTAATTAGAAAGTTGAAAACAAGTGTAGGAATAATACTGTTACTAACTTTAAAGAACAACAAAGAATTAAATGGTTCAGAAATATACCGTATTTTACGGTCTATAAGACGCTATGGACTATAAGACGCACTTTAATTTTTAAGCAATTTTAACAAAAAATAACATTATATTATTATATGATATTAATTTCGAGTATAAGACGCACCTGAATTTTGGAGGCAATGTTTTGAAGAAAAAAGTGCGTCTTATACTCCGTAAAATACGGTAGTTAGAATGGAACAAAGTCAACCAGCGGGCAGAGCGTTGTACGTGAGAACAGCGGGATACAAGGCGAGAGGACAATTCAGAAAGCGTTGGCTAGATGGGGTAAAAGAGACACTTAAGAAATCAAATACGACATTAGCACACGCAACAAGACAGAAAATTCCATCTACATCTTTGCGATGCTTCACGGCAAAAGTAGCAGAACAAAAGTAGAAGAAAGAAGTTAGTTAGTTAGTTAGTTAGTTAGTTAGTTAGCTAGTTAGCTAGTTAGCTAGCTAGTCAGTCAGTCAGTCAGTCAGTCAGTCAGTCAGTCAGTCAGTCAGTCAGTCAGTTAGTTAGTTAGTTAGATAGTTAGTTAGTTAGTTAGTCAACATCATCCTCATTGCACATCGAACCAATCAGTCCATAAGTGCTCGGATCCCCTCCTCAGCTAATCCCGCAGCGTATGGTGGCTCACGACACCAGTTCTGTGTTGGTTTATTACTCTTCTTTGGCTTCCTGCGTAGAGTTCTAGTTTGGCCATGCCTCTTTTAAATTGCTGTTCTCGCAGCCTGACCAAGGTTGTAGATTCACAGTCATCGCTTAGTTCTCGTAAACGACTTACTTCTCCTAAAGCATTCAGAATTTCTGCCTAGTCCATGGCTCGCCCGCCTTCAACAGTAGCCCTACCTGCAAGTTTATCAGCCTGCTCATTCCCTTGTTCTCCCGCATGCCCTGGCACGAAGATGAAACTAAACTTTGCCAGCCGAGACCGTTCCAGAGACAGCAGCCATCTCTTCGGATCCACCCCATCTCTATCCTCCTGAGCATACTCATTGAGTCAGTAAGGACACATGCCCGATTGAATTTCTGTGTCTCGAGCCATGTTATTGCTTTACTTACTGCCATAACTTCCATATTCAGGCTGCTTGTGGTCAAAGCAAAAGTGCCAGACTCTTCCTTCACAATTTTGCCTCTGGCCTGAGCCGTAAAAGCCCACAAACTTCTCACTCCTCGGACGACCGACCCATCCGTGTAAATAACAGCATCATCCTCTAAAGAATTTTCGAAGATCAGAGCCTGTACTTCCGCCTCCACAGCAGTGGATTTTTTTGTCTGCATTTCCTGTCTAGTTGTATGAACACTAAAAAGGATGTATATAACTCTGTTGGCACTTGTACCCACTCCTCGCCAGGTTCTAAGTCCTCAAGTGAACACAAAACACCTGCTGAAGAATGTCTCGGCTCGACCCATCCACGACTTTCCTATTTTTAATCTGCTGCCCTTTACTTTCTTAATCTTGCTATGCAGTGGATATTGTGTGTTTGCGTTGACTCTGAGATAGGCACGTGCTTGGCAGATTTGTATTCTGTCCCTTAAGGTTGGAAAATCAAGAAGGTAGCGAATCACCCTGCATGCTGTATCTTTGTACATTCAAGAATAATGCGCATAGCTTCGTTCTGTATCCTTTCCATTCTTTCTATCTGCTTATGGCTGAGAGTCAGGATCGCCATCGCATACTCCAAAACACAAAGGACCAGACCTTCGTAAAGAAGACATAGATGGCGCTGCTCACAGTTTACCGCCGCCATCACCCGCATCGCAGCCAAACCCCGCTTGGCCTTTGTTATCTTCTTGTCTACGTGCTCAGTATAAGCTAGGCTTGGATAAAATCGTATCCCCCGGTAATATATTGCCTGCGTTCTTTCCACAGTCTCTGAACCCAGATTTACAGTTGGCGTTGAGGTGTTGACAGTATGGTTATTCAAAGAAAACCAAGTCACTGTTGCCTTTGTTGGGTTGACCAATGCCCCAGTTTCAACACATCAAGTGCTTATGCGAGTTCGGTTTGTACTCTACAGCAACCTGATCTCTATCCTTACCCTGACGATACACTAAAACAACGTCTGCACACGACAATGTCCTCTCCGGTCCTATGATTTGCTCGCTGGTGATTCTCACAGTGTAGGAGTTGAACAGCACCGGAGATAATGGTGATCCCTGTGGTAGGCCAGGATATATTGTTGTTGGTTCCAAACTCCAACTGCCACATCTAAACACCACTTTCCGTTGGAAGAGGGCTGCAGCGATCCATCGAAGGAAGAAAGGACTTATCTTGAGTTCTAGAAGCTGAAGCATTAAAAAATCCAATGATACTCTGTTGAACGCGTCCTCAAGATCAATCGCTGCAGCAAAGATTTCAATACCTGAGTGGAAACCTTCATAGACATCATGGGCAAAAACTGCTGCATTAGTCCAGGTTTCTCTTTTTGGACGGTACCCTATCAGGGTAGGTGGGAAAACACCTTGCCTCTCTAGCTGGCTTGATATTTTTCTGGCAATTATATTCTCCAGCAGCTTGCCTATTGTATTCTGCATAGTTATTACTCGATATGCCTGAATTTTTGTGTGGTCTTTGTCAGGCTTCGGCAAGGGAATCGAATAGCTGTGTAACCACCCCCTCCTTGATGCTAGCACTCCATATACTGTTGTTGTACATGTCTGCTAGTGTCTCTAGCTCGTTGTCGGTACACATATTGATGTCATCATATCTTATGCCATCTGGCCCTGGAGCGCTGTTTTTTGATCGTCGAAGCACAGCCTTGATTTCTTTCACTGTCAATTTGTCTTCATCCGAAATGTTCTGGACCTTGTACCTATCTGAGGTAACTTCCTTGGCAAGATTTTGACTTCTCATTTCTGTCTGATTGCTCTGCTCTAGATAGCGGTCGAAGAGGGCTTTGCCCTTGTCCTCGTCAGTCCTCTGCCAGATGATGTCAGCACCTTGGAAGTCAGGAATGCTCTTATTCTTGACTACCCCACTCATGGTTTTATGTAGTCACCAGATCAATTTGGTGATTTGTCTGTGTTTACTCTTCGACACACCTCTGCCCATTTTTCACTTTTAACCACCTTAACCAGTTTGTTTGTTTTTTTTTTTTTTTTGAAATAACTTACTTTTGTGTGCATCTCTCTTTCTAAGTGCATGCAGGGATAGGATGGGCAACTGTGTTCTTCTTGGCGTTTTGTCATTTCCTTACAGCACTATGCTTATCCACCCAAGTCTTTTCCACCTCAAAATTCCACCAAGGTGGCTACTTCCAGCTTTTTTTTCCTGCCCTGAAGCTTTCTGCGCTTGTCGCGCCTTATTTTACTCACCACATCTTGCCCTGTACTGTCATACTGGAAAGTCTTCACCGTAGACTTGTGCTGCTTGGTTCTGCCTTTCTCCACCAATATGCTGCAAGGGTGGTGGTCGCTGGCGTGGTGTCCTAGGACACCCCATCTATACACTGTAGTGAGTGAAGGAGAAACCATAGCAAGAACAATAACACTGTCCTCATCACCTGGACGACTTGCTGTCCTGGTGACACAGCCACTGTTGATACAAAACAGGTAAATGGTTTCAAGTGCAGTCTCGAGCTTCTCCCCCTGTGTGTT
>OY992878.1:35045873-35095873 GCA_963921405.1 Cepaea hortensis
CTGACCCGGCCCGGCATTGCCCAGCTCCTGGTGTGGAGCATCTCATTTAATTCATATAAGTAGTCATATAAGTTCCCGTTCCCGACTTTCTACCTGTCTGTCTATCTGTCTGTCTATCTGTCTGCCTGACCCTGCCCGGCTTCGCCCAGTCCCTGGTGGGAAGCATCTCATTTAATTCATATAAGTAGTCATATAAGTTCCCGTTCCCGTTACCGACTGTCTGTCTGTCTGTCTGTCTGTCTGTCTGTCTGTCTGACCCGGACCGGCATCGCTCAGCTCCTGGTGTGAAGCATCTCATTTAATTTATATAAGTAGTCATATAAGTTCCTGTTCCCGACTGTCTATCTGTCTGTCTATCTGTCTGCCTGACCCTGTCCGGCTTCATTAAATTCATACAACAAAAATAGTAACTTAAAAGAACGTTCTTCCACACACCATCAATTATTTTTAATTAAAACTCTTTCTAATCACCTGCATGACTACAGTAACTTCTTAAGCAAAAAAAGACGAGTTACAATGTTATGCATTGTGCATCATTTTTATGAAAACTTTGAAAATGCCTTACAGATTGTATCATTATTTATTATAACTCATATGCCGGTACATAACTATGGACAAAGAGTTTATAAATCTTTGAAAACGATGCCACAATATGACTATAAGTTATACAGAAAAGTTATGCCCCTTGAAATAACTTTTACAGAGTTAGGTCCCCTGAGATATATGAAATTATGATGAAAAATGAAAAATGAAATAATACTGAGTAAGCAGGCGATTTCACACTAACAAAATATCACAGTTGGCAGCTCTGGAATGAAAGGAAGGCGTGTAGAAAATTTCATCTCAATCGGATGGGCCGTTCGCGAACGTATAAAGGACATACAGACAGAAATACATACATTTGGACGGAGATCCTTTTTTATATATAAGAAGATAATGCTGTGTCGCATTTCCACCAAATTCTAGAGCGTCGGCAAAAACACATTTCTGTAGACAGCTTTCTAGTAAAAAAGAATTAGGTATGTATTAAAAATTATAAATTAATTATTTGAATTTCTTTTTTGTTTTCTACAAATCGAATTCTAATTCCAGGTTCGTTCATTCCGCGATAGAAGAGGAAGATGAATCACGCTCCTTAACAATGTATATATATATATATATATATATATATATATATATATATATATATATATATATATATATATATATATATATATATATATATATATATATATATATATATATATATAAAATTTTCTTTGAATAAACGTTATGCAAAATATTTTGAGTATTTGTTCGGCATGGAACGCATTATCGTATTTTACATTAATTTATATGGGAAAAACTGTTTCGCTTAACAAGTGTTTCGTGTTACGAGTAAGATTCTGGAACGAATTATGCTCGTTAAGCGAGGTTCCACTAGCGAGGTTCCGCTAGCCTACGGGACACCCTTGGGCAAGGTGGAGTACCCGTTTAGCCCCCCGATCAGGGTTACGTGAAGCCATGCGTGCAGGTGGTGGATGAAGATGGAGAGCAGCCAACAGATAGTTGTAGGTTATGGTCTCCACCTTCACGACGGTAGACAGAGGATCTCTTTTTTGAGGAGACAATGGCTACGGTCACTGACCAGTATGGTCACTGCTAGGAAGGAAAGCAATGGCAAACTACCTTCTTTACACATGCCAAGAAAATCATGTTGTGTGAAATCATCGATAATCAGATGGCGTAAATGGGTGCTCCATAGGAGCAACCTCGCCCGGTAGGGATAGTCATGTGCACCAGGTGACTCCAGACCGTCAACAGGCTACTAGGTGCAACAGATTAATATCATTGAAAGTAGGAACTTGGAACGTTAGAACAATGAATGCAGATGGAAAGTTAGAAAACATCAAAAAAGAAATGAAGAGAGAGAAGATTAACATATTAGGAATATCGGAAACGAGATGGAAAGGAGCAGGGATAAGGACAGGAGAGGATTGTAAGATTATTTACTCTGGGGGAGAAGAACAGCAAAGAGGTGTAGCCATTATATTAGATAAGCAAACATCAAATTCTGTCAAAGGATATCATGCTGTGTCAGACAGAGTCCTATTAGTAAAATTAAACAGAAGACCTTTTAAAATAAATGTCAATCAAGTATATGCCCCAACAAGTGAAAGCAGTGAAGAAAGCATAGAGGAATTTTATAATGACGTGGAATCTGCTTTGAAGAACTGCAAAAAATCAGAAATAAATATCATAATGGGTGATTTCAACGCAAAAATAGGACAGCAAGGCGATGGATGCAGTGTAGGGAACCATGGTTTGGGGGAGAGAAATGAAAGAGGATACAGACTTGTAGACTGGGCAAAAGAACAAGAAATGGTTGTAGGAAACACCTGGTTTAAACAGCATACTAGAAGATTATGGACATGGAGGAGTCCAGACAGCAGGATTAAAAACCAGATAGATTACATCCTGATTAGCAAAAGGTTTCGAAATGCGTTAACAGTCGTAAAAACAGTTCCAAATGCAGACTGTTACAGTGATCACAGATTAATTACAGGCACATTGAGGGTAAAGTTAAAGAAAGTCAAGTATACAGCAGGAAACCCTAAATATGACTTGTGCAAATTGAAAACTGACAAAGAAATACAAGATAATTTTAACATAGAAGTAAAGAACAAATTTGATATATTGTCTGATCTAGAGATCCTGTTTCAAGATGTAGATGATCAATGGGAAACGATGAAGAATTCAATCAGTTGCGCAGCAGAAAAAACTATTCCAAAAGTAAAGAAAGTGGGCCGTAAGACATGGATGACTGAAGAAATTTTACAACTAATGGAAACAAGAAGACAGAACAAAAATAATCCTGCCAAATATGAAGAAATTCACAGAAAAGTGAGAACCTTATGTAAGGAGGCAAAAGAAACATGGCTTGAGAAAAATTGCAGAGAAATTGAAAAACAACACAACAGTAACAATGCGAAACTAATGCACAAAAGAATTCAGGAGCTTACTAATCAAAGAACACGTACATCAGCAGGCTGCCTAAAGAGAAAAGATGGAAGAGTCATAACAGAAAAAGATCAGATATTACATGAATGGTCAGATTACGTGAAAAACCTGTATAACGATAACAGAGACGAACAGTATGATGTTCAAAATAATAATGAAGGACCAGCAATTTTGAAGATGGAGGTTCAGAATGCTCTTAACCATATGAAATCTGGCAAAACCCCCGGTTCAGACAGCGTCACAACAGAAATGATTAATGCTTTAGAAGAATATGGAATAGATCAAGTTACCAGTCTGCTTAATACAATATATGATACTGGAAATATACCTCAGGAGTTATGTAATTCTGTATTTATTGCAATCCTAAAGAAATCAGGAGCCTTGGAATGTGATCAACATCGAACAATTAGTATAATGAGTCACATCACGAAGATTTTGCTAAGAATTATCATGTAAAGAGTTAGGAGGAAAATACAACCTGAAATAGGAGAAGAACAATGTGGGTTTGTGGAAGGCAAGGGTACAGTAAATGCTGTGTATATACTGAGAAACATAATCGAACGTTCTATAGAAGTAAACAAAGATCTACACCTTTGCTTTATTGACTACACAAAGGCTTTTGATAAAGTGAGACATGTCAACATGATAAGGATGCTTGAAGATCTACAAATTGATGGAAAAGATCTTAGACTTGTAAAAAACATATATTGGAAACAACAAGCTGCCATCAGAGTTGATAATGAAGTAAGCCAATATCAGCCTATTAAAAGGGGTGTGAGACAGGGATGTGTAATGTCTCCAGATCTGTTTTCCCTGTACAGTGAAAGTATTTTCAGAAATATTGAAGATATGGAAGGAATCAACATTGGGGGACGATGCATCAATAACATTAGATATGCAGATGATACAGTCTTGATTGCAGACAATGAACAGGACCTGCAAAATTTAGTAGATGCGATTGTTACACACAGTGAACAACTAGGGTTAGAATTAAATTGTAAAAAGACACAGATTATGGTCGTCACCAGGAAGGACGAAATACCACAATGTAATATACAAGTAAATGGGAATATTCTTCAACAAGTGAGCAGGTACAATTATCTCGGAACAGTAATAACATCTGATGGGAGATGCCTTGAAGAGATTAGAACAAGTATCGCCATGGCAAAAGTAGCCTTTAGCAAGATGAAAAACATATTGACCAATAAAAAGATGTCAATTGAAACGAGAAAAAGAGTGTTGAGATGCTACATTGAACCTGTACTTTTGTATGGATGTGAAGCGTGGACAATGAGCAGTCAGGCTGAAAAACATCTGATGGCTGTAGAGATGTGGTTTCTGAGGAAAATGCAAAGAATACCATGGACAGCCAGAAAGACCAATGAACAAGTCCTTCAAGAAACAAATGAAGATCGTAAATTGATTAGAGAAATTAGACGTAGACAGTCAAAATTTTTTGGGCATGTTATGAGAAGAAATGGATTGGAGAATTTGGTGACAACTGGTAAGATCGAGGGGAACAGACCAAGGGGAAGACCTAGAAGCAAGTACCTGGATGGCTTGGCCTTGTGGCATGGTCGAGACAGAAACACGGAGCTGATCCACGACTCTGGTGATCGGGTGAGATGGCAGAACATGACCGCCCACGCTTACCGGCATGGCACATGATGGATGGATATATATATATATATATATATATATATATTTTTTTTTTTTTTTTTTTTTTTGCATATCCTTTACAGGACATCGCTGTCAACAGCAGCATCTTTCAGCTGTATGTTGATCTCTTGGCAAGATTACGCTCAGTAGTTTGCCATTGCTTTCTGAGCGGCCGGCTCACATACCCCGTAGGTTACCGATGCGATTCGAACCACTGCTGATTTGAACCGTCATCACGTTACCTGACGAGAGTATACGAGATTACGGAGAAAAGTCATAACCTCTAAGCCACGAAGCCGGCATATATATATATATATATATATATATATATATATATATATATATATATATATGTATATATCTTTTCATCCTCTCTCTCTCTCTCTGTCTCTCCCCCCCCCCCTCTCTCTCTCTCTCTCTCTGAATCTCTCTCTCTCTCTGAGCCGCGTTCTTTCTCTCTCTGAACACCTCCCTCTCTCTCTCTCTCTCTCTCTCTCTCTCTCTCTCTCTCTCTCTCTCTCTCTTATTTTCACTGCCCTTATCTCTGACTCTCTGTTCCTCTCGCTCGTTCTCTTTGTTCCTCTTTTTATATTTGTTTTCTCACCCTCTCCCTGTCTCTCTTTCTGTCTCTCCTTTGTCCCTTTCACTCTGCCCCGTCTCACCTTTCCCTTACTCTCTCTCACTCTCTGTTCTCTCATTCTCTGTTCTCTCACTCTCTCCCATTCTCCCTCATCAACAGGGAATTATAAGAAGATGGAGAGTGATAAGAAAATGAGAAAGAAGTGAGATAAGAATAGATACTAAGGAAAACGAAAAGATTTCTAGCGAAGGCATTAGAACAATTGTGAAAGATAAGAAGAAGAGAAACAATAAGTGATGTAAGGAGGAAATGTCGAACGGGCCTACTCACCCCAATTCTCAACTCTTTAGGAACAAAATGTACTAATTTCTTCTCTTTCACTAGACAGCATGGCGTAGTGGTGGGCGTAATATCTTACTAAAGTATGGTCTTAGGTCTAATTTGCAGCAGTTTTCAATTTTCAATGTTCTATTTCCAGACAAATACAGCAGAATAAGAAACACTGCATCAGGAATGCATGTGGGAAAGTAGAGACACCAGCCAGTGTATTCCTGAATCTGATTTGTTTTGTCCTGACAAACATCTCTTAGCTTAAGCCATATGCTTAAATACACGCATGTTTAATGTCGTATTAAATGATATTCGTGAGTTGACACTTTACTTTCATAACTCCTCGTCCTCGTTCTGACATCGTTTTCCTTGTTCTTTTCTTCCGCTTTCTAATTCTGACACTGTCTTTATAATTGTTTTGGCTTCCTGTTTGTTCACACTATATCTCTAGTGTCTTTGTTTTTCTCGTTTCAAGCTCTCAAATTGTCATTATTTGTCCGTTCCTCGCCCTCTTAGATTTCTCATTGACTCTATTGTTCTTTCCCCCTTACTCTCCTCTAACTCATAGTCTTTATTATTCCTTCCTCGTATTTCATGCTCTCTCTCATTGTGCTTATTGTTTACCTCCTATCTCTCCTGCATCCTCATTGTCTCTATTTCTTTCATCCACTTTTTTTCCATCTCACACACCTTTTTTATTGCTGTTTTCAACTGATTCCCCCGCCCCAACCCTGTCTTTATTATTTTCATCCTCTAATTTCCCGCTCTTTCACTCTTTCTTTATTATTCTCTTCCTTTCGTTTTCCGCTGTCTCATTGTCTTTATTGTTCCCTACCTCTCATTCTCCTTTCTCTTACTGTCCGTAATGCTCTTTTCCCTCTAACTCCCGGTCCCATTGAGTTTTCATTTTTCACGTCCTCTCACTTCCCGCTCTCCCACCCTGTTTTATTATTCTCCTCCTCTCATTTCCCGCTTTCCCACCCTGTCTTTATTACTCTCTCCCTCTCACTTCCCACTCTCCCACGCTGTTTTATTACACTCTTACTCTCACTTCCCGCTCTTCCACCCTGTTTTATTATTCTTTTCCTCTCACTTCCCGCTCTTCCACCCTGTTTTATTATTCCCTTCCTCTCTCTTCCCGCTCTCCCATCCTGTTTTATTATGCTCTTCTTCTCACCTTCCACTCTCCCACCCTGTTTTATTATTCCCCGCCTCTCACTTCCCGCTCTCCCACCCTGTCTTTATTATTCACTTCTTCTCACTTCCCGTTCTCCCACTCTGTCTTTATTATTTTCTCCCTCCCAATCCACACACTTTCATTGTTTTGTTTTTTGTTTTTGTTTGTTTGTTTACTCCCTTCCTCGTATTTTCTCATTACCTTTATTGTTCACCTTCCAGCTTCCACGCTGTCTTTACCACTTTGCCTCCCCCTCCTTTCAGCCACACACATAACCTTCAAAGCTCTTTCCTTCGCCTTCTGCTTGTCAATTTTCACCTGTCAATTAACTTGTCTAACGGTTTAACATTCTTTTTATTAGTAGCAGTGTTCACCACTTAACTTCTGTTATTTCCTTGTTGTGTTCAGTTCGAAAAAAGGCTGGTCTAGTCGAACATGTATTTCCATACTTTCATTCTGCAGTATTTAATTAAGACGAGTTGTCAAGACAACTGACAAATTAAATTGTGGATCTTGAGCAGGTTTGATTTGAGTCACCGTTAGATTACAAAAAAATAGTTTTGTCTGGAAATGTTTTATTTAAAAAGCAGATTTGGTTTAATTCACCGTTAAATGTTTCAAAATTAGATTTCAGCCTGGAAAAGACTGATACTGGGCAAATTTGGTTTGATTCACCGTTAAATTTATTTTAAAAAATCATATTTCTATCTGGAAAAGATATTTTTAAAGCAGATTTGGTTTAATTGATCGTTAAATGTTTTACAATTAGATTTCATCCTGGAAAAGGTTGATATTGAGCAGATTTAGTTTAATTCACCGTTAAATATTTTAAAATTAGATTTCATCCTGGAAAAAGGTTGAACATGAGCACATTCGGGTTAATTCATCGTTAAATGTTTTAAGATTATATCTCAATCTGGTTAGCCGCGGTGACTCAGTGGCTAGACTCTCGCCTGCCTGCCTGTGGTCATTGCTTCGAATCAGCATCTGCGCAGATTTGTAAAATGGATCTGAACTCCTACTTAGACCCAGTCTAAACCTGGTAAACTCCCAGGTACACTCAGTCTAAACTTGGTAAAACTCCCAAGTAGACCCAGTCTAAACTTGATAAAACTCCAGGTAGGCCCAGTCTAAACCTGGTAAAACTCCAAGGTAGACCCAGTCTAAACCCGGTAAAACTCCCAGGTAGACCCAGTATAAACTTGGTAAAACTCCAGGTAGGCCCATTCTAAATCTGGTAAAACTCTCAGGTAGACCCAGTCTAAACTTGGTAAAACTCCCAGGTACACTCAGTCTAAACTTGGTAAAACTCCCAAGTAGACCCAGTCTAAACTTGGTAAAACTCCAGGTAGGCACAGTCTAAACATGGTAAAACTCTCAGGTAGACTCAGTCTAAACCTGGTAAAACTCTCAGGTAGACCCAGTCTAAACTTGATAAAACTCCAGGTAGGCCCAGTCTAAACCTGGTAAAACTCCAAGGTAGACCCAGTCTAAACCCGGTAAAACTCCCAGGTAGACCCAGTATAAACTTGGTAAAGCTCCAGGTAGGCCCATTCTAAATCTGGTAAACCTCTCAGGTAGACCCAGTCTAAACTTGGTAAAACTCCCAGGTAGACCCAGTCTAAACTTGGTAAAACTCCCAGGTAGACCCAATCTAAACTTGGTAAAACTCCCAGGTAGACCCAGTCTAAACTTGGTAAAACTCCCAGGTAGACCCAGTCTAAACTTGGTAAAACTCTCAGGTAGACCCAGTCTAAACCTGGTAAAACTCTCAAGAAGACCCAGTCTAAACCTGGTAAAACTCCCAGGTAGACCCAGTCTAAACCTGGTAAAACTCTCAGGTAGACCCAGTCTAAACCTGCTAAAACTCTCAGGTAGACCCAGTCTAAACCTGGTAAGATAAAATGTTGTTGGAAGTAAGGGCGGCCATGGTGATACTGACCACAGCACTCACAGGCTACGGACTGGTTGATAAAATATGGATCTAACACTATATGTCCAATGCTCCCAGTACGTGTAAAAGTGTCCTTGACTCACTTTGTTTCAGAATGAGGTGGTCAGAGAATTCTACTTTTCGATAGCTACTTTCCTCACGGGTGACGAAGTTTTGATTTGTGTCTTGTAATTAATAACGTTATGAGGAGACATAAACTGGAGAATTTAGTGACAACCGGCAAGATTGAGGAGTAAAGAGCAAGGGGAAGGCAGAGATATAGATATCTGAATAACTTATTGACATGGCGTAACAGATACAAGAACTCACGCCTACACTATGGCTGTGTTCCATGAACAGGCAGATAGAATACACAATTTAAATGTCGTTTAAATGTGGGTATGTAAGGAGAACTAGGACAAACATTCAATGTCAAATTATCGAACGTAAAATTACCTAGAATATTTCAAACAGTCAATAAAAGCTGGGGTTGATTGCGACGTCTTCTAAAGGACATGCAGCTAACTTTTACTAATCAAAGGTAAATAAACTTGGAACAAATGTTGTTCATACTGGTCGTGTAAATGGCACCGCCCCAGGTATTCAAGAATAAGCTCGATTTTGGCTCGTAGAAAAACAATTTGATAAGTGGAGAACTAGCTATCAAAAGATGTGTTGGTAAATGTGCCAAGATAAAGCAATTAGACAGGTAACTTCAACGTCATAATCCGACTTCAAGAGGTGTAACTTACTAGTCGCCCAACGGGGGTTATGCTATATATATATATATATATATATATATATATATATAGTACTTATACACTAACGGGGATACCTCACTTCAAGACATGGAATTATACACATATTTAGACAGCAGTAATTACTAACAAACTGCAAACGATCATTAACTGGTTGTTGTCGTCTTCTACTTATGCCTTTGGGCGTCGTGGGGAGGGGTTCTAGCGCCTTTATATAGCGCCGTTATCTAGCGCCTTTCCTCCAATTTTCTCAATGATTCATGAGCAGTATTTTTCTAGGATCAAGTTAATTCCCCGTCGGTTGGCTAGATAGAATCATCAATCTGGAACTCAAGGACAGAGCGGAACAAATAATAAACTAAAAGGTAATGAAACAATACTGACATAGACTGAGATTAGTTAACTAGAAAGTCACTTACTTGTCTATAACCCACAGGGTCAACAAAACAGAGATAGACAAAAATACACGTGTACGAGATGTTGAGATAAAGTCAAATAATACGAGAGGGCACGGAAGAAGCTATAGGAGATAAATGTAAGGAAGGCTTGGCGTGAGTTGGACCAGGGCCTGTATTCTGGTGGGTTAAAACAAAATGTCAAAAGAAGGAAGCCGAGGACACTCAAGCAAACAGGCGAACCCGGGAATTTAATTGTAATTATTCTTCTATGAAATAATGTAGTAAGTTAGTAAGTTAAGTAAAGGAACTTTGTACGCACCTTGTGCATTGTGCATAAGGTGCTAGGTCCATGCATTTATATCGGCGCTCTGTGAATGATTTGGTCAGTATCACAATTGAGAAGGCAAAAAGAAATTAGACACAACACGTGGACAGGTAAGTCAATGCCTCAAGATCATGGCCTAATGAGAACAGGATAACATAGAAACCAAGAACTATACCTGACGCTTTCTTTAGGTCCGTCGCCCTTGAGGGTTCGGGAGGGAGAGGGGAGATGAAAACATTAAGTTTGAGTCAAAATAGATGTTTATGCCATAATCATTACTATGCTACCACGCCAAGTAATTATGTACAACCAAATGGAAGCAGAAGAAAAGTCAGACCACGTAATCAATAGACAGAGGGAATAGCAGAGTCCATGGTAGTCTCGATAAATGAAGCCCACAAACGGGCACTCTCCCGCTGTTTATACTTCACCTCGACACCGCAAGGTACAAGAGAAACAAAATGAAATGACAATTACGCTTATGTTTCGACGTGTAAATCGGGCTTAGCCACAAAGTTCTAACTGTTAAATCACCCTTGGTATTCCATTGAGACATTAATTTCCCGACTCTTGCACTGGCTGACGCAGATAATACATATCGTAATGTGTATCATGGCGCGATAATTGTTTGGCGAGTAAAGCCAACATGTTTGTGGAAAGCACACAACAATGTTGGTATTGCGTCTTGCTCCCGTGCAAGTATGAAGAACTGACGCTGTTAATCAGTAGCAAACGTATAAATAAGTCACCTTCTCTTAGAAGAGTTAGTTTATTGTACAACTGGAATTCTGATTTTCTCTGGCTCACGGAAGGAAGGAATGCACAACAGAATACTGCCTAATTATTGAGGAAATGTATATAATAGGGTTAGACACTAAATAAATTACATTTTGAGAGTTAAGACAAACTACCCAATATAACATGGAACACATTACGCTTTCAAGGTTAAGACAAAATACCCAATGTGCATGGAAGACATTACTATCTATGGGATTTTTTTTTTTTTTTTTTTTTGCATATCCTTTACAGGACATCGCTGTCAACATCAGCATCTTTCAGTTGATTGTTGATTTCTTGGCAAGGTTACGCTCAGTAGTTTGCCATTACTTTCTGAGCGGCCGGCTCACATACCCGACGCGATTCGAACCACTGCTGATTCTCACCGTCGTCACGTTACTTACGAGAGTATACGAGATTACGAAGAAAAGTCGCTAACCTCTAGGCCAGGAAGCCGACATCTATGGGATAGTTTACTCAAATTCCTTATAGTTTTACAAGTTCATGGTATGTCAATTACACGACGTTGCAATCAACACCAGCACTTATTAGCTGTTTGTGAGTTAGTAGACAGTGTAACTTTCAGTAGTTTGTCATTGTTTTCTGAACGACCGACGCTCATACCATCGGAATCAATGCAAAGCGATCTGCTTATCAATCGTCTGTGACTGATTTGGAGCCTTCGACGCGATATGTGTCTTGATTAAAGATAGATCTCACAGATGGTGTCGATTACATTATGTGTTCTATCCGATAGATGTGCGTTGATTACATTACGTCTGATAGCTCATAGATGCGCGTTTAGATGCGCGTTGATTACATTATATGTTCTATCTGATAGATGCTTGGTGATAACATTATGCGTTTTATCTGTTGGAAGTGCATTGGTTACAGTGTGTGTTCTGACACTTAGAAATACACAATAAATACTCTTGTACACGCAATAAGACTTATTTGTGCTAGATGCACCCCAAGCATTACGTGATCAACATCAGACCGGACTCCAGGACGCAGAGGTGTTTCCAAGGCACCAGGGCCAAGTTCTATACCAACTGACACGTCCTCGTCGAGCGTCCTGGGCAACAGGTCTCTCGGGGTCCTGGCTAACGTCAGTAGGATCGTTGATTCCTGCGAAGTCTGAGAGTGTTTGCCTGCACGGCGAAGACCACCAATCTGCACACCAATAAGCCAGACATGGGACAACGGATACTCACGAAAACCTCAGTCCGGTATGACATCACACTGATGTTGGACAACAGGCTGTCTTCATCCGACATATAGGACTTCGCGCTGGAGTTCACAGCCAGCGAACGCAAGCAAGCAAGCAACATCGGACTCCTTCACTTCCGAGCATGTTTCCAGGTACGCAATTTAGCCTGGCTCAACCATGTCTCGTCGTTCGCAATGTAGAGTGAGACTGCCTACCTATATCTTCATGCTCACAGGCCTGCATAAATGTGATGATCCAAATACTTCACATACCAACATCATCTTCCTACTTCGGAAATTGTATTGGTTTTATTGTACACTCGTAATTCTAACTGCTACCTAAGTTCATGTCGATTCCGTGGCAAAGGGATGGTCCAAATACTTCACATACCAACATCATCTTCCTACTGGGGAAATTGTATTGGTTTTATTGTATGCTCGTAATTCTAACTGCTACCTAAGTTCATGTCGACTCCGTGGCGAAGAGTTTACGGAAGCATTTCGTAATTCCACTTACTACGTTCGATTTGGCAGCAGACAGCCTTGAGTTGGGTTTCTTACCAATATGGTATGGGTACCGGTCGTTAAGAAAGCAATGGCAAACTACTGAACGTAAACTTGCCAAGAGATCACAATAAGCCAAAAATGTTTGGGTTGACTGCGACGTCCTGTAAAGGATATACAACTAACTTAAACTAACCTAAGTGCAAACTGATTATATAGAGTCAATGCTGACGTACTGCAGTCAGTGAGGTACAGTCAGTAGATTTGTGAGATTTTATTTGAAGGATGTAGATGCATTGATTTATGGGAAAATGAAAACATTCATGGCCGTGACAGATAAGCATATTTACAACACGTCTATAGAGAAACCAACTGGATAAGAGAATTGGCGCCTGACATTTGTAGCAAAAAATACTGATTTTGTTTTAATTTGTAGCATTTAAAGTACTAAAGTCGAGAGGGCCGAGTTCGCACAAGGTGTTACTCCCATCTGTACAGAACCTCGCTTGCCGAGAGCATCGCAGAAAGAACAAACCCCCTAGCTCTACGATTTCAAGACGACAGAATGCAAGGCAGATGGCTTAACCACTTCTTCACTGAGGTCCCTCGTCCACTTGATTTATAGAACACAATCATCTTTCTTTGATTTGTAGCAATCAATCATCATTGTTAGACAGAGAATGGCATAACTGGAATACTTTATGACAGCAGACAACTGGAGGAAAAGAGAGACAGGGAACGACATAGAATTACGATGCTAGAGAGCTTGATATCTTGAAACGATTGCATCAACAATGTCTGCCAGTACGCCAAATAAGGGGTGGGCTCATTGGGACTAACGACAAACGACAGAGACTAAGAATGCACTGACAGCTGGTCACTTCACTGACTTAATTCTCCTTAATTAGGAATAATAACTCAGTGAAATAACAATTAAGGAATAATTATTTACTGACTTGATCTCACAGGTCGACCCAACTTAAAACCAGAATACCTCCTGAGAAGTAAGGGCAACCGACCTGATTGTGAGGGAATCTCTCATCGAGTGCTGACTGGTTTGACATGGGGCTAGCACCATACCCTCAATGACGTGAAATAGGTATATTCTTGATGTGAAAATAGATCCTTTGATGTAGTTAATAACATTTATGAGCCCGGATTGCATACCAATTCAGTTGCCAGGGTTCAAAGCCCAGCATTGGAATGATTTATTTTTCCAGCCAGTACGGTTTACGGGTCGACCCCATCTAATAAAGATGGCTACTGGCTAACTTACTTAGTGTTCTCGGAATTGTTTGGGAAGCAACGTCTTTATGCCATGATATAGAATATGTGAAAGTCTAGCACAGTGGTTCTCACCCGGTGGTGAACACTCCCCCCCCCCCCGGAGGAAATTTATGGATTCCGGGGGGGGGGGGGAATTAAGATTATTTAGAGATCACGATAATCCAAGAACCGATTATTTGATATTGTTTTTACCTTCATATTTTACGGTTCTGTACTTCCGCCCTTCTGAAATTCGTTTTATAACGTAAGTAGACTTACAAATTACGTTTTATGTAGACGTCTAGACTTGTTCTAGTATGTGTTATTAGATTTAGCTTCCATTTTTACGTATACTGTGTAGGGGCCCAGGGGAGGGGAGGTTGATTTATAGGGAGGAAATACGAAGGGGGGGGGGGGTAACGTTCTGAACATATGGTGAAGGGGCGCATGTGCCAAAAATGAGGGCTGAGAACCGCTGATCTAGCAGTTCATTTTTCAACTGTAGTATTGCCAGGGTAGCTTGACCCGAAATGGATATCAGGAAATATTTCTCAAGGAGGTGGTACTAAAACCACACATAGCATACTGTATTGTAATTTAAATATGGTTCTAGCACCAATGTTAGGATCGCATAGATCGTTTACTAGTTATACCCAACAAGAAGTCAGCACGACGGGAGAATTTAATTCGTTTGCGCAAACATTTTCGGTGCGCTAATGGTAGAGTAGTGGGTTCATTCCCTACATCGGTAACTTAGACTTCAATGTTCAATTCTCGTTTGGAAAGCAAGGCAAACTACTGAATCTTAAATTGTGTTGTACATAAACTTGAGGATGGAGTTGATCGCAAAGTCCTCAAATACCAGGCAATATTTAATCCATTGTCAGCGACAACGATAAATGTATCCCCTAACCGTGCTGCCGACAAACAACATGCAACATTTAATCCACATGTCAGCGACAACGATAAATAAATGTATCCACTAACCATGCTCCCAACAAACAACATGCAACATTTAATCCACACGTCAGCGACAATGATAAATAAATGTATCCACTAACCATGCTCCCAACAAGCAACATGCAACATTTAATCCACACGTCAGCGACAATGATAAATAAATGTATCCACTAACCATGCTCCCAACAAGCAACATGCAACATTTAATCCACACGTCAGCGACAATGATAAATAAATGTATCCACTAACCATGCTCCCAACAAGCAACATGCAACATTTAATCCACACGTCAGCGACAATGATAAATAAATGTATCCCCTAACCATGCTCCCAACAAGCAACATGCAACATTTAATCCACATGTCATCGACAACGGTAAATGTATTCACCAGCCGTGTTCCCGACTAAGACCCCATAGTTCGCTCTACTTTCTGTGGAGCCAGGTACTCTGCTGTGTTGTCTAGTCCGCTTTCTTTTGAACCAAACTTTCAATGAATTTACCTACCCGAGTTTGTCTTTATCTGTAACGTCTGCTATATAATTATCTACCAGCTTTCACACAACTCTACATGTAGATTTTTCAAGTGATTAGGTAACACGCCGGGCTGTTGTAGCATGAACATGTAGATTATATTTTTATGATTTTAATGTACAGAATTTGAAGTCAGAAAATAAGTTAGATTATATGAGGCTTAAATGCTACAAAGGATTGAAATGGGGGTTTTATCAAAGAATTAAAAGCTACAGAATATGTGGCTGCTTAGTGAATTAAAAGCGGTCACGTTTTTGCAATGGTTTTGACTTAACGGTAACAGTGGCATGAACAGGAACGAACGAACGAACTTTATTTTCAAAGGGTCACAAACTGGGCAGTCTAGCCCGACTTACATTCGGCCCTTTTAATTACTCCTCTTTCATACATCAATTATCTACATAGTTGAACACGGTCTCACAAGGGTTCGAGTCCAACCCTCGTAGCTCACTACGGGGGTGGGGGGGGGGGTAAGGACTGACCACCATCCTCCATGACTAAGGTGACAAAAATGTGATGGTCCAAACATTTCACTTAACTCCAGCACCTTTCTGATACGGGACGTCTTAAAAAGTTTAGTGAAGTATACCTATTGTAAGAGAAAACCGCATGCACTGTTGCATTACAATAATGGCCTCACGTGTTATGGTTTTCATCTGTGAGAGCTCACACATTGATTTGAACAATGCTGGATTGGCCCTAAACTTGTCCTTACATTCAAACTAACATGTGAGAGTTCATTTAAAAACTGATTCCATGGCAGATGCACAGCTAATGATTGCCAATACTGATAATGAAGCGCACCCAATTCTCTTTCTCTCCATGATTTCAAGCTATCGTCGCCAATTCAGGTGTCTCTATTGCGAACTGCAGGAACATTTAAATAAAGACAGGATTGCATAGGAAAAATAACGTTATGTAGAAACAGCCCATGCCTCTGGGAATCAGAACAAGAAACACGATATCCAGGATGCTGACCGTATAACTATATGTATGCAAATCTGGGTCCTAAATACTTAGCTTCGTAAGATATCTTGATATTGTTGATGTGAGATTCCCATGTTGAGAGCCGCACGGGTGTTATCACGTGTGGTGTTCAAGAACTACTGAAGGCTAGTTCAACTATGCAATGTTTTATACATTTATGGACAAGGCAGTTACTATTGTTTGGTTATGATATGAGAAGGGAAGATATGAAGAATACTACAATAGGCAGAATATCAAAGGAGAAAACTTAAATGTTAGAGAACAGTTCTTAATCAAAATACATACATTCTAAAAAAAAAACATCTGAATTCGTTCTCTCGTTTTGAACTGGAACGTAGTCCCCACACTTATTACTATTAGTAAGTGCTGTGAACTGGAACGTAGTCCCCACACTTATTACTATTAGTAAGTGCTGTGAACTGGAACGTAGTCCCCACACTTATTACTATTAGTAAGTGCTGTGAACTGGAACGTAGTCCCCACACTTATTACTATTAGTAAGTGCTGTGAACTGGAACGTAGTCCCCACACTTATTACTATTAGTAAGTGCTGTGAACTGGAACGTAGTCCCCACACTTATTACTATTAGTAAGTGCTGTGAACTGGAACGTAGTCCCCACACTTATTACTATTAGTAAGTGCTGTGGACTGGAACGTAGTCCCCACACTTATTACTATTAGTAAGTGCTGTGAACTGGAACGTAGTCCCCACACTTATTACTATTAGTAAGTGCTGTGAACTGGAACGTAGTCCCCACACTTATTACTATTAGTAAGTGCTGTGAACTGATTTGTACGTGAGGGTTTATTACCAGTATCCTTCACGATCAAGCGAGCCCTCTACGACCTGTGAGGATCTTGCAATTAACGCCCCCCCTCCCCCACCCCCCCCCCCAAGTCAATGACGGAAAGTCAACGTTGAAACACAAACTGATCATTCATTCATTCATTCATTCATTCATTCAGTAGTATGTCCTTTTCAGAAACTCGCTGCCATAAAAACCTTCCGGAAAACTTCTCGATCACAGGCAAGATGTCCCTCGTCAGGTACAACCATCTGGAGATTATCCGCCACACCCTGCACCCATCTTCTCTTTGGCCTTCCTTTTCCTCTCTTTCTAGGCATATAATCCTCCATTATTGTTCTCTCCAAAATTTCATGACGTTTCAAGTAACCAAAATATTTCAAGTACCTTTGTTTTATCGGCTTTAATAGCCAATCGTCTTCAATATTCAGCTCTTAAAGTATGGATGCATTTGTGATTTTCTTTATCCAAGATATTCTTAGAATTCGTCTATAACATTCATTAGTCAAAATCATTTATCAAAGTCAAAAGCATTTGTGCGCTGCTCAGCTTGTTTATTAAATGTTCAGGTTTCACAGGCGCATGTTGCAATGGGAAAGATGCATGCTATTTAAGATCTATTTTTTGCAGTTCTATCTGTCCCACTCCACAAGTTATTCAGTTGTTCTAGTTTTTGAAGAGCTATAGATATTCGTCTTTTAACTTCTTTCATTGTGTCACCGTTGTTGGTAATCAATGACTAAAGATATTCGAAAAACTGATCGACGTGTGAAATAAACTAATTACAAGTTCTGAACATCGAAGGCAACGGACACATAAACAGCACCGTGTCTCGTAAACTGAAATACTTCGGCGATATTAAAAGTCAATGTTGCTTGGAGAGATCATAATTGGAAGGCAAAATACCTGGAAGACATGAAAGGATTCGACCAGCACAAAGATAAACACAGGACATAACAGACACCTTCGGCATGAACATGTGTGAGGTAAGAGACCTGACACAGGACCGAGAGTCTAGTCTACGAGCCGTGATGAGAGCAATGTTCTACGAAGAAATAGGTACATGATGATGACAATAACCAGGAAGGCAAAACGTGTTCCGCACAGAACTCAACAAAAATAGAATATTCTGGAAAATCTGGCACTTATTACTGAAGACGACCAGGTGTTGAAATTACGAAGAGCATAGAAAGCAGATGTTGCCGAACATGATCGCCTTGGCCGCCCAAAATAGCACGTGATCTTTTTACGAGTAGAAGAGCCAAAGGATTCCATAATTTGGCTGCATCCCAATGACAATATCCCCGCAAGACAAGCTCGTCTAGCGGCTGAGGACTCTAGATGTACGAAGGTAATGATAGCATCCTTAAAAACAAACTGCTTACATCAAACAAGGCTACACGGATAACACGCAATGAATGCTGTAGATTCTCAGTCAGTTAAGTTTGCAGTTTTGGCAACACATTCTCCCTCTATGACAAAAAGATAAAAGTATCCAAACACCTCCAGGTACTATTTTTAGAAGATGGTCATACAATCGATTGGATCCAGCAACGGTTTCTGTTTTTCTTAGCTTCGCCAAAACACAAAAGATCTTAGGGCATAATGGCTGCACAGCGTGTAATAGATGATAGAGTGTATGCGCTACATTTCATTTTGTTCTTGTTTTTCTCTTGCTGTTTTCTTGTCATGAAGGCAGGGGGTAGGTTTCTTGCAAGATTACGAGGCATTCTTTATGTGTAGGCAATACCGTTGTTTACTTGAAAGCTCAATATAATTAAAATAACATGAGCTGATCAATTAATATCTACGTGGTAAAAATGTTTATTCGACAGTTAGTGAGATGCATGCTTTTTTACAGGACCTTGCAGTGAACCCCAGCACTTACTTACTGTTTGGGATGTTCACAGCGATTTTATGTTCAGTAGTTTGTCATTATTTTCTTAACAGCAGACGCTCAAACCCATTGTGAAAATCAAAGCGAAGCGATTTACTTCAAACTTCGAATAAAGAATTTTGGAAATGTGAAACCGCGTTCATTACACCGAGACCACAGACGCCTACTTAACTAAAGTATGCGAGGGATTCTGGCATGGCTGGTTGGTTGTTGGCTGGCTGTGAATGCACCGGAAGACCGTCAGTTACGATTCTCTTTAGAGTCCAACGTATTGCTGATCAGATCGTATGAGTCCTGAAAAGTGCTTGAACCTGAAGCTGCAGAAGTTAGGTTCGTGTCGAACTTCCCCCCGACTTGTTCGAAAGTACCATTTCCAAGGAATGTGTTGCGGAGATCTCCTCTCCTTCACCATGCTCTCAGACGACAACGTAATTGGTGGTATTGCCAGATCTCTTCCTCGCGGACTATCTTCCTGGCGAATGCCCCGACATTCAGCCAATTAACCGGTGCCCATTTACAGGGCTGGGTCGATCCTAGAGCCGTACCTGGCAACACAAATCCTGCTACAGCTAGGATAACTGCCTTGCTAGATGAGTATTCAAACGACTTGGCCACGAAGGTTATTATATCAAGTTTATATTAATAATTAGTCATTAATAGTAAGATGAGATATAAAATATACAAGGGGAGGCAAAAATTATCCGCACTGTGGTTGTAGAATTCATTTTCGTCATCTTTAGAAAAAAAAAGCAAATACACTATTTTTTGTTAAAATAATCTCCTTGCTTGTCATTACACTGTGTCTGTCTGTCAAACATCTTTAGCATTTCCTTAGCAAAATTTTTTAGAATGAGCAACGAGCCACAAACGCCCCGCTGTCTTTCACTTCTTCAGCAGAAGGGCAGCTTTCATGGGGCCAAATAGGTATAGTTCTATGAACTAAGATCAAGACTAAAGGGAGGACGCTTTAATACCTGAAAACGGAAATTTCATCGAGTGTTAACAATGTGAGCTGAGGTATGCGGACGTGAATTGTCATGAAAGATCATAACACCCTTGGACAGATAAGACAGTATAACATACATAAGAAGTAAGCTGGGGTAGGAACAATGTTTGACTCACTATATAACAATATATTACTACAGCTATTACTACAGTACCCGCCTAAACAGCAAGAAAATGCAGCAGTCGATTGAAAATATGCTGGAAGACCGCCTCAAGCCCAATGCTGAAGCTAAACAGGATACAGAAACAGAATGGAGAGCCCTAAAGGACACGATTTACAACACTGCTATGGAAATCCTGGGTCCAGCCCCCCGAAAGCATAAAGACTGGTTTGATGAAAATTCCGAAGACATCAACCAATTGCTGACCGAGAAACATCTTCTCCTCAAGGCACATTTGAATGACCCAAAGTCAACATCAAAAAAAGATGCTTTCAAGAACATTCAGAGAGTAGTGCAGCAGAAACTTCGGCACATGCGGGACTCCTGGCTGAGCAGCAAAGCTGATGAAATTCAGGGCTTTGCTGACAGACACGATATGAAAAACTTCTACGACTCACTGAAAGCGGTCTATGGTCCTTCCTCACCAGGCATAGTTCCCCTCCTCAGTGCAGACGGGGGAACATTGGTCACCGATAAGAAAGAAATCCTCCAACGCTGGGCAGAGCATTTCAGCAAAATCTTAAATGCAACTTCCTTCTTCGATGATGAAACCATCAATTGCCTTCCTCAAGTTCGCACCAATGAGACTCTTGATGACCTGCCAACCATAGTGGAAATAAACAAAGCCATCCAGCAACTCTCCAGCGGCAAGGCACCTGGTCCTGACTCCATCCCAGCAGAGATATACAAGGCAGGTGGGCCGGTCCTAACAGAGCAGCTTCACCAAGTCTTCACAAACATATGGATGAACGAGACCATGCCACAAGATTTTAAGGACGCGTCAATAGTCCACCTTTACAAACGTAAAGGAAACCGCCAATCCTGTGACAACCACCGAGGCATCTCCTTGCTTTCAATTGCAGGGAAGATACTCGCAAGAATTCTTCTCAATCGCCTCACAGCCCATCTCGATCAAGGTCTTCTTCCTGAGAGTCAATGTGGCTTCAGAAAAGAACGTGGAACTGTTGACATGATTTTCGCTGCAAGGCAGCTAGCTGCAAGAGAAATGTCAGGAACAGAACTGCGAAATGTTCTCCACTTTCATTGACCTTACCAAGGCTTTTGATACAGTCAGCAGAGAAGGACTGTGGAAGATTATGGCAAAATATGGCTGTCCACGAAAGTTTGTCCAAATAGTGCGGCTATTTCATGACGGCATGCAGGCAAGAGTACAGGAAAATGGTGAGCTGTCTGAACCCTTTCCTGTCACCAATGGAGTGAAGCAAGGATGTGTCCTGGCACCAACACTGTTCAGCCTCATGTTTTCAGCCATGTTGATGAATGCCTTCGAGAACGACGACATTGGAATAGACATCAACTACCGTATGGATGGAAAGTTATTCAATCTCAGAAGGCTGAAAGCTAAAACCAAAATTAACACCGTCAGAGAGCTCCTGTTTGCTGATGATTGCGCTCTATACGCCAACTCAGAGGCGGACATGCAACATAATGTTTCAGCTTTCTCACATGCCTGTGCCAACTTTGGGCTCAATATCAACTTGGAGAAGACTGTAGTTATGTACCAGCCAGCTCCAGGGAATAATCACACTGTGCCGAATATCAAAGTGAATGATCATAGACTAAGTGTTGTGGACAAATTTACCTATTTTGGCAGCACCCTGTCACAAGCTGCCACAATCGATGACGAAGTGAATGCAAGAATCTCCAAGGCCAGTGCAGCCTTTGGCAGACTGTACAAGAATGTATGGGACAGAACTGGAATAAGCCTGCAAACAAAGCTAAAAGTCTACAAAGCAGTTGTATTATCCACACTGCTATATGCTTGTGAAACCTGGACTGTTTATCAGCGACACGCTAGGAAATTAAACCACTTATACACAGTCTGCCTAAGGAAGCTACTGAAGATTAAATGGCAAGACAAGATTCCAGACACTGAAGTCCTAGAAAGAGCATCCATGCCCAGTATTCACACTCTACTGATGAAGAATCAGATTCGCTGGGCTGGTCACTTGACTCGCATGCCAGATCACAGGCTCCCTAAACGAATTTTTTACAGCGAACTGCGTTGTGGTAAACGCTCCCAAGGTGGCCAGAGGAAACGTTTTAAAGACACTCTGAAAATTTCACTGAATGCTTTTGGAATTCATCATGACACCTGGGAGGCTGCAGCCAGAGACCGAAATTCGTGGCGTGCATCATTGCGCAAAGGTGCAGTCATATGTGAGGCAACCAGGACTGCAAGAGCTGTGAAGAAAAGGCAGGACAGAAAAACCACTGCAGGAATTCCTCCTCCAGAGACGGCAAGCATTCTTTGTCCACATTGTCAAAGAACATTTCGAGCCAAAATAGGCCTTATCAGCCATCTTAGAACCCACGGCTCCACACCTTCAACCCCAATGGATGAAATGAATGGTCATCATCATTCTTGATGGACAAACAACAACATATTACTACAGCAAAAAGGTTTGTTGAAAGGCAAGAAGGTCGACTTCATTGCATCGGGTTATGTCACAAATGGGTAGGTCTCTTCCCGCAGGGGGTCTTGCCGAAAATTCACACAAAGCACGAACTCCGTAGCTCCAGCGAAGACCCCCAGGAGTCTCTGAGAAGACTGTACTCGTAGACCGAACGACATGGCCCGGAATCGAACCCACAACCTTCTGAACGCAAGGGAGGAAACTTCGTCACGGAGACTCCCTATATTACTACAGATATCAACACAAGCACAACCAATATTCGTGAGTCGCATTTTCTCGAATTTTGCATTTGCGGTTTTTTGTGAGAGTTTGGCAAGGAAACAAACTGAGGATAGAAATAGCGAAACTTGCTATTTGCTTGCCTTGATGAATTACCGTAACGCGTGTTGTATCGGTGTTATCAGATCCCGGATTATTGTAATCTTTCACATTTAGAACAGAGAGGGGAAATATTTACTATCATAACAGGATCGCATCTATAGAATGTTAGCCCGTGAAATGGAATTTTGGTAGATGATGTTGGGTTGTAATTGAAAATTGTTTTGTTGTTCCGGCATGAAATGATAAAAAAAAAAGTCGCTTAAAAGTCGACAGATAGGTTGCTGCAATAACGGAAAACAAAACATATAACTGTTTGAAGAAAGAATAATATTAGAAAGCAAATGTAATATATCAGTAAATGGACAGAAAGAAACAGACTGAATAAGACACTAAAATAGAAGTAAAGAAAAGAAAAACGGGATATATAGAGTCATTAACAAAGAACAAGAGAGAAAAATGCAGAAACGAACAGACCACACTCTTTTTCTTCATCTTCTTCTCCCTTTCCTTCACACACAATAAAGAAAACAAAAGAACACTGCAATTGAACAAAATTTAACTACAAGAAAGGAATTGCGGAAATAATAAGAAAGGTTAAGAATTGTCGTAATGTTAACACTACATGTTAATTCTCACCTGCCAACAACCAAACAGGAATAGCATAATGCATAGAATAGAATGTATAGAAAGGAAACAAAATGAAATTATAAGATAGAAAGGAAGTGACAAAGAAAGAGTGGCATAGAACAATCACCACAAGACAATGTAAAGGAAAACTTGGGCTACCTGGGTCTGTACAAGAAGCAAAGAATAGTAATACTGTATCTTAACATGTTTCCTAAGTAGCAGTTCACACGATGAAGGATTTATATGAGACATATGTTTGCTAATGAAGGTGTGTGTGTGTGTGTGTGTGTGTGTGTTTGTGATGTGTAGGTGAGAGAGACTTATAGGGCGAGAGAGGAAAGTTAGAGATATAGAGAGAGAATATACATATATTCTCTCTCTCTCTCTCTCTCTCTCTCTCTCTCTCTCTCTCTCTCTCTCTCTGTATATATATATATATATATATATATATATATATATATATATATACAGAGAGCAAGAGAGAGAGAGAGAGAGAGAGAGAGGGAGAGAGAGAGGAGAGTAAGAATGACATAACGTCAATTAATATGTCGGTGGTATATGTTCGAATCGCCATCGGGGTGGGATTAATTTAGAACATGTAAGAACTACGTCTGAGTTCAAAGCGAGCGGGGGAAAAATACTCGGAGAATCATACATTTGTTACCTCTATCCAAGCCACTTTCTCCTCTTTGTCTGTTCTTTATCTCCCAAAGGAGTATAGTCTCTCAGCTTGCTGAGGCCCTTTATAGACCTGTTCACGCTTGGCTGCATTTTGCAGCTAAAGTATACTACTGGTTGCGGTTTGCCTGTTGAGTTGTCTCTTACGTCTTACAAGTTGGGTTACAATGTAACTATTATTATCTTCTTCAGATACGAGCCCCATTAACACATGGGCGTTAATTCTCACTTCAATAGTTTGGCCAGCTCCATTGCGAAGGCTATACGGACGCGGTTCATGGTTCCGCGTGCCGCGTTCAAAGCACAGTTGTGGGTGATATGGCAGTAGAACACCTTGCGTTGGTTTATCATGAAATGGTATGGGTGCCGGTAGTTCAGAAAGCAACGGCAAACTACTGAAAGTAAACTTGCCTAGGAATCACGAACAGCTAAAAAATGCTGAGTTTGACTGCTGCGTCCTGTAACAATTGTTTGACTCATTCTTGTGTTATGATTTTATCTGATGCAAACATGTATAATTCTAAAGCACCAACGGCTTTGAAGAGAAAGAGGTAAAGAATAAAATCACCGAAGAATCCACTGAATTATTTTCACGCTGCAATTTTACCTGTAAAGATATTTGAAATTGCCTTTCCCGACTCCATTGCCTGCTCGCTAGCAAAATGACTACATACAACTGTAACTTTTCGACATGTTTAATGGGAATAGTAAGTCATTTTTCCCGTGTTGGAAGCCATAAATTCCTGGTTTCCCTCATCATTTGTCAAAGAAAGCTTACAAGAATAGACACAGTGATCGTATTTCAAGACGAGCTTTGCCAGATTGGAACATGCTTGGGTCTCAGACGCCAAGGAATTTTCCTGTTAAAACATTTGTGCATTAGAAGATGTTTACCCTGACAGCGGTTCTGTTTGAGAAAGGTATTCACATCCTTTGTTTATCTTCTCTGCTGAACGTCTTTGATTACGTTGTTGTCGTTTATATTCTCTATCTTTACAGATGTAGACACTGGAAGCAACATTGAACAAAAGCTATATTCATGCCTTCTTTGGCAACTCTCCGTTTATAATCGTTGATGATTAGATAAGGTAAACGGAAGTCTTCGAGTGTATTGTTGTCAGGTATATTGTGTTCAAGTACAGATGTAAACACGGGAAGCAATGTTAAACAAAAGCTACGTCCTTGATCTCTTTGGTAACTATTGGTAATAAATTGTGGATGATTAGATGCAGACAAAGAGACGTCCAATAGGCATCAACATGAATAGTTAGGTAAACTGGCAAGCCAGACTGAGTCAAGGCTGTTTGAGGGCCACCGCTTTACTTGATACATCTGTGAGGGTTAAGTAGTACCTCCATCCATCCATCATGTGCCATGCCGATAAGCATGAAAGGTCATGTTTTGACATCTCACTCGATCACCAGAGTCGTGGATCAGCTCTGTGTTTCTATCTCGACCATGCCACGGGGCCAAGCCATGCAGTTATATACTTCTCGGTCTTCCCCTTGGTCTCTTCCCTTCGATCTTGCCAGATATCACCAAGTTCTCCAATTCATTTCTTCTCATAACATGCACACAAATCTGTGACTGTCTACTCCTAATGTCTCTAATCAGTTTACAATATTCATTTGTTTCTTGAAGGAGTTGTTCATTAGTTTTTCTCTCTGTTCATGGTATTCTTTACATTTTCCCCAGAAACCACATTTCCACAGCCATCAGATGTTTTTCAGTCTGTCCACGTCTCACATCCATACAAAAGTACAGGTTTTGTGCATCACTTCAACACTCTTTTTCTCGTTTCAATTGATATATTTTTATTGGTCAGTATGTTTTTCATCTTGCAAAAGGCTACCTTCGCAATGGCTATTCTTGTTCTAATCTCTTCAAGTCATCTCCCATCAGATGTTATGACTGTTTCGAGATAACTGTACCGATTCATTTGTGAATATGCCCATTTACTTGTATATTACATTATGGTATGTTTCCAATCTCAATAAAGAAGGGGAGGAGACATCAACATCAAAGTCACACACTAGACAAAAGCAAAGTTCAAGCCAGAAGCACACCGGAAGCAAACCCATCATTAGGGGTCAGCTTGGCCGAATGAATAAGAACGCTCGTTCTTAAACATCCGGAGTTCTGATGCCGAGATAGCGGATTCATCTCCTATACCGGTCAGTTGGACTAAAATGTTGACATTTCGTCCTTGACTTGAGGACGTAAATTACAAGTACGTTTGAAGTCAGAGTGGGTTCGTCTAGTGGCGAGAGACACTGGTAATAATAAAAGCTAATCAACACGCAAAAATCAGTCCAGTGCTACTAGAAGTACATGTATAGACTACGCTTGAGTTCAAAGCGAACGAACGAAAAATAAAAAAAAACAACATCATCTATCCGTCTAAAATTAAAAATGCAGCTTGTTATGTTCTATTGTTGCCTACACACGTCAAATAATCACAGAACATATTCTATCGTGTTTAAAATGTTAATCTTCGTGTAACTGTATTTATTGGTTTCTGGCTGTTTATAAAACAGAACTGACAAGTAACGAACATAATTATGCCAACAAATAGTTGATGCTGACTAAGACTGGCCACGAATATCTGTTGTACACAGGTCTCCGAGAAGTTGGCAACAGACCTGGGCAGCGTCAGTGAACTTTCTAAGTTAATGAGCGCAACAGCTGCACAGATCATATCATGAAACTCTATACTCTACACGCCAACCATGTCAAATATGGAGTTAAACCCAGTGAGAAGTCAGGGAGAAATTACATACTAAACATGCATACCAATCATTGGATAGAATTTCTAATTAGAAAACGTAGTCAGTGCTGTAGGTAGAAGGTAATTAATCAGAAATATCATGAACGTATTTGCAAAGCAGAACTGGCTAAGAGGAGACAATAAGTAAACACGTGAATATGTATAACACGAACATATCAGCACACGACTTAAATCTCAGCGGAAAATCTCAATCTACCGCCAGAACTGTTGTGGAATTAACATCGTAAAGATGAGAGGTCGGGAAATAATAACTTTTGGACTAAAGATGTGGCAAGAGAGATGAATGAGGTCAGTGATTCTTAGCTTGAATGCTAGGGTCAGGGACTCAGAACTGATCAAGACATCACTCCATCTCAAAGTGATCATCCTATAAATATGCCGCAGCACGGCTCCACTTCCAAGTGATCGCCCTGTAAGCAAGCGGCAGCACTGCTCCACTACCATGTGATCATCCTATAAATATGCTGCAGCACGGCTCCACTTCCAAGTGATCGCCCTGCCCTAAATGCATGCGACAGCACAGCTCCATTTCCGCGTGATCCTCTTGTCAACAGTTGGAATGCAAACCTTGTTCAAATATCTTTGTTCTGAAGTAGAATTTCGCAGCTTTGTCGTACATAGGCACGCCGAAACCAGCAAGATTTATAGTAACAGCATGGTTTTTGCTTATGGAAAAGGATACCTATCATTGCACAATGATACATTCATTAGTGCTTCTGTCTCTTGGAATGGATAACTCAAGGTTAATCTCAGCACAGTGCATGGACTTACATCACAAGCCAGTTCCTACAAGTGTTTGTTCGTATACAATCGTCGCATTTAGTTTTGTATTTACCTATTATGTTGCATGCATTTTACAGAGGGAGGATACAAAACTTTCCTAGTGCCAATTTTAGACCGGATGGATCTGAGAACTCAGATCAATTTTTTGAAGATCAACCACGATGGGGAATCGAAGGCAAGACTACCGGAGCGGCAGGCAAGTGTGCTAGCCATTGTGCGGCCACGGCTACCAGATGTGATTATAACAAGCATACAATAGGTACCAGGGAATATATTGGGAAGTAAAGCGAGCCTTTGTGATATTGATCTCATCACCCACCGAGCTCGGATTGATCTATACACATATTTGTCTGGCATAATATGAACGCCGGCTTCGTGGCTTAGAGGTTATGACTTTTCTCCGTAATCTCGTATACTATCGTCGGTAACGTGATGACGGTTAGAATCAGCAGTGGTTCGAATCGCATCGGTAACTTACGGGGTATGTGAGCAGGCCGCTCAGAAAGCAATGGCAAACTACTGAGCGTAATCTTGCCAAGAAATCAACATGCAGCTGAAAGATGCTGGTGTTGACAGCTAAGTCCTGCAAAGGATATGCAAAAAAAAAAATAAAATTTTATGAACAGTGCGCCTGAAGGAATGTAAAAGAGTTGCATATACTACTTAATTACAACATGTGAATTAACAGAGTTTTTTTAATTAATTACTACATGTGAATGTTAAAGAGTTGTTGCTCTACTTAATCACTACATGTGAATGTAACAGAGGTGTTTACTTTACTTAATTACTACGTGCTAATCTATAAGACATGTTTACTTAATTACTACATGTGAATGTAAAACTATCCGGTGATCGAGTGAGATGGCAGATCATGACCGCCCACGCTTATCGGCATGGCGCATGATGGATGGATGGAATGTAGATGTGTTGTTTACTCTACTTAATTACTACTTGTGAATGTAAAAGAGTTGTTTACTATACTTAATTACTACGTGTGAATGTAAAAGAGTTGTTTAATTAATTATTACCTGTGAGTGTAAAACAATTGTTTACTTAACTACTACCTGTGAATGTAAAAGAGATGTTTACTCTAATTAGTTTCTACGTATGAATGTAAAAGAGCTGTTTACTCTATTTAATCACTCCGTGTAAATGTAACAGAGGTGTTTACTTCACTTAATTCCTACGTGTGGATCTAAAAGAGATGTTTACTTAATTACTAAATGTGAATGCAACAAAGTTGTTTACTCCACTTTACTACATGTGAATGTAAAAGAGATGTTTACACCACTTAATTACTGCGTGTGAATTTAAAAGAATTGTTTACTCTACTTAATTACTGCGTGGGAATATAAAAACAACAAGTCACGTTACATGAATGTAGCAGAAAAGTATTGCTAGTTTGAACAGCGAATTCATTCTGTTCGTTACAACTAACCAGTTGTTGGATCAGCCGCTCTTACACTGTCGTTTTCTGTGTACTTCTTCATCCCAGGCAGAATCTGGCCAAGTTGTTACTTTGAATGTTTCTTTTGTAGTTATTATTTTAAATGTTTCTTTTATAATTGTTACTTTAACTGCTTCTTCCCTAGTTTCACTTCAACTGTTTAACTAGTTATTAGTTTAAATAATCCTAGTTGTTGTATTACATACTTCTGCCCTAGTTGTTGCATTAAATATTGCTATTCTAGTTGTCACTTTAAATGTTTATGTCCTAGTTGTGTCTTAACATACTTTTGTTCTAATTACTAATATACATTTTTCGGTCCTAACTGTTACTTCACATGTTCCTGTTCTAATTGTTATAAGTTTGTCCTATTGTTACTGTAAATACTGATGTCCTAGTAACTATTGTATAATTTTCTAACGTTTTTCTTACTTTTACGTTCCTATCCTAATTAATACCTTCACTGTTTTTGTCTCTGCTCTTACCTTAAATGCATCTGTCTTTGTCGTTACCTGAACCCTAGTTATCATTGACACACAACTTTAACGTCTTTTCGCGTAGGATGTTATTATTTGAAAAGAATTATTCTTGAGACACAAATAGTACAGAAATATTTACACTGCAGAGATCAATGGTATGTATTACACTATGTCAATATACAAAACACCACCCATGGCATTTACACGTTCAAGACAAAAGATTAAAACACAGGATGAGATAAACGATGGTATAAATATTATAAATAAGAACTCCGATGGAATCAGTTAAGTTGAAGGAAAGTACGCCGTCTAAGAGCAGACATAAATATTTATTAAACAACCCGTGCTCTCGTATTTAGTTTCTGACACAATGAAAGTGTGAACTGGATGACAAACGCATAAACATCTTACGAGGAGAAACGAAGGTGTTCGTCGAATTATGTGGGCAACTTGGAAATAAGGTGTGCGCAGTTTTCCAATAAAATGAGCAAAGAGAGATTTCGACTGCCGATATCTGTATTTGTTTTTAGTATTTCTCCCTGTATTTGTTTTTAGTATTTCTCCGGTTTCATTAATGCAGAAATACAGCAAAACTCGACGGATCAAGTTCAAAGTGATTAAACCTGATAAAATGAATGAGATAAACGGTGAAAGTTGGACAGACAGATTTATAGGTAGAGAGATATAAACTGACAGAAAGATAAGGTAGAAAGTCAGAGCGATAGACAGACAACACGACAGACAGACAGACTGGCTGATAGCAAAATAGACAAACTGGCAAGTAAATAGAGAGGCAGACCGACAGACAGACAGACAGACAGACAGACAGACAGACAGACAGACAGACTGTCTGTCTGGCTCTCTGGCTGTCTGGCTGGCTGGCAGGCTGACTGGCCGTCTAGCTGGCTGCCTGCCTGTCTCTCTATGGTTACTAATACTATTACATGTGCCCTTCTGTTGTCTCGCCAAGTGTGTTATAGTCGCTTAGCCTGTGGCTGGAGAGATCTACTTCTCGTTTTCGTAGATCCACTCATTGTATTCTGACAGATTTCATGCTGTTCCACAAATCTCATTTCTAATCCCATAGTAACCGTGTTCTCAACTGCACGATCCGCTATACTCATAATATGCATAAACAATTTGCCTTACATTTCCTTTACAAACAATATACTTGTATCAGTAATTGGTTCACGAAGTCTACATTACGTAGACAAGAACAATCGATAGTCTTCTAAACCCGTTCGTTAACAAACAGCTGGTGCATAAAAGTGCGTATGTTTTTAATTAATCGTTGGAAAGTGCGCTGAGTGTTAATTAAGTGTGCAATGTACGTTTGTTTAACTATATCTTATTGAACATTATGCTTCCTTGCTTTAAAAACAAACATTCTAACTTCGGCCTCGTTCAACCTGCTTCTTTCAGCTGTGGTTATTGTTGAGGTCCGTGGTTTTTGTGAGTTTATTCACCCTGATTCTTGTCTTGTGCGCTCTTACGAGTTGTTCCTGATCCGGACTGGTTATATCGGCTTTTGTATCTGTGACGTCAGCTGCGGGGTTGGTCGTCGGCTGTCTTTTGTGCCGGTCTCCTCTTGTGGTTTTCTGTGTTGGTGCAGGCTCCTGGCTCGCCTGGCTTTCCTGGGTGCAGTCCTTATAAGGACTTTTTATTTGTTGTTTTTGCCTCCTGTTTTGTGTATTCCCTGTAGAAGCTTTTCGATGTGCTTTTCCTCCTTGTGCCTTTTTTCCCTTTCGCGTTTGAGTTCTTGTTGTCTGTCACATGCCTGTGTTCAGTGGCATTAAGGTGAGTGGCCGTACAATATAAACAGTTCACGAGGTGAAAGGGCATTCACCGGAAAGAAAATATAAGGAGATAAACGGGGTTGGGTGTAAGGTAGAGGGGCTGCAAGAAGGGGCAGACAGTTGGAGCAGTGAGGTGGTGTTTGTGTGGATCATTGTGAGGGGGCATAGAATTGTTTAAAAAGACAGGGACAAAGATTGACGGGCAGTTGATGTTTGGACTCCGAGCTGAGAGGGAGTTGAGTCTAGACCGGACCAGGAGAAGGTCGTGGTCTGAGAAAGTGAAGAATTGTGACGGAGTTCGGAAGATAACTCTGCACTGTGGGTTCCAGGGATAGTGAGTGGAATTCGAGACCCAGAGTGGGTTACTTTGAGTCGGGCCTAGAGAGAGGCTAGTATACCTGTCGTGTGGGACGAGATTTTAGTAGCCGTAAGAGGCAATGTTATTCGAAGTGTTCCATTGGGGATGGAGATATATTCTTAGAGAATTATTGTTCCTGGATTTATATGCTACCTGTGTCTGTGTTAATTCATAATTAAAGGAATATTATGTGCGCAAATTAACGCTTGTTCACTGACTGGTGTTTGGGTGTGATGCATCTTGGTTAATCTGTTGTTCAACATCACATTGTTACAAGGACATACCCTAGACACAACCATAGCCACTCTATCTGTCACTTAGTCAACATTCACTTTGTGTCAGAGAAGATTTCTGGAGGCTTCGTCCATCAAGAACAATATAGACATTGTTGTCATTCCGTTTATCGGTGAACTAGTCGATTAGAAAGAATACTAACATCGGAGACATTAGGCGGATGCCCAATTACAACAACAATGATGAGGGCTCTCCTGTCAAGAATAAACACCAATTTCAGTAGACAGCGCATTTCAAAAGTGTCGGAGAATTAATACAGAGTCCACGAGAAACCAGATAAAAATAACTCTTCTCACTCAGAGAGAGAGAGAGGGTGGACAGCGGAGCGTGTCTACGGTATAAACACTGGGTTTTTTCCGTGCGAGAACTTAGTAGCACATAGGTCACGAGAAGGTCAGGACAGGTAAATTGGATACCAGGCAGTATTTCTTCAGCTATCAGGGACGTCAGAAAATTAACGCAAACAGGCGCGTGTGTTTATAGGTCAAGTGAACAGTACAAAAAGTCGGCGCCATGATACTGGCAAGATGATATCCTGACAGGTGCGTGTGGGTGTGACGAAGACAGGATTTAAGACAGTGAGCAATTTCGTTGGGAAGTCCTGGGCGTGGTGAGACATCTTGTGTGTGTGTTGAGGACAAAGCACAGTGTGGTTGCAGGGCGATAGGTTAAGAATTCACCACAGGTAAAACGACGGGTGAGGACGGTGGAAATTGTGAGTCGCCACGGACAAATTGGGTTGACAAGAGGGTCAGTGCTGTTTACGAGGACAGCGAAGTATGTGTGGATAACGGAAAAGTTCCGGACATTACTTTGTTCGCAGTCAGTGAAGATTGTAGTACACTGAGGTACTAACAGAGATGACCGGCGGGTTCAAGGCCGTGGACAATGGAAAGTTACTGAAAAATTGTCCAGAGTAGAACGAGATAAACACGTTGTTTTTCTACTGAAACTAGGATTTACGTTTAACGTCTGTGTGTGTGTGTGTCATCATCGGCAAACAAACCACAACAGTCATTCAGGTGCCGTCTTCGCAAGTATGAGCGCATTTCTTCACCAAAAAAGACTTGCAAAACGGATTTAAAGCGCGTGATCATTTTCTGCCATTCGTTGGTTTAACCGGGTCAGCAACAGTGAAACCATACCATCACTTCAAAGCGACAGTGACTACGCAGATAAACATTCATTGATTTTAAAGGTATTTTCGGCTCCCCAAAACGCAACGAAAACCCAATATTTCTGGCAAAACAAGAGCGTTCACATACATTATACAATCACAGGCCAACTCTACAGGGAGGATACAAAAAACGTTACGGACTGTGTAGAGACAAGGCGTTGGGATAATTATCATCATCTTTAACTTTTACGACAGTCGAAAATCGTGTCACCACGTCAACAAAAAGTGACAACGCATCAGAACATTAATTCATTGTGGGAATCTAACGTCGTAATCTTTTCAAAACAGTAACGGACAAACATTTCCAGGCGATTTTCGGACACTATTAAAAACAAACTAAGGACTTTTGTAAGATTCTACCATCACATTGGTGGCGGCAACCCTTGTTTGCTTCTGTTGTTCTCATCGTCCTAAGTATTGATGTTGTTGTGCGTTACGTAAATATTTGTATGTGGTCCAGTGTTCGTTATAAGTAGGATATTTTTGCATTGTTTCTCGAAATGCGGGAGACGGCGCAAAGGTGAAATTGTCTAGGTACATATTGTATGTTGTTGAGAGACAGCTGACGAGTCAGTTTGTTTTGTGCTGTGGCATTGGGTCGTCTCAACATTATACACGGTGTCCAAGTGTCTACGTCAGATCTATGTACATTATTCATTTATATTTGTTCTTTTTACTGTTTTCTCTTTACTGTTACATATAATATTTGAGTTCTTTGGATATATGGTATTGGTGTAATTCTTATGTTAATATAGCTTCTATCTAGATGGTATTTGTCAGTTTATATTATGCGCACGGTATTGTCTTTCATGGGCATGTTTATGTCAGTGGTTTTTATTTCTATGTAATCATCCGTCTGCGTTTCACCGGCCTATGCATCTAGCGTTTAATAGTTGGCATTTAGTGTGTATCATTCATTTGTGTATGTATATGTATGTTTACAACTATTTCCAGGAATTGCTCTACAGTTATTTGATATATATAGATATATATACGAGGGAGTATAGTTAATATTCCCCCTCACTACCTAGTGCTTATATCGTGACTGGGTGAGTACAGAGTGATATTGTAGCACTACGGATTTACGTACACAGGGAGTGCGGGTGTACTTAGGGAAGTGACACAAAGACTAACAGCAGAGTCTGTACATTTATAGTTGGCTGATCCACAGCAACGTGTCCACAAGTACAAGATGCCTACTTTAATGGACTATATTGAAGCAGGTGAACGAATAGGCCTGAAAGGTAAAGAGTTACAGGAGTATGCAGAAGCAAAAGAACAAAAGCAGACGGAAAGAGAGGAGAGGCATAATGAACGCGAGGCTAAGCGTCTACAGGAAGAGAAAGAGACACAAGTAAAACTAGCTGAAATGGAAAACAAGCGTCTACAGGAAGAGAAAGAGACACAAGTAAAACTAGCTGAAATGGAAAACAAGCGTCTACAGGAAGAGAAAGAGACACAAGTGAAACTACAAATGGAACAACTAGAACTTGAAAAGTTAAAACAAACAAATGCGGTGGAAATCGAGAAAGAGAAGATTAAAATGGAAGCTGAAATTGCACTAAAAAAACTAGAACTATCTTCGAAAGGTCAAAGTGAGGAAAGCAGAAGACCGTCGCAGTCGTCACAGAGATTAAAACTGCCATATTTTACAGACCGGGACCAACTTGAAAATTATTTGGCCAGGTTCGAGGCATCAGCCAAAGCGTTAGGTATTCCAGAGAAAGAGTATGGGATGCGACTTGGCGAATTTCTTACGGGCAAGGCACTAGACACCATGTTCAATTTACCTGTAGAAGAAAGAAACAACTACACTATCTTACGTCAACGTTTGCTGACAAAGTTCCAACTAACTGAACATGGATATAGAACAAAGTTTAGACAGTTAGTGCCAGAGACAAATCAAGATTTCACAGATTTTGTTAACACTGTAAAGAATACATTTAACAAATGGATGGAGCTTGCAGAAGTAGGGAAAGATTTTAATAAATTAGTAGATCTAATGTTAAGAGACAAGGTAGTATCTGCATGCAATTCTAACTTAGTAGCTTTCTTTGAGGAACGTAAGCCAAAGGACATAGACACAATGTCTCAGTTAGGGCAAAACTACATGACTGCACATCCTAACGTATCTATTGGGAAACTAATGAGTGAGGAAATAGTCTGTGCAGCGTACACTAAACAGGACCAGAATCCAGTCATCAGACCAAGGGCGAAAAGTGTGGATTCAGCACAGAAAGGTGAGCAGCAAGAACTTCAAGATAATGGTTTCCGAGGAAACAATGTTGGTAGAGTAGGACGGTACCCGTATAGAAGAGGGAACTTCCAGAGACGTCAAAATTATGCCGGATGTTGGAATTGTGGGAGCTGGAGACACAAGGCAGCACAGTGTGATGCACAACCATCAGAGGGACCAACGAACAACACGAAAAGGGAGATTACTTGTTTCAAATGTGGAAAGAATGGGCATGTCAGCCATCAATGTAGGATGAGAGAAACAGCGCACTCAAATGCAGCGCAAGTAATTGAGACGCTGAACAATGAAGATTGTAGTGGGTGCAAACCTCTTTTTGAAAAAGACAGTCAGCCAGTCTTAATATGTGGTCATACAGTGAAAGCAGGATCAGCAGTACATGAAGGAGGAAGCCTGAAGCTGCATCAGGGATTCGTCAATGATAGACCAGCGTTAACAATTAGGGATTCCGGATGTACGTCTATCGGAGTGAGGAGAAGTTTAATAGATCCCTCGGATTATACAGGGAAAAAGATTAGATGCATAACATTCAACGGCACAGTAGAGTTCTACCCAGTAGCCATAATAACAGTAAAAACACCATATATCACTGGAAGAGTGACAGTGTGTGTTTTGGACTCACCAGTGGCTGATTTGATCATAGGAAATGTTATAGGAGTTAAAGATTGTACAGAAGAGGAAGTAGTTTATTGGGACCGAAAATATAGTGTAAGCAGTAACGACGTAATTACCACAAGAGAACCTAAATTAGAGAGTATAGCTGAGGTAGAAGAGGCACTTGAAGTAGACACAGGAACTCAGGACAAGGATAGTACAGCGGAGCAGATGAGAATGGATCCCAAATATAGTGCTAGTGAATCCCAGAGACAAGATACTACTCTGAACAATTGTTCCCAAGGGTGTAGGAGAGTAGAACATAGGCAGTCAAAGAAAGGTAGATGGTGCTTCGAGAGGAAGAACAATGTTTTCACTCGCCGCTTTTCAGATAGTGGAACTGCACGTGGGCAAGGAGCAGTACCTTTAGCACATAGAGACCGATATACTAGAACAGCTCAGGATAGTGCATGTGCAGGGCACATAGGCATAAGGCATATGCAGCAGAAAGCAAGGTGCCAGATAAATGGGCCAAGATTGAATAAAGAGTTCAGACTAAACAGAGACTCAAGTGTAACGGTGCAATATGCAGATAGAAAAGTTGAGTTAGGTCTAAAGAGTGTTCGCGACATTACTGACCCAGGGCTAGGGATAGCAAACAGATGTTGTAATTGTAGAGGTACCATGAGTCATGGGTACATGAAAGGTAGACACAGCATCGACAGGAATCAGAGGTGGGTTAATGCAAGAACAGAACCACCTGATATAGGGTCGGTACACAAATAGTATTGTGTGGTCGTGAAGTAGTAAGAGACCTGTGGGTACATAAGTATAATGCTTTCCTATGACGTATTATTATTATTATGTGATGTAGTAGTTCATACATTGGTACACAAGATAGAAAGTTGTTTTGTATTTATGTGTGGGGAATATGGGAGTGTACTATGAGCATTTGATGTATTAGGTAGTGTGGTAGCTAGAGTAAGGTGCAGCCATACTTACGACTACCCAGACAATGTGTCTGGGTCACATATTTGATAAGTATTAGTCTCCCAACATTTGAAAACGATGTTTTCTTTTGAGGGTGGGGTAGTGTCACATGCCTGTGTTCAGTGGCATTAAGGTGAGTGGCCGTACAATATAAACAGTTCACGAGGTGAAAGGGCATTCACCGGAAAGAAAATATAAGGAGATAAACGGGGTTGGGTGTAAGGTAGAGGGGCTGCAAGAAGGGGCAGACAGTTGGAGCAGTGAGGTGGTGTTTGTGTGGATCATTGTGAGGGGGCATAGAATTGTTTAAAAAGACAGGGACAAAGATTGACGGGAAGTTGATGTTTGGACTCCGAGCTGAGAGGGAGTTGAGTCTAGACCGGACCAGGAGAAGGTCGTGGTCTGAGAAAGTGAAGAATTGTGACGGAGTTCGGAAGATAACTCCGCACTGTGGGTTCCAGGGATAGTGAGTGGAATTCGAGACCCAGAGTGGGTTACTTTGAGTCGGGCCTAGAGAGAGGCTAGTATACCTGTCGTGTGGGACGAGATTTTAGTAGCCGTAAGAGGCAATGTTATTCGAAGTGTTCCATTGGGGATGGAGATATATTCTTAGAGAATTATTGTTCCTGGATTTATATGCTACCTGTGTCTGTGTTAATTCATAATTAAAGGAATATTATGTGCGCAAATTAACGCTTGTTCACTGACTGGTGTTTGGGTGTGATGCATCTTGGTTAATCTGTTGTTCAACATCACATTGTTACAAGGACATACCCTAGACACAACCATAGCCACTCTATCTGTCACTTAGTCAACATTCACTTTGTGTCACTGTCTTTCGATTGCTTCCTCCGTGGTCAGCCATGGGACGATCTCTCCGTCATCATATAGTACTGCCATGGGTGTTTGTTATCCTCGTATAAATCTGGTTCTTCAGTGGTACGTCAGGGCATTGGTTTCCCCTTGAGTTTCTTGTACTTCTTTTCTTTTTCTTTCATGCACCTTCTGTATTCCGTGCACTTGAGTTCGTGTATCCTCTTTGGGGGATGCGTGGTCTCGAGGTATGGTGTCCGCCTCGAGTGCTGGAGGTCCCGGGTTCAAGCCTCGGTGATGCCGGGATTTTTTCTCGTGGACCTCTAGTAATAAATGTCCCCTTGTCTCTGGGTAGTGAGATCGGATGCCCGTGTGTATTGCTGCGCACGTAAAAAATCCATTGGCAGTTGGAAATCGAAAAAAGAGTAGCCTAACGGCGCTGTCCGGGCAAAATTTCGAGCTAAAAATATACCCAAAGTATTTCAGGATCCTCGCCGGTGCTACAGAGTTCGTGCACTGAGCTGAGTTTCTCCAGACTTGGGTTTGAGTTAGGAGGAGAACGGAGCACTTATGGGTTGCATCCGTGTGCCGTGATCTCGATCCATTGACTAAAGCTAAACTAAACTATCCTCTTTATCTCTGCGATTTCTTCATCGGTGAATACTGGCGGTATCGGGCGTCCTCTATGCCGTTGTCAGGGTGCTCATCTCGGTTTGCTTCGGATGTCTGGTGGGATATTGTCTTCCCTTTGAATGTCTCTGGCGTCGCGGTTGGGCTGCTGGCTTTCGCTTGCGGTTCAGGCTCGGTCTCTTGGTTTTCATCTCGCGGTTTCTCTGTGATCTCTTGTATGGCTTCTGTTGGTTTGTTTTGGAAAAGGTCCATTTCAGCTTTTTGCAGTTCTCGCTCTGATTTAATGGTTTGTTGGATTTTTTTCGTTTTCATTCTTCATCAGTGCCATATGTTCCACTTCTTGCTTGACGTTTTGCTGGATCTCCTTTATTTCAGCATGGAGCTTTTCATTGTCGCTTGTCGGTGCCGCTGTTTGAAGCCGCTTGATTTGCTTCTTTAGCTCATCTATCTGGTCTTGCAGTTGAGCTTTTTCCGCTTGTGAGATGCCCTTGGCTGTCTCGCATCTCCGCATTGCGTCCTTATATGAGTCTTTGTGGTGATGGCGAACCTTAAGACGTCTCTGTGTCTTTGAAGGTACGGACAGCCCAAGCATCTTGCTCCATGCTTGCCCAGGCAGATGGCGCATTTTCTTTTGTTGTTGGGTGCTCGGAAGTCAGTGTCCAGCTTGGCCAGAGGACACTCCTTGAAGGCGTGGTTATCGGCGCAATACCGGCAGATTTCCGTCTTACTGCGACATGCTGCTCTGCTGTGGCCGGCCTTCTGGCATCTGGAACATTGATTGACTCTTGGGGTGATGAACATTATAGTGTTATATGAACAATATATATTATAATATTATATTTATGGCGTTAAATAAATGTTAAACACATCAGCAATTTAACATTTTACTTCCCATGTTCTACAAAGAGTACTATATTCTTTTACACTCATGCTTTACGTTGTTTATGTTTTAAAATGTAATGCTTGCTTGCTTGTGTTCGTTGGCTTGAGCTCCAACGCGAAGTCCTGTATGTCGGATGAAGGCATCCTGTTGTCCAACATCAGTGTGATGTCATACATGACCTGAGGTTTGCGTGAGTATCCGTTGTCCCATGTCTGGCTTATTGGTGTGCAGACTGGTGGTTCCTCGCCGTACAGGCAGACACTCTCCGACTTCGGAGGAAAATGTAATTACCTTTCTATGCATCGTTTGAGTTTTAAGTATTCACAATAGTTGCAGTGACCTACCTATGTACTGCTCACTATTTTAGTGTTATATATATATATGAAAATCTTTTGTTATTTTAGTGTTATATATATATATATATATATATATATATATATATATATATATATATATATATATATATATATATATATATATATATATATATATATATATGAACAACTTTATTTTTTATTTTTTTTGCTTTTTTTTATTGTTTGTTGTTGTTGTTTTTTTTTGTTTTGTTTCTTTGTGAATATCTTCTGAAAAAAGTACATAACAAATGTATCATTGTTCGATATGCAAGTCAACCCAGGCCGATAAAGTGCTTGGATTCCCGTAGAAAAAGAAATTTTCTTGGTCACATGTGTAACCACTTTGAGGTCACTACTCGGTGTGCCTGGCCAGATCGTGAACAGTCTATCACAAAGTCACACCTTTTTGAAACTTCCTACCCTACTCATACACTTGCTGGACTGAGAGGCATGCGTCGCCATACTGGACCCTCATTCGCCGATGAATTTATATAGGCGTCAATCCTTCACTTATTAAAAACAAAACAAAACAGATAACTGAACACTGCTCCTCTTTAGTGCGTGTCAAAAGGAGGGGAGCGGTAATCTTTAAACTGTCCTTATGACGTCACTGTTTTTCGCATGCACAGTGACGTCACTTGCTCAACACTCTTGACATCCTTAACAACACTATTTAACAGATTACAAACAATCTCATCGTTATTGTAATTCCTATCACAGTTTTAAGGTTTCATTTGAAGCACTCACTCCCCCCCCCCCCCCAGTCCCCACGTAATAAACAAAATATACTCTCCTCGCAGAATATACTGTTCAGGTTTTACACCGAGCTCAGATTTAATTACGCTGGCGAAGAGAGGAGACACGCTGAGCAACAGTTGTATTCAAACAACACATCCACCCATGGGTCGGCGACTGTGTCAGAAATGTATTTAACGATCGCCTGGCATGTCCAGGTTTCGCACACCCAGCGTACGCGTGCTGCATTTCAAAGATACATCGTTCTCTGAATATGTCCCTGCAAACTTTCACAGTTTATTCTCAGAGCAAATATCCAGATGAGAAGAGGATAAAGCATGGCCAAGAGAAATATTACCCACGAATCTGGTGGCCTCCTGGGCGTGTTAGTCTCAAGACAGTACAATGAGGGTATTCTGCCGTCGATGAAACAATTGGTTCTTTGCTAGCACCTTAGCATTTGACGAGATATGCTACATTTCTGAACACAACTTTATTCGCGCTCTCTCTCTCTCTCTTTTTTCTCTCTTCTCTTCTCTCTCTCTCTCTCTCTCTCTCTCTCTCTCTCTCTCTCTCTCTCTCTCTGTGTCTCTCTCTGTCTCTGTCTGTCTGTCTGTCTGTCTGTCTGTCTGTCTGTCTGTCTGTCTGTCTGTCTGTCTGTCTGTCTGTCTGTCTCTCTCTCTCTCTTTCTCTCTCTCTCTCTCTCTCTCTCTCTCTCTCTCTCTCTCTCTCTCTCTCTCTCTCTCTCTCTCTCTCTCTCTCTCTCTATGCTTCTACTTACAATTGCAAACTACCGATCGTAAAATCACCTAGTATACCACACACAGATAAGAATGTAGAGGTTGATTACGATGTCCTCGAAAATGTTCATGCATTTTTGGACATATCGGCAAAAAGATACCGGCTTCCTTTTCTGAATTTGTGAGAAAATCGGCCACGAATACTGGCTTCCTGTCCATGAATAATTCCGGGTCACAAATAGACGATGTAACTACCCACAGACAAAAAGACATCTCTCATTTGTCTGTTACAGCTCATCCACTTTCTGTCGATGGATGTTTGGAAACATCGACCACAACAGATGGCTTCCTGTCTACGAATGCATGGGAATATGTGGCACAAATACTGACCCCCCCCCCCCCCCCCCCCCAGTCCGCTAAGAGTTAAATGAAGTGCTGGAAGGAAAAGGATTGCGGACAGAGCTTTCTTGTTGTGTCTATGACAGAAACGCTAGAACAGTGGTTCTCAACCACTTGTGGGCCATGCACCCCTTCACCATATTTTCAGAATGTCATTCCCCCCCCCCCCCCCCACCCCAATCCCCTTTACAGTATACGTAAACATGGAAGCTAAATTTAATAACACATACTAGAACAAGTCTAGACGTTTATATAAAGCGTGATGTGACAGTCTACTTATGTTATAAAACTAATTTCAGAAGTACAAAATCATAAAGTATGGAGGGAAAAACAATATCAAGTAATCGGTTCTTGTAGTAACGTGATCTTGAAATAATCTTAATTCCCTCCCCCTGGAAACCCCCCCCTCCCCCAAATCCCCCTCCCCCTCCCCGATTGAGAACCACTGCGCTAGAACAAATCAACATATAAATATAACCTCGGGAGTTTAAAAGATGAAATACGCGTACATTGCTTCCAAGGCCAAATTGAAAATCTTTTCCATTAATATTATATTTTCCCTCTTTCTCTATTCTCGTTTTGTCCCCCACTTCACTCTCCAGATTTACTTTACCAAGTTTGAGACGCATATTTGTGAAGGCAATATCGAATTACTCGTGTGTGTCGAAAACCTTAGAGAGCAGGTTCCCTATAAGACAATATCGAATTAATATATCATGGCAGCACTGTCATAGGGTATTTTCATTTTAAAATAGCCACGTAGTTGAAAAGGATGCAAACCACAAGCTTTCTGAAATAGACGGTGAGTTTGTGAGACAACGACAATGAAGAGTGCACATATGAGTCTTCATACGGGATAGACAGAGAAAAGTGTGGGTGAGTTTTTCCAGATAGTTAAGAGACGTCTCTCTATTTGTTTGTTTGTAGGCAAGAAGGTCAGTCTGTTTGTCTCTCTGTCTGTTGGAAAGTAGGCAGATCGTATTGTCTGTCTTTGATTTTTGTCTCTCAGTCCGTTTGTAGGTTGGTATGTAGATAGACAGGTAGACATGCAGGTATGCATGTAGGTTTGTATATCTGTCTGTCTGTTTGCGAGCCAGCTTGCATATATTTGCCTGCCTGCCTGCCTGCTGTCTGTCTGTCTGTCTGTCTGTCTGTCTGTCTGTCTGTCTGTCTGTCTGTCTGTCTGTCTGTCTGTCTGTCTGTCTGCCTGCCTGTCTGTCTGTCTGTCTGTCTGTCTGTCTGTCTGTCTGTCTGTCTGTCTGTCTGTCTGTCTGTCTGTCTGCCTGCCTGCCTGTCTGTCTGTCTGTCTGTTTGTCTGTATGCGTGCGCGTACGTACACACACACGCACGCACGCACGCACGGACATATACACACGTACACACATATACACACGCACACACGCACATACGTACATACGCACATACATACATACATACATACATACATACATACATACATACATACATACATACATACATACATACATACATACATACATACATACATACATACATACATACATACATACATACATACATACATACATACATACATACATACATACATACATACATACATACATACATACATACATACATACATACATACATACATACATACATACATACATACATACATACATACATACATACATACATACATACATACATACATACATACATACATACATACATACATACATACATACATACATACATACATACATACATACATACATACATACATACATACATACATACATACATACATACATACATACATACATACATACATACATACATACATACATACATACATACATACATACATACATACATACATACATACATACATACATACATACATACATACATACATACATACATACATACATACATACATACATACATACATACATACATACATACATACATACATACATACATACATACATACATACATACATACATACATACATACATACATACATACATACATACATACATACATACATACATACATACATACATACATACATACATACATACATACATACATACATACATACATACATACATACATACATACATACATACATACATACATACATACATACATACATACATACATACATACATACATACATACATACATACATACATACATACATACATACATACATACATACATACATACATACATACATACATACATACATACATACATACATACATACATACATACATACATACATACATACATACATACATACATACATACATACATACATACATACATACATACATACATACATACATACATACATACATACATACATACATACATACATACATACATACATACATACATACATACATACATACATACATACATACATACATACATACATACATACATACATACATACATACATACATACATACATACATACATACATACATACATACATACATACATACATACATACATACATACATACATACATACATACATACATACATACATACATACATACATACATACATACATACATACATACATACATACATACATACATACATACATACATACATACATACATACATACATACATACATACATACATACATACATACATACATACATACATACATACATACATACATACATACATACATACATACATACATACATACATACATACATACATACATACATACATACATACATACATACATACATACATACATACATACATACATACATACATACATACATACATACATACATACATACATACATACATACATACATACATACATACATACATACATACATACATACATACATACATACATACATACATACATACATACATACATACATACATACATACATACATACATACATACATACATACATACATACATACATACATACATACATACATACATACATACATACATACATACATACATACATACATACATACATACATACATACATACATACATACATACATACATACATACATACATACATACATACATACATACATACATACATACATACATACATACATACATACATACATACATACATACATACATACATACATACATACATACATACATACATACATACATACATACATACATACATACATACATACATACATACATACATACATACATACATACATACATACATACATACATACATACATACATACATACATACATACATACATACATACATACATACATACATACATACATACATACATACATACATACATACATACATACATACATACATACATACATACATACATACATACATACATTGGCACCTTGCCGTCTTGACAGACGATAGTTTGTGCTTTAAAAAGGCATAATAACTTTTAACTATGGCGGTAGCGAGTGTGACTGATAAGGCCAATTTGCTCTGTAAATGTCCGTTCACAGTGGGTGCATGTGAACACGTGGTCATTTCCACCATCATGCACCATCTTACGTCTCAAACGCTTGGTGTGTGACTTTTCTGCAATATACATACATACATACATACATACATACATACATACATACATACATACATACATACATACATACATACATACATACATACATACATACATACATACATACATACATACATACATACATACATACATACATACATACATACATACATACATACATACATACATACATACATACATACATACATACATACATACATACATACATACATACATACATACATACATACATACATACATACATACATACATACATACATACATACATACATACATACATACATACATACATACATACATACATACATACATACATACATACATACATACATACATACATACATACATACATACATACATACATACATACATACATACATACATACATACATACATACATACATACATACATACATACATACATACATACATACATACATACATACATACATACATACATACATACATACATACATACATACATACATACATACATACATACATACATACATACATACATACATACATACATACATACATACATACATACATACATACATACATACATACATACATACATACATACATACATACATACATACATACATACATACATACATACATACATACATACATACATACATACATACATACATACATACATACATACATACATACATACATACATACATACATACATACATACATACATACATACATACATACATACATACATACATACATACATACATACATACATACATACATACATACATACATACATACATACATACATACATACATACATACATACATACATACATACATACATACATACATACATACATACATACATACATACATACATACATACATACATACATACATACATACATACATACATACATACATACATACATACATACATACATACATACATACATACATACATACATACATACATACATACATACATACATACATACATACATACATACATACATACATACATACATACATACATACATACATACATACATACATACATACATACATACATACATACATACATACATACATACATACATACATACATACATACATACATACATACATACATACATACATACATACATACATACATACATACATACATACATACATACATACATACATACATACATACATTGGCACCTTGCCGTCTTGACAGACGATAGTTTGTGCTTTAAAAAGGCATAATAACTTTTAACTATGGCGGTAGCGAGTGTGACTGATAAGGCCAATTTGCTCTGTAAATGTCCGTTCACAGTGGGTGCATGTGAACACGTGGTCATTTCCACCATCATGCACCATCTTACGTCTCAAACGCTTGGTGTGTGACTTTTCTGCAATAATTTTCTCCTTTGACTTTATTCCATTTCTGATATTTGCCCTCCATGCAACACGTTCAGCGGCGACTTGCTCCCAATGTGCATTATCAATGCCTGTATCAATCATGTCCCGCTTACACACATCTTTGTATCGTAGTAGAGGCCGACCCTGAGATCTCTTACCCATCTGTAATTCACCAAAAAAGATATCCTTTGGTATTCTACCATCATCCATCCGCCTAAGATGTCCTATCCATCTAAGTCTACGAAGACTGAGCATGGAATAAACTGTCACACAACCTGATCTTTCCAATACTTCAGTATTTGTGATTTTGTCTTGCCACTTAATACCAAGAATTCTTCGCAGACACCGCATATGAAAGCTGTTTAAATTGTTCTCTTGGTGTGAGTAAGTTGTCCAGGTTTCACTGCCATAGAGAAGAGTACTAAGGACACAGGCTTGATAGACAAGGACTTTTGTTTTGGCAGTAAGTTTCCTGTTCTCCCAGACTCTTTTTCTTAACCTGTTCATTGTTGTTGCTGCCTTACCAATCCGGATGTTGATTTCCTGATCTAGGGATAATTTGCTATTTACCACCGATCCTAGATATGTAAAATGGTCTACTATCTCTAGTTTGGCGTCGTCAATAAAGATTGATGGTACCCCATGTGCACCTTGTGACATAATCTGTGTCTTCTTTTTGCTAATTGTTAAACCAAATTCAGAACAAGCATTGGAGAATGCAGATAGTAGACATTGCAATTCTTCCTCAGAGTGGGTCGTAACTGCAGCATCATCTGCAAAAAGCAACTCTCTGATCAGTACCCTCCTAATTTTGGTCTTAGCCTTCAATCTCTGAGCATTGTAGAGGCCGCCATCTGAGCGTGAGTGAATGTATATACCACCATCCTGATCACGAAATGCATATTTCAGTAGAAGTGAAAAGTATATTCCAAAGAGGGTGGGAGCTAGTACACAACCTTGCTTAACTCCACTCTTGATTTCAAATTCTTCAGAAGTTGCACCATCAAACTTGATTATACCCTTCATGCCTGTGTGGAACGATTCCACAATGGACAGAAGAGTTGGTGGGCAGCCAATCTTCTTTAGTGCCTTGAACAGACCCTCACGACTGACCAAATCAAATGCCTTTGTGAGGTCGATGAAGGCAATAAACAGTGGTTGATTCTGTTCACGGCATTTTTCTTGCATTTGTCGCAATGAGAATATCATATCAGTGGTAGACCGGTTCTGTCGAAAGCCACACTGTGATTCGGGGTAGACTTGATCTCCTAGGACTTGAAGTCTGCGCAGAACAATTCTGGCAAATACTTTTCCAACAATACACAGAAGTGAGATACCCCTATAGTTGTTGCAGTCGCTCCGATCGCCCTTGTTCTTGTACAGTGTTATGATGCTTGAATCTTTGAAATCCTGTGGGACTTGTCCTTCACGCCAGCATAGCTCTATTAGCTGGTGGATCTGTATAGTGAGTGTGTCTTGCCCACTCCTGATAACCTCTATTGGAATCCCATCCTTACCTGGAGCCTTGCCAGATGCAAGTTCATTTATAGCACACTTAACTTCTTTTATGGTGGGAAGTGTGTCCAGGTGGTCAAGAGTTGGTAGAGCCTCTATGGCGTTGAGGGCATTATCCGCTAGTTTGGTCTCACTTGAGTAAAGCTCCAAATAGTGCTCTACCCATCTGTCCATCTGCTGTTTCTTATCAGTGATGACTTCTCCAGTCAAGGTTTTCAATGGTGCACTTCTTTTGATCACTGGACCACAGGCTTTCTTTATTCCTTCATACATGCTTCTTATGTCTCCCTTATCACTTGCGATTTGAATGGACTCACATAACTTGATCCAATAATCATTTGCACACTGCCTGGCAGCCTTTTGCACATCCTTCCTAGCTTGCCTTAGCTCACTCAGAGTGTTACGCGTTGGTCTTTCCTTGTTTCTTAAGAGAGCTTTCTTCTTCTTATCAATCAAGGGCTGCAGAGTCTCGCTGTTGGCCGCAAACCAGTCCTGCCTCTTATGATCCACAGTGCCGTAAACCTTTACGGCAGTTTTACAAAGAGTTTCCTTAAGTTTATTCCATTTATCATTTACTGTACAATTTTCTGGTGTATCAGTGAAAGCGTATTCAAGTTGCTGTTGAAACTGAAAGCACTTTTCAGGATCATGAGTGTTAATAATATTAATCCTGGGGCTAGATTTGTGTTTAGCTGTGTAGATTCTCTTTGGTCTCAGTCTAACCCTTGCAACAACCAAAGAATGATCCGTATCACAGTCAGCACTGTGGTAACTACGAGTCAATGATATATGGTTCAGATGTTGTCTCCGTGTGATGATGAAGTCCAGCTGGTGCCAATGGCCGGATCTTGGATGTTTCCATGTGACCTTATGCATCTCTTTTGTTTTAAAAAAAGAGTTTGTAATACATAGGTCATTACTGGTGCAATGCTCCAGCAGCCTTTGCCCATTTTCATTCATGCGACCGATGTTGTATTTTCCAAGGCACACTGGCCATGAACTCGAGTCCTTGCCCACACGAGCATTGAAATCACCGAGCATATAAATGTAGTCGGATTTTGGAAACTGCCTTGATCACAGAGTCTAACTCCTCATAGAACAAATCCTTCACATCAACAGAGGAATCGAGTGTCGGTGCATATGCAGTAATAATGGTGGCAAACCCACAAGAGGTTGCCAAGCGCAGGGATAATAGTCTTTCATTTCCTCCTGCTGGAATTTCAATCATTCCCAGTAGCGAATTCTTCACTGCAAAGCCCACACCGTGTTGCCTTTTTTCTGCTTGCCCTTTACCCTTCCAGAAAAAGGTGTAGTTGTTTTCCCTGAGTGACCCTTCCTCAGCGAGGCGAGTCTCCTGCAGGCCAGCAATATCAATGTTAAGACGATTGAGTTCGGCATCAATCACAGCCGTTTTTCTCACATCATCAATATTGGTCAAGTCTGTGGAAAATCCTGGACACATGGTTCTCACGTTCCAGGTTGCAAGCCGTAGCTTGAGGTTTCTATTTATATTTTTGTTTGTACCTGGTGCATTGGTTTTACAGCCTGCGATTCAGATTTTGTCCTAGCCCCAAGCACCCATTGAAGCAGGCAGGCTGTGGCGGATCAGCACCCAATTGGCTGGGGGCTGCCCAGCTTGAGGCGGGCGGTAGCTGATCAGTGACACCTATAGGTGTCTCCCACCGTCAGAGGCAACGCGT
>OY992878.1:35100873-35138373 GCA_963921405.1 Cepaea hortensis
GTGTGTGTGTGTGTGTGTGTGTGCGCGCGCGTACGTGCGTGCTCGCGTTCGTGTATGTGTGTGTCTGTGAGTGTAGGATTGCGTCATTAGATTTTATGGCCGTCCATGGTATTCTATGCATTTTCGTAAGAAAATATATGTCCACGGCCATTAGATGTTTCTCAGCTTGTCTGCTTATTTGCTTATTTTTCCTTGTTTCACATCGTCTAATATTTTCATCTAATTCAATGAGGGCCAAATAATACATGTGTGTTTTGTTTATCAATTGGCTATGTGGCATCAAAAGGTTTCCTAGTTGATATTTCAGTGCAATACGTGTACAATATTGGAAAAAAAACAATTATTTATCTTCTTTAAATATTCGTTAATATATTGTACAAAGCATTGCGGTCCGACGTGTTTGTGTGGTCGTTATTTGACCTATGCTGGTTTAATATAAAATTATGAGACATACAGTGCTGTTTCAATGGTTACGTACGAATCCTGTCCATATTCCATAGTTTTGGGTTCATGTGGACGATAGACCAGGCTAATGAAGATACCTCTTTAGGGGTGTCTGGCTGATTTTGCGTTGAGGTGCACTTGTTCCTAATGCCAGGCGCTGTCGTCATTTGGAGGTAACGGGTTCGAGTCCCTGTCGGTAGTAATAGCTTCAATTGCTATGTTGCTAGTGCGTCCTCTAATTCTTTCTTCTGCTTCTATGAGCATCTACAATATGTGTGTGCGTTTATTGATGAATTGTTTCACATTAACACAGTACGCTGGGCTCTCTACAGCACGGCACCATTCTTTATATCAGTGCAGTTGACAGCTTTTCTCTGGTGAGAATGTTTTCCATCCTGCCAAAGGCTACCGTATCGATTCTTGTTACAAGCTTCACCAGACATCTCACATCAAATGTTATGACAGTTCCGAGATAGTTGTAACGTACGCCTGTTTAAGAAATGTCCCGTTTATGTGGATATTCCATTGTGGTATTTCTTTCATCTTTTGAGGTGACCATACATTTTGTTTTCTTATAATTTAACTTTAACTCTAGTTGCTCAATGTGTACAATAACCACATCAACACATTGTCTGCCATCAGTGCGGTATATCTACAAACGTTACAATGTTGATGATCGCGTTTCATCTCATATCCTATAACTTTATTATCAAATAGTCAAAGATTGATCACGCTAGCCAGTCTCACATTAGGCCGTTTCGACATCTCATATTTTATATAGCAATAATATGGTCCATATTATCCATATTAAATTCATAACAAACGTTAAGCATTTACACAATATGTGATCCACGGAAGCGTCGTGAGTAGTCCCGCGTCTCCCAACCCAATGATCTTGTATTCAAATCCACATCGAACCGGATTTTAAAAATGAAAGGGCAGAATGTTGATTCTGCCTACAATGAGAACCAGGAGATGTTTTGAAGGGTACAGGCGGCTGGCGTGATGCATACTACTCACCAACCCAGTGTGGATTGGTCTACAGAAATGAATTTATCACCATATGTCCAATGCATCTTCAGTTGTATAAAAAGGACCTTTACTTTAACATATATATAAATATTATTTTATTTTTTGCATATCCTTTTTACAGGACATCGCAAGTTTACATTTAGTAGTTTGCCATTGTTTTATGAACGACCGGCTCCCATACCAACACATTAAAACCCAGCACAACGCGGTCTGCTGCCAAATCGGTCTCTGGGTTTCAAACGAGGGTAAGCGGACTTACGAATTGAGTCCGTAAGCCCCATGGCCACGAAGACTTAACATATATACACAGTATGAAATAACGTGTAATGAGAAAAAAGTCCTTGCTGAAGACTCGTTAAGCCGATGTTCCTTGCGGAGATGACACCTTATTATGATAATGTATCACACACTCAAACCCTAGGATCAACGTACACGTCAGAGTATCAGTTTACAAATATACATTTTTGAACATATCGATCCGTTCCCTGCCTGCCTCCCTGAAATGTCAACGGGTTCTTCATCTCCTTATTTACCCATCCATCAATTCCCTGGTTTCAAATTTCCCTCATTCATCTTCCATTCATCCATCAGATTTATTCTGGCGGCAGACGCCCGCCCCTCGTCCGTTAGATTCAAGATTCTCTTGTCATTCATCACGGTTCAAGATTAGAAGATCAGGAAGACGATGCTGGTGGAGATAATCATGATATAATCGAGGTGAAGAAGAAGAAGAAGAAGAAGAAGAAGAAGAAGAAGAAGAAGAAGAAGAAGAAGAAGAAGAAGAAGAAGAAGAAGAAGAAGAAGAAGAAGAAGAAGAACAACAACAACAACAACAACAACAACAACAACAACAACAACAACAAAATAGCAACAACAACAAAATAGCAATTACAACAACGAGGAGGAGGATGAGGGGGAGGAAGGGGAGAAGGAGAACGAAGAGCATCCATTGAGGCAGCAGAAGAAGGAGGATAATAGACATTTGATGAGGCAGCAGCAGCAGAAAAAGTCGATTACAGTCGTTAGGTATCACAAAATCATAATCAGATGACTTGCTGAATGATGTAGTCGATCATGCTTCTTAACATGTTATAAGCCCCAACAGTGTGTATCAAGTTGTTTCCTCACACTTATGTACCATGACAAAAGACTTCCAAGATTCGTCTCTCTCTCTATCTGTCTCTATCTTTCTTTCCATACACATTCCCGACGTCATGACCTATTATAGTTTTCCAGTTTTCTCTTCTTATAAAATGGCCCAAAACTGGAAAATGCAAACTAAAAAACAACATTGCAGTGATTTGAACAAACGAATCGATTACAGAGACAGGCAGATACTAACAAACACATAACACAATTTCTCTTCTGTATAAGCTAGACACATCAACAAAATAGAATACCGTGGAGCCAATAAACAGGGATATATGAGCGAGACAATGAAATACTTCCAACAATCACTTTGGCCGAGGTGTCGGTTCCTTTCCACACAGACCCAGGTAATAAATGTGTCAGCTGGAGAATAGGAGAATTGTTGTATTTCCTAACACATCTCAGCAACAGGCAATAACTACATAGTCCCACACCAGCTGTCACTTATCTAACATATGGATAACCCTGTAGTGGATTGTGTCGTACAGCTGTTAATCCTCGTGACAAGATTGAAATCTATCTATGTAAAACATGTTTGCCAGCGTGCCTTTTCACAGGAGGATTTGCCTCCTTTTATCTGTCCGTAAGGACAGATGTCTGTATATTTACACATTGTATTACAACATATTTAAACAAGTAAACAAAATTCGTACTTCTTTGCCTAATAGCAACGCAATGCACATGTCTGTCCGCGGTGGTTTGTGTTATGAGCTGCATATTCAGGAAAATGGCGGGTTGCCGGTTACCGAACTAGCTGGTAATGCGTGTGTAATGGCTGCTTTTTCTGGTGACGTCTGCTACCATATACGAACAACTGTAATGCAATGGCAGATTGTAGTGTCAACAATCTGGCAGCAGCCTTATGCATGCGTGTGCGTGCTTTTAGTTTTGTTTCGCTTTCCACATTGGACAGTGAGCAGTTTTTTGTGTGGTTTTCGCTGGCACAAGTACAGAGCAGTTATCGGGTAAACCTGTTGCTATGAATTTGGAACCGCGACTAGCAAACTACCTAACCAACCAACCAACCAACCAACCAACCAACCAACTAACCAACCAACTAACTAACAAACTAACTAACTAACTGATTAAACTAACTGACTAACTAACTGACTGACTGACTGACCGACTGACCAACTAACCAACCAACTAACTAACTAACTAACTAACTAACTAACTAACTAACTAACTAATTGACTGACTGACTAACTAACTAACTAACTAACTAACTAACTAACTAACTAACTGACTGACTGACTAACTATCTAACTAACTAACTAACTAACTAATTGACTGACTGACTAACTAACTAACTAACTAACTAACTAACTAACTAACTAACTAACTGACTGACTAACTATCTAACTAACTAACTAACTAACTAATTGACTGACTGACTAACTAACTAACTAACTAACTAACTAACTAACTAACTAACTAACTAACTAACTAATTGACTGACTGACTGACTAACTAACTAACTAACTAACTAACTAACTAACTAACTGACTGACTGACTAACTATCTAACTAAATAACTAGCTAGATAGCTAACTAACTAGCCAACTAAGTAGCTAACTAATTAACTAGCTAACTAGCTAACTAACTAGCTAAATAACTAACAAGTTACCTAACTAACTAACTAGCTAACTAACTAGCTAACTAAGTAGCTAACTAGCTAACTAGACAATTAACTAACTAACTGACTGACTGATTGACTTACTGACTGACTGACTGACTGACTAACTAACTACCTAACTAACTAACAAACTAACTAACTAGCTAGCTAGCTTACTAGCTAACTAATGAACTAACTCATTAATAATAAATAACTAGTTGCCTAACAAACTAACTAACTAACTAACTAACTAACTAACTAACTAACTAACTAACTAACGTACTAACTAACTAACTAACTAACTAACTATCTAACTAACTAACTAACTAACTGATTGACGTATTGATTGACTGACTGACTAACTAATTAACTAACTAGCTAACTAACTAGCTAGCTAACTAGCTAACTAATTAACTAACTAACTAGCTAAATAACTAACTAGCTAACTAACTTGCTAGTTAGCCAGCTAACTAAATAAACTAACTAGCTGACTAACTAGCATATATGTTTCAGAAACAACATGGAGACGGATTTATATTGACATTGACGTAAGCTCCCAGATCGACCCAGCCTAAACGGGTACGCGGAAATGTCCTGGGCAGTGAATGCTGCCAGTGTTATATTGACAATACCAATCGCCGGGTGCCGATTCCTCCTATAACATGGGGCTAGCCAAGAGGTCTCAAGGTGTGTAAATTGTTTCTTGTTTACTTTTACACCGATATCTGTCTTTCTAATCACAAGTCATCACTGGACCTGGCAGGACATTGTCATATGCCGATGATGTTTTAGTGTATCGTCAGGGTAAGGATAGAGAGGAGGTTGCTGTGGAGCTACAAACCGAACTCAATCGCATAAGTACTTGGTGTGATGAAGCTGGGGCAATGGTCAACCCAACAAAGGCAACAGTGACTTGGTTCTCGTTGAATAATCATATTGTCAACAATCCAACACCAACTGTAATGCTGTGTTCAGAGACGGTGGAAAGAACGCAGGCAATGAATTACCTGGGGATACGGTTTGATCGAAGCCTTGCTTATAATGTGCACATAGACCAGGTGATAACAAAGGCCAAGCGGGGTTTGGCAGCGATGCGGGTGATGGCGGCAGCAAACTGTGAGCAGCGCCATCTATGTCTTCTGTACGAGGGGCTGGTCATGTCTGTTTTGGAGTATGCAATGGCAATCCTGACTGTCAGCCATAATCAGATAGAAAGGATGGAAAGGATACAGAATGAAGCTATGCGCATTATTCTTGGATGTACAAGAGATACAGCATGCAGGGCGATGCGCTACCTTCTTGATTTTCCAACCATTGAAGAGAGAATGCAAGTTTGCAGGGCACGCGCCTACCTCAGAATTAACGCAAACACACAGCATCCACTGCATAGTGAAATTAGGAAGGTGAAGGGCAGCAGGTTAAAAAGAGGACGGTCGTGGATGGGTCAAGCCGAGGACATTCTTCAACAGGTGTGTTCACTTGAGGACTTAGAACCTGGCGAGGAGTGGGTGCAAGTGCCAACAGACTTTTGCACATCCTTTTCAGTTTGCATCCAACTAGATAGAAAATGCAGACAAGAAAATCCGGCTGCTGTTGAGGCTGAAGTACAAGCGTTGATTTTCGAGAATTCGCTAGACAGTGACGCGGTCATCTACACAGATGGGTCGGTCATCCGACATGTGAGAAGCTCATGGGCCTTTACAGCTCGGGCCGGAGGGAGAATTGTGAAGGAGGACTCTGGTGCTTTCACTGAAACCACAAGTAGCCTGACCATGGAAGTCATGGCAGTAAGTAAAGCAATAACATGGCTCGAGACACAGACATTCACTAGGGCTTGTTTCCTTAGCGACTCAATGAACATGATCAAGAGGATAGAGGAGGGTTCGATCCGAAGAGAATGGTTGCTGCCTCTGAAGCGGTCTCGGCTGGCAAAGATTAGTTTCATCTTCGTGCCAGGGCATGCGGGAGTACAAGGAAATGAGCGGGCTGACAAGCTCGCAGGTGAGGCTACTGTTGAGGGCGGACGCGCCATGGACCAGGCCGACATTCTGAATGCTCTACGAGAAGTGAGACTTTTGCAAGAACCAAGTGATGACTGTGAATCTACAACAATGGCCAGACTGCGAGAGCAGCAAATTAAAAGAGGGGTGGCCAAACAAGAACACTACGCAGGAAGCCAAAGAAGATTGATAAACCAACACAGAACTGGCGTCGTTAGCCGCTACACGCTGCGGGATTTGCTGAGGAGGGGATCCGAGCACTTATGGACTGAATGGTCCGATGTGCAACGAGGATGATCTGTCGACTAACTAACTAACTAACTAACTTTCTAATCACAAGTGATCACACTTTCCTGAAAACTAACTGCAAATCTCTTTCGTTAATCCCTTCCGATAATATTCTTAGAGACGGTAAATTATAATCCACTGACCCGAGCTTCCAGGTCGATTTTGTCTCCAATAGGTACCAGCAAATCTCTGGAGAGTAAAGGCGGCCGGAATTATATTGACCACCACATCCATTAAGTGCTAACTAGGTTATAAAAATTTGTGGCTGAACCATACACCTAATAACAATAAGGCGTGAAAGGGTGTACATTTAATCTGCATTAATGTATCGAGAGACACATAAATTAACGTTCACAATTCACTCAGTGCATCTACGTTCCTTTATTCACTCATTACTAATGTTATGAACATGGGGCATAATATCGAAAACTGACTACATGTATAGTATCTTGTGTAAGTAAGTAAAGATAGATAACTGACCATATACATTATATCTTTTGAAAGTAAATAAAGATGGATATCTGAGCTCATACACTATATCTTGTGTAAGTAAGTAAAGATAGATAACTGATCATATACATTATATCTTTTTAAAGTAAGTAAAGATGGAGAACTGAGCTCATACATCATATCTTGTGTAAGTAACGAACGAACGAACGAACAAACTTTATTTTCGCAGGGTAACAAATTGGGCACGCAGGCCCGTCTTACATTCGGCCCTTCCAATAACTCATCTTTCGTTCATCAGTGCATAGTGCATTCACATAGGGGAAAAAAAAACATTATCAAATGAATGTTGTAAGCATAAACAATGCATGTTACCATGTTATGAGACAAATCCCCCACCCACCCACCCATAGCCTATCCATCCGCGTGTCCCCCACACACACATCCACCACCCAACCACACACATACCCACAGGCACATACATGACCCCATCCATCCACTCATCCCCCAACCAACACATCGCAAACACCCCCCCCCCCCCCACATACATCATCTCCCTACCCACACACACACATCTCCCACCCACCACACATCCCCACCCACACACACACCCAGGCACACATGCATGCAACCACCCATCCATACCCACATACACATCCCCCCACCTTCACACATCTCCCCACCCACACGCATACATCCTCCACCCATCCCAAAACCTACCAACACTCACCCACCCATATATCCTCCACCACCCACCCACACACCCCCAAACACTCAGCCAAATACACATCCCCCCAACAACATTTCCAACACCCACACACACACATATTCCCGCCAACTCACGTATCCTGCACTTACCCACACACAAAACCCGAACCCACCCACACATCCCCCACTTGCACACATATCATCCACCACACAATATCCCGCACCCACACATCCCGCACTCACACACACCCATCCCCTCCCACCCCAACCTACACACACTCACCCTCCCACACATCCTCCACCCACCCACTCGCCAACCATCCCACCCCGATCTCCAAACCCCAATCACACATCCCTTAACTACACATCTCACCACCCATACACTCACACACACACACACACACACACACACACACACACACACACACACATACACACACACACACATCTCCTCACCCATACACACATCATCACCCATCAAAAAATTCCTCAACCAAAAACACACACTAACCACCCACACACACCCCCACCACCCACATATACCCCACCCACACACATCCGCCTCCCCACCCACACACACATCTCCCACCCATACACACATCTCTCACACACATCCACCCACTCAAGTAAGTAAGTAAAGATAGATAACTGACGACATACATTATATCTCTTGAAAGTAAGTAAAGATGAAATTGATTAGAGAAATTAGACGTTCACAGTCAAAATTTTGGGACATGTTATGAGAAGAAATGAATTGGAAAACTTGGTGACAACTGGCAAGATCGAAGGGAATAGACCAAGGGGAAGACCGAGAAGCAAATACCTGGATGGCTTGGCCACAAGGCATTGTCGATAGAGGAACACTGAGCTGATCCATGATTCTGGTGATCGTGTAAAATGGCGAGTCTTGACCGCCCACGATTTCCAGCATGGCATATGATTGATTGATTGATTGATTGAAAGATGGAGATCTTACCTCATACATAATATCTTGTGTAAGTAAGTAAAGATGGAGATCTTACCTCATACATCATATCTTGTGTAAGTAAGTAAAGTGACCTAACACGCATTGGGCATAAGGCGCTGGACTTATATTTGTATAGAGCAATCGGCAGTCGGTGAGTGACGTGTCAGCATCAGGTCACGCCTTTACATCTCAAGAATGTCCGTTTACCGATGTTAGACGGGGTCACCCTGAGAACTCAGATCAAACTTACAAACTCGCCCTGGTGTGGATTCGAATCCGTGACAATTAGGCCAACATGGATTAAAATAAAGCACAGGATCAACATAAAAGTCCGCTGTTGTACAACGTATGCCGCCATTATGCTGATGTATGCGGGGTGATTTAGGGGTTGGAATCGATCGCATTCTGGCTGGAACAAACCAGGGTCAATTCATGTTGTAGACTATTACATTTTACAAAATAAGACAGCGAAAAGTATACTTCCACCTAATCCTCGGGTAGTGATTAGGACGCCTAACTTTCTTAGAATAAAGGCGGAAAGCTCGGAGGAAACTATACAAGTTTCACACGTTAAAATCCCTTTGCACTGCGATATGGAAATGGCCAGAATGAGTGGACCGCTACCCAGTGTAATATTCATATTGGAAAATTACCTCTAAAAGAATATTTATAGTGTGTGTGGTATGAACATATTTAAATCCTCACCTCACACGGAGTCCGTGTATTGAGCTGAGATTCCCTTTTATGATATATCATTGGGATTGACATATTAATGGAGAAATCGGTGTAAAATGAAATTGATCCTTACTCACAAAAGAATCAACAAAACAAGTCGACATGGAGAGCTTCGGACGTCTAGCCATGATAATTAATAGTTTCGTAGTACAATCATGATAAAGAAAGATAAAGACCTGAAGATTCAGAAAAATAATATGCATTTCTTCTTATTAATTAGTTACACAGAAAATATGATGGGGAAAGGCCAGAGAACGGCAGAGAATTAAATACCTGGTTAGCTTGGCCATATGTCATAATGGGGACAAGAACATACACCAGACACAAGATTGTTGTAATCGTGTGAAATGGTGAATCCTAACCGTTCATGATTTTCGAAGTGGCTTATGAAGATAGACCATCTCTGTGGCCAAGGGCTAGCGAACTCGGTTCGTGAGCCCGTATATGCGGGTTCGAAACACAGCGGTTCTGGTTTTTTATTTTTCGAAAAAGGTATAGGGGCCGGTCGTTTAGAAAGCAATGGCAAACTACTGAACGTAAAATGTGCCCAGAAATCACGAACAGCGAAAATGCTGGGGTTGACTGCTACGTCCTGTGAAGAACATGCAACTTAATTTTTTTTTTTTTTTTTTTTTAATGATGATGAGGACGCATGGCCAACTGCAGGTTTAAACCATAATTACTTTAATCCTGTCTGTCGTCTAATGAATTGATGAAGGTTACGTTGCTTATAATATGTGTTTATTGTCCAGTTGTTTAAGCTTTCCTCATATCTTTCTCTGCCTGTCGCTGCCTCTCTTTTCTAGTATTTTAACGACATAAGGTTAATATCTCTACCCACATATTCTACTGATATCCCTCTTAAAATTCATTAATTATCTGCTGATGGTTTTGATGAGACATCCCGTAAAACGTGAAGCTCTCCATATCTAATTGTTTCTTTTATTCTTTGCCCGTGACATTCTCGACAATTTTCTCAAAAAGCGCATCCTGCTGCTTCAAGTTTCTTCAACATTCCATTACTCATTGTCCATCTCTCACATTGACACAGAAGAACAGACCACACAAAACTGTTCGGTTGGCGCATTTTTTTACGTTTGTGGACGATGAACACAGGCATCGATCTTCTTCCTCTTCTTCTTCTTCTTCTTCTTCTTCTTCTTCTTCTTCTTCTTCTTCTTCTTCTTCTTCTTCTTCTTCTTCTTCTTCTTCTTCTTCTTCTTCTTCTTCTTCTTCTTCTTCTTCTTCTTCTTCTTATTCATTGGCATCTCTTCTTTTTTTCCACGTGTTAGGTCAACCTGTATTTCTTTTCCCCTATGGATTCCAGTGACCTTTCTTGTAATGCGATTCTAAGGTTTTCTCACATTCTAAATTCCGTCATACCAGCGTAGTCCCATTATGCGCAGGCACCAAGTAATGAATATTTGTAATTTATTAGTAATCATTGTAGTCGTTCTCAATGTTTCTAATCTCTACAATATTACTTATTGTAATAATAGCCAGCTCAGTGCCAAAGGAGTTACGGACGTAGTTTGTAATCCCGCATGCCGCGTTCGAAACACAGCTGTATGCGATATGGCAGCTGACTGCCTTACTTTATTTTTTTTTACATGAAATGTTATGGGTGCGGGTCATTCAGAAAGCCATGGCAAACTACTGAACGTAAACTTGCCCAGGAATCACAAACAGCCAAAAATGCCGAAGTTGACTGCCAAGCCCTGTAAAGGATATACAACAAACTTAACTTTTATCTTGTATCAGTATTCGGAGAGAGGCAGGAACGAAGAAAAATAGACTCACCGAGTGTGTGGGGCAGAGAGATAGAAAGATTTAGATAAGGAAAAGACAAGTTGGATACACGGAGACCCTATTACCATAAACCACCTCAGACATTACACAATGAGTGCTGAAGTGCTTACGTTCCTTCTAGAAGCAATTCTGACATAATAAGAAAGGACGATAACCCTAGTATGTGAATAACAAAATTACTTTCCCCCAGAAGCGGACACTAAAGTCTAGACCATCTTTGGGATGTGACACAGAAAGGAAGTAGACATCCGTTGCCCCATTAAATTTGTCAATGAAACAACAGAGTGTTTGAATTCAGCTATTGATTACTCAATCCAGTACGCTCAAGCACGGAACTCTCTTCTACATAAGTGACATCAAAGGAAGGTGATCATTTCATCTGTGGTTATTAGACTTCGGAGTCATCAAGACCAAGAACAAATGTTCTCAAGATGAGGGCGAGTTGAATATCCGGGTCGCTTTTGATGAATTCTGTACATAACGTTTCTTTATGATAATGTATACGTTTTCTCTTGTGATTACGTTTGAGAGATCACCATTTCTCTTGTATCATAAAACCTGTGTAATTCGGTAATCATTACTGTTAACTTGAACTTTATCCAAATCACACTTTCGCAAAATCAACACCTGCGAGATCAGATACCTGAGGAGGGCTGCCAACGTAACAATCCGAGACCGAGTAAGAAATGCTGTTATCAGACAGTGGGATCAACACCTTGGGCCACATTTATTGAAAGACAGACGATCAAGTGGTTTGGCCATGTCGTTAGAATGCAACGCCAACAACTACCATCACTGGCCTTACATCAAAGATCATCTGCAACGAGACCAAGAGGACGTCCAAGAAGAAAATGGATTGACGACACCAAAGACATTGTACAATCACACGGAATGACACTATACAGTGCTGCTCACCGGGCGCTGGAGCACAAATGATCCCCCCCCCCCTTTTTTTTAAAATTTCCCCCACACGCTTGACAGCAGACGTGGAAGATGACGATGATGATGATGATAATTACTGTTTGTTGTTGGCTTTATGCTTGTATAAGATTAATAATGATTGCATAATAACAAGTTCCGTAGCAGTAGCCTTCAGGAACAGTGGGTTCATGGTCGATTCGGGAGACGAGGTTAGTAAACAATTTCCGTCTCTCTCTCTCTCTCTCTCTCTCTCTCTCTCTCTCTCTCTCTCTCTCTCTCTCCTTCTTTCTCTCTCTCCCTCCTCTCTCTCTCCTTCTTTCTCTCTCTATCCCTCCTCTCTCTCTCTCCTTCTTTCTCTCTCTCCCTCCTCTCTCTCTCCTTCTTTCTCTCTCTCTCCCTCCTCTCTCTCTCTCTCTCTCTCTCTCTCTCTCTCTCGCCTTATATATATGTATTCCTCTCCTTATATAATGATACGAATGTTGTGAATACCCATGATTGTTAAAGTAAGTAACAACGATTGCTTGCAAGAGCCAATTAAATTAAAATGTAATACACAATAATAAGGAACAGATGATCTATATCACGAAAAGCGGCGCACTGGAGAAAGTGACAACAAGGAAGATCAGCGATAGAAGATTCAGAGGCTGACCGAGGTACATGGTGCTGGAAGCTCTACAACTGAGGTATGGAGGAATATCATCCATAAGACTGGTCCAGACGACTGAAAGCCAGGTGTATTATAAGTATGACAGATTATATACGCTGGCAAATTATCAACTATTCCGTGTGAAAACTCTGTGTCTTGGAGAAAGTCAGCGTAGTCTTTGTCTACATATTAGTTCATCATCAGAACAAGGGAGAGGAGACATTCATGATGATTATTTGCTATTTTCGTTTCCACGTTCGAATACCCGCAGACATTTAATCACGTTATTCAACTCGGTACAACCCCTTATGATGATATCTACAAGTTTACGATCAGTAGTTTGCCATTGCTTTCTGAAAGAAAGTCAATGTTGAAGTCCAGCTGAACGGCCTAGGGAACGACCCCCCTCCCCTCTTACCTCGCCAACACCGCAACAGAAATGCAACAGCAAGCGCTCTAATCCCTCTGTCATGGAAACTGCCACAATAGTTGCATGTTCAATGCAGGACGTTCCGATCAACCCTAAGTTAATGTTCTAGGCCAGTGGTTCTGAAGCTTTTTTGGCCCATGCACCCCTTCACCATATGGTCTAAATGTCACCCCCCCCCCCCCGCCCTTTCGTATTTCCTCCCCATAAATCCTCCCCACCCCTACACAGTATACGTAAAAATGGAAGCTAACTTTAATAACACATACTAGAACAAGTCTAGACGTCTATATACAATATGATATTCGGGTCTACTTACGTTATAAAACGAATGTCGGAAGGGCGAGAAGTACAGAACCGTAAAGTATGGAGGGAAAAACAATATAAAGTAATCGGTTCTAGCATTAACACGATATAGAAATAATCTTAATTCTCTCTCCTCCCCCCCCCCCACCAAAAAAATATTCTCCCCTGGGGGGAGGGGGGGATTCCTCCACCGGTTTGGAACCACTGTTCTAGGCAATTTTACTTTAAGTTTCCCATGACTTTCTGAGCGACAATTCAACACCCGAAAGTTGTTAACGAGACATAATGATTCAGAAGAACGAAACCCCACCCCCCCCCCCCTTTTACTCATGGCAATGGATACGCATATAACATGCGCGAGAATATTTCAACACCCCCATATAGTACACAATATGAAAAGGATGAATTGGTGACGTTAACAGACATACCAGAAACACGGGCAAGGGATATTCAAGTAGTCAGCACTAGAAGACCTTTCTAAACGGCGATTAACAGCGGTTGCAATCGGGATTAATCACATCATGTTCTGAATTGTCGACAGAAATAGAACAGAACAGTTAAAAATAGCAATAATAATGGATGTTAGATTTCGCCCCGTCTGCTTTAATATACTATGACATGTGTGTGAATAAAGTGGTACAGTTTTTGTCCCAGCACAGTTAATTTCATATACTATATTATGTGTGTGAATAAAGGGGTGCAGTTTTGTTCCCAGCACAGTTGCTTTAACATGCTAAGGCATGTATGTGAATAAAGTGGTGCAGCTTTGTTCCGAGTACAGGTGCTTTAATATACTATTTTATGTGTGTGAATAAAGTGGTGCAGTTTTGTTCCGAGTACAGGTGCTTTAATATACTATATTATGTGTGTGAACAAAGGGGTGCAGTTTTGTTCCCAGCACAGTTGCTTTAACATGCTAAGGCATGTATGTGAATAAAGTGGTGCAGCTTTGTTCCGAGTACAGGTGCTTTAATATACTATTTTATGTGTGTGAATAAAGTGGTGCAGTTTTGTTCCGAGTACAGGTGCTTTAATATACTATATTATGTGTGTGAACAAAGGGGTGCAGTTTTGTTCCCAGCACAGTTGCTTTAACATGCTAAGGCATGTATGTGAATAAAGTGGTGCAGCTTTGTTCCGAGTACAGGTGCTTTAATATACTATTTTATGTGTGTGAATAAAGTGGTGCAGTTTTGTTCCGAGTACAGGTGCTTTAATATACTATATTATGTGTGTGAACAAAGGGGTGCAGTTTTGTTCCGAGCACACTTGATTTAATATACTATTTTATGTGTGTGAATAAAGCGGTGCAGTTTTGTTCCGAGCACACTTGATTTAATATACTATTTTATGTGTGTGAATAAAGATGTACAGTTTTGTTCCGAGCACACTTGATTTAATATACTATTTTATGTGTGTAAATAAAGCGGTGCAGTTTTGTTCTTAGCACATCTATGGCATGTGTGTGATTGAAGCGGTTACAGTGTTGTTACCAGCACACTTGCCATTCTGTGCCTTCTAATGAATAGCTAAAGGTTATACTGCCAGTCGACAGCTGCTGTGTTCAACACAATTCACAGCTCATAAACCCCATCTAATTGTAACAGTATTCTCATTGAAATGTTTCCGGCGTAACAACTATGAAGAGACAACGGTGAATTTCATGTGATGCCCGAAAGATCACTTGATAGAAAATCGATGTTAGCTACAAGTACACAGTGCGACAGATCATATGATTATGAATTGTGTTTGACACGTAAACAAAGGTGGCCTTGCATAATTCAGACCGGTGTTGCGCGGGTTTGCCTTCTAACAGAAAATGCCGTGTTATATATTTATTCTAAATACTTCGCACAGTATGTGGTAAAACAATGTACCGATTTATATGTCAGATATAATAGTGATATTAAGATACATATGTGGCTTTTCTAACTGCCCCCTACCAATTTATCTGCCTACGGACATACTTACTGCACACTTATATAGTTAGTTACCTTTAGTTAGTTAGTTGCATCCTTTTCAGGACGTCGCAGTCATTTTTTTGGCTGTTTGTGATTTATTAGGCACGTTTACATTCAGTAGTTTGCCATTGCTTTCTGAACGACCGACGCTCATACAATTCTATGAAAAGACGGTAAGACGGTCTGCTTCCAAATCGCCTATAGATGTTTTTCGAATGCGGTATGCGGGATTGCGAATCGCGTTCGTAAACCCTCGCCCACAGAGCCGGCTAACCACCTACTTACACACATCAACCTACCTACCCATCTACCTACCTACATAACTCACACCTACATTCTTTCTTACTTACATGCACAATCTAAAGCTCACAAGCCGGCACACCACGATACATATACACCTGCCATCCCAGGAGAAACCAAGACCATAGCAGGATATGACAACGGAATATTAAAGAAATCAGTCTCGATCCTAGTGGGACAGAAATACCACGACAGAGCAGACACACTCACATAGCTTAGGAACTTAGGCCACAAACGACAATGGGGAAATGAGTAGCAAATTTAAAGACTGGTGACAATAATTATAAAAAAATAACATTAAGAAAACAGTTAATAAATAAGTAACCAATAACACACATACCTGTGCCTGTGATTGTTGTTTTCCGCAGAATTGAAACATACCTATTTGTTTCACTTTGTTTACCTATCTGCCTTTCCAACCTATCTACCTAGCTACTTACCTTCCTACCCACCTACCCAACTGTCCATCCTACCTACCTACCTACCTACCTACCTACCTACCTACCTACCTACCCTTCATATCTACCTACCTACTTATATACCTACCTACTCATCTACTTACCTAATTATCTACCTATCAACTTACCTACCTACCTACTTATTTACCAACCAACCCATCTACCTACCTAAGCATCTACCTTTCATCTTACCTACCCACCTACCTGCCAGTCTGTTTGTGTGTTTATTTAGGTATCTGTTCTTATTTGCCTGTTTTTAAGGTAAAATGATCGACTTCATTACACCGAGAAACCCAGCGATAAGGAATAAACCTCCTATCCCATATCGCAGGATCCCTCTTGGTCGAGCAACTAACCACTTGCCGTAGCGTTGCCTAAAACACAATCTCCGTTGCTCCGGTGACGATCCCAGGAGTACAAAAACGACCCTAGAACCTTCTAAACACGAGACAGGTGACTTAGCGAATTCGTCACGGAGATAAACAAACAAACAAGGTATACAATATTAGATTACATGTGTTACATTCTGAACGCATCGTTTCCAGCTCAGTTTTGTTTGAAACCTCAGATGTTGCTGGAACAACGTTATGGCCAGCACGCAAGCATGTCGTCCCAGAAGATTTGGTTTCGAATTCGTACAGAAGCGGTTTTTAAAAAAATTATTATTATTGATCTGGAATACCAGACCGAACCAGCTTAAACTACATAACAGCAATTGTTTTGGAAAGTCAGATCGACCGAGTGATTTTTTTTTTTTCTTTTACGTTCGCTCGCTTTGAACTCTAGCGTAGTCCATACTACTTCTATTGCACTGGTCTAATGTTCGCGTGTATATTAGCTTTCCCTATTATCAGTGTCCCTCGCCATCAGACGTACCCATTCCGACTTCAGAAATACTTGTAATTTACATCCCCACGACAAGGGTGAGAAGTCAATATTTTGATGCAACGGACCATGAAACGATTGAACCCGTTACCTCGGTATCAGCACACCGGATGTTTAAGAACGAGCGCTATTAACCATTCGGCCATGCCCTATATTTAACCATATGAGCCTTTAGTGCGGGTAGGCGTGTCTCAAGACGTGATAAAGGACTGTATATTACTTACCTTCGGTTACACAACAATTGTTACCAAACATTTCGTATATTTCCTTGCAAGAAACAATTATTTTCACCCGCGAATCAAAACACTAATAAAGACACAATGATCTATCTAATAAAACAGAGCCATCCCCGTGACTTCTTAGAAAATACTACTATACCATACGGCTCTTGTCGTTTCACGTGTTCTGTTCCCACGAAGTTATTTACTTCTATTTCAGATCCGGGAATGGATTTTTCACCAGGATGTAATCATACAAGTAATAACGACATGATTATTCACATTTTGTTATTCAGTCTCAATGAATTAAATTAAGATAATCCCATTTTGTTGGGAAGCCGTGGTAGCGCAGTGGCTAGCATTCTTGGTTGTTGGCCTTGTTGGTGTGTTCGAATCTCCTATGAGGCCGGAATGTCTTTCTGTCATTGACCTGCGCTGGAGTCTCAGATGGGTCAAACCTTAAATGGAAATCAGGAAGTTTCTGGGAATGTAAGAACGGGGGAAGGGGGAGGGGGGATGGAGTGATATTTATCACATCCTCCATCGTGAGTCGATGAGTGTAGGCATATAGGGCCAACATCATATACAGAGCAACATCACAATGAGTGTAAACATCATATACAGAGCAACATCACGGCGCCAATAGCGACCCTTCACATGATTACCTGCCACCGTGTTGGAGGCTTTATTTCTATCAGAGGAGATTTAATATAAAAAAATATGATGGGTACTCACTTTGACACTCGCGATCATCTATGACTGTTTTAGTTCAGATTTGCGGAAGGCAAAGACGATGAAGCATGGAGCTGAACAACTCACCCGAACCAAAGACTTAGCATGTGTGAAATGCAGAGTATTTTAAGCATGTGAGTAGTTGGAACGGTCACTTTAGTACCCTGAGATATGTTTCTTTCTGGTGTTTACAGTGTAGTTTCATGTTGATCTCAGTAATCATGAAACCGAATGAAGTGACGAAGGAAGTGTAAAGAAAAGGAATACGGAGAAAGAAAGAAAGAAAAAAGAAAGAAAGAACATGAAGGAAGAAAGTATGAAAATAAAGAAAGAAAGCATGACAATAAAGAAAGAAAGATATAATGAACAAACGAATGAAAGGGAAGAAGCGAATAAAATACACAAACAATATACAAAGAAAGAATCAACAAAAGAATGAGACAAAAGGAAAAAAAAATGATAATAAAGAAAGAAAGAAAGAAAGAAAAGAAAGAAAGAAAGAAAGAAAGAAAGAAAGAAAGAAAGAAAGAAAGAAAGAAAGGCAGACAGACAAACAGACAGAGAGAAAGAGAAACAGAAAGGCGGACAGCAGGGAGCAAAGAATGACATAAGCAACATCAACACAAATAAACAAAACTATTGTCTGAAAGCACAATTACTCGTGAATCGATGATTCGCTTAGTTGAGACTGCGAGCAGTTCAGTCAAAACTATATCTGAACATTCCAATCTTCGACATTTTGTTCATGAATCATTTATTACTTTAGCAGTGATTTAGCAGACCTATCGTGATTGCATCTGAACATTCCAAACGTCGGGATCATGTTCATGATTCACGATTCTGTTAGTTGTGACTTAGTAGAACGATCGTGATTAGACCTAAACATTCCAAACTTCAACGTTGTGTTAATGAATCAATGATTAATTTAGCTGAGACTGTCAGCAGACCAATCAAAGCTACATTTGAACATTATAAACTTTTGCATTTTGTTTATGAATCGATGACTTTGTCATACTGTCGTGATTAAATCTGAGCATTCCGATATCTGAAGTTTGTTTCGCACGATTGTATCAACAATTAGTACATTCAGCACTATTTGAAATGACTCAACAATCTCCCACTTTGATCAAACTTCCCCCCCCCCCCCCCAGAGGAGGCCGATATCTGTGAGTTCGGATCCCTCAACGCAGTTGCAGTCCCACATACCGGGTTGTAAATCAGGCGCAAAAGATCTGGAAGCTGTTGGGTCTACATTATGGGGTAGACATAATATTCCTATTACCTCGCATTGTGTGAAAATGAAAATCTTCACTTACTTTCTTACCGTACACATAATAAATACATAATACATAGTATGATATATGTTACTACATCCGTTTTTATATCTTCTTTGTGTATATACAAATATTATATTTATATGTTTAACAAGATATGATATTACTGATTATTTTAAATTCAATATTTACAGTTGGTATTTGTGTCTTTGTTTCTGTTTTCAATCTCAATAGCTGCTGTTTGACATTTTATATTCACTCAACAATGGCTCATGGCAAAAAATGTCATGTTAGTTTACAAGAGACGTTAGGACACAAAGAAAAGAAACTATGCTTTTGGTTTGTTTTATGTTCGTAATCTATAAACTCTAACGTAGTCCATATACGTGCTACTACTTCTAGTGCATTGAACTGATTTTTGCGTGTGGATTAGCTTTCCCTATTACCAGTATCCCTCGTCATCAGACGAACCCACTCCGACTTCTGAGGTAAAATAAAATATTGATAATCAGGGGGAGATTTCACTGCGAAATTTGCTGTTGAAAGAACTGAAGAATAAGACGATCCGATATGGGTACCAAGTCAGCATAGAGCATTTAATTGAGAGAGGACAGAAACTAATCGAACTGTATTTAGAAAAGAATCTTTCATTCATAAACACCCTATTTAGACAGCATCCAAGAAGGCTCTATACTTGGACCCCACCTAACAGTAACTGTAGAAACAAACGGAGCTCACCTAACAGTAACTATAGGAACCAAACTGAGCCCACCTAATAGTAACTGTAGGAAGCAAACAGACGTCGCCAACAACGAAGAATTGAAAATGTCACAAACTGTGAATACCACGGCTTCATAATTAACAACAATGAAGACTTAAAAAGAAGTCAGAAGTATACCGGTCACAAAAACGCAGCAGTTATACAGTATTACGGTCACAACAACGCAGCAGTTATACAGTATTACGGTCACAACAACGCAGCAGTTATACAGTATTACGGTCACAACGCGCAGCATTTATACAGTATTACGGTCACAACAACACAGCAGTTATACAGTATTACGGTCACAACAACGCAGCAGTTATACAGTATTACGGTCACAACAACGCAGCAGTTATACAGTATTACGAGCCTATGGTACAACTCCAGGAAACACATTAAAATGTGCACTTTGAGCACGGGAATCTTTCCTGTGGCAACACACGGATGTGAGTCATGGAACATTTGGCAATCATTACAGAAGAAGATGGGAGCTGGTGTCATGAACTTCATTCATCCATCATGTGCCATACCGATAAGCGTGGGTGGTCATGTTTCGCCATCTCGCACGATCACCAGAGTCGCGGATCAGTTCTATGTTCTTGTCTCGACCATACAATGTGGCCAAGCCATCCAGGTATTTACTTCTCTGCCTTCCCCTTGTTCTCTTCCCGTTGATTTTGCCAATTGTCACCAAGTTCTCCAATTTATTACTTATCATAGCGTGACCACATAATTTTGACTGAGTACGTTTAGTTTCTCTAATCAGTGTACAATTTTCATTTGTTTCTTGTAGGATTTGGTCACTAGTTTTTATGTCTGTCCATGGCATTCTTTGAATTTTTCTCAGACACCACATTTCCACAGCCATCAGATGTTTTTCGACTTGTCTGCTCATTCTCCACTCTTAATGTCCTTACACAAGTATATGTTCTATGTGGCAGTTCTTTTTCTAGTTGCAAATGGCATCTTTTTGTTGGTCAGTCTCCCATCAGACAGTTCCGAGAAAATTGTACCGAGTCACTTGTTTAAGAATATGCCCATTTACTTGTATATTACAATAACTATGGTTGATATGATCACTAACTATCAAGTAGCCTCATGTGCAATCCGTCAATGCAGTAACGTGTGCTTAACTGTACAGTACAACTCTAGTATACACACAGTCTCATATAATGGATAATGAGCACATTCCACAATTTTCTTTAAAGGAAAGGAGGCATTGAATGGAACTGGTCGCCTAATATATTATGTCACGAGGCAACAAATGGGTCAGACGAAAACTTCACTTGCCTAAGGTAGTATGTGCCACGAGAAAATATGTTTTTGTTTGCTTATTACATTCCACATTTACACATGTTCGCCAACTCTGTGTTGTAAATCTGCAACACTAACACCACAACAAGTTTGGTTTCATTCGCAGCTTTTCTGTGAAAACTTTGCGTTTACACATATATATGTATATATATATATATGTATATATATATATATATATATATATATATATATATATATATATTCCTCCTGCTGCATTATAAAGGCTGTGTATATATATATATATATATATATATATATATATATATATATATATATATATATATATATATATATATATATATATATATATATATATATTCCTCCTGCTGCATTATAAACGTTCTCTATAAACACCCAACATAATTATGTTTAGTGATGCACATTCTTCAGTTGATTAACGAATCCCCAAAAAGTCGCTTATGTAATACCCTTTCCTAAACTACAGATCGATGGCACTGGTGCGAAGTTTGCAGACCGAGAAATGTTATTTGGATGTAGACTTTTCCGACAGAATAGCTCTGTGCTTGTCTGGAATGATCTCGAGTATTCCATGCGGATTATTTTATGTCCTGTGATTACACAAGCACAAACACCCCCGTCATGTCCCTGAAGCAATGTAAAGCTACGAATAAGGAAAGACATGACACTGGAAAATAGTTATATATGTTGGAATTTCAATAAGAAAAATAAATATATACTGATGTAATATAGTTATTGATATATATTTCTCATTTCTCATAGCGAGGCAGAGGGAGACCAAGAAAAATGTTGCTGGATGGACTGTGACGGTGGCATGGAGGAATATCATCAGCAGAGTTGATCCAGAACACCAAAGACCAAGATCTGTGGAGATGCATGAAGACCTACACCAGTTGTCAGGAGAGATGATGATGTTGATGATGATACTGTTGATGATGATGACGATGATGATGACGATGATGATAATGATAATAATGATAATGATGATTATGATGATGATTATGATGATGATGATGATGATGACGATGATGATGATGATGATGATGATGATGATGATGATGATGATGATGATGATGATGATGATGGAAATGCAAAAAAAAAAAAAAAAACGTTCGTGACAATATAATTAACAATACACAATACCCACACACTTGTTTGTTATTTCGTGCTTTCTAGCAAACTGTGTCTGGTGCGTGTCTATTACTTTAGAATGCGACGTAATAACATCACCCTCCCCCCACCTTTTCCATAAAGAAACTCTGGAGACATGGCAACGCTGTGGCTAGCAAGCTCGCCTGCGGCCCGATGGCCATATATTCGAATCCTCATTTGGGGTGGGGATGTTTGTTTTCACTGATCGAAGCTCTCAAGTAAAGCCAGCCTAAAGTAGGTAGCAGGAAATGTCCTGGGAAGTAAAAGCAGCTAGCGTGATATTGATCACATCACTCATCAAGTACTGATTGGTCTATACAATGACGAGACTAGCACTCTATACCCATACGTCTCAAGGAAATTGAAAAGGTCCATTACCTAAGTGACTACATAAACACTTTTCTTGGGTCATTAATGCAGAATTCCCGCTTCGCCACTCCTCGTTCAGCTCATCAAACAAGAGTTTCGAGCAATTAAACAACCGCAACTTGAGCCCTTTTCCCCCTGGCCGGAGCGTCTATTCAATCCAGGCTTCTACATACAATTAATGACATGTAATATTTGACATTTATCAGGTCAAACTATTGCTTAACGAATCTTCAGAAGCGACTGCTGCGCATGCGTGGTTATTGTATGGTCTGTAATTCATCTGCCGGAGCCGTGGTAGGGCAACAGCTAGCCTGCTTGCCTGCTGATCCGGAGGTTATATGTTCGAATTCCCAATGGTAGGCTATGCTTTTTTACTGACGCGGGTTTCCAAGACGATCCCGCCTATAATGTGCACCAGAGCATTTCGTGGGAAATAAATGCGATCGGCGTAATATTGACCACATCACCCACCGAGTACTGATTGGTTCAAACATATAGAGCTAGCACCATATACCCAATGCGATTCATTTGCGTGAAAAAGGGGGTGGGGTTATTTACTTATTTGCTGTCCCTTAATTTATATGTGCGCTGAGTCATACTACAAGGAGGATGAGAGCGTGCCCATAGATCCTCGTTTGACTATTTAATACTCTTCTTCTCCTTCTCTGCTTCCTTCTTAAAGTCTATGCAGTATCGGGTTGGTGATCATGACTGTCCACAGTCTTCTGTCTTGTGTACTGCCAATCATCTCTGATACCGATGTCCCTCCATGCCATGTTGTCAAACTGTCCAGTTTCCTTCACCTTGGTCTCCTCCACTCCAACTTTCCCGTTGTGGCGACAAACTCAAACCTTCTCTTTCTCATCATATGCCCAGAGAAAGTGGAGTGTGTTCTTCTGATGCGATTAACCAGTTTTATCTCTGAGTCATCTACTTTCAAGATATCTTCATTACTCTGTCTATCCGTCCACGATGTTATAATCTTCTATAAAACGACATAAGTCACTGTCCTTGAAACTTAGAAAAAGAGCTCTTGGGTGTTAGATAGAAGGAGTTTTAACATACGGCTGCGAATCCTGGACAAGTAGTAAACAGGCGATATAATCCCTAATAGTTTTACAGAAGAATGCTGAAAATTAATTCGACAGTCAAAATGAGAAATCGGGACGTTTTAAGGGAATCTGAGTCGCAAAGACAACTTATCACAAACATCAGAAAGAGGCAGTCATTATTATTATTATTATTTTTTTTTTTTTTTGGGGGGGGGGGATCTTGTTATGAGAAGACAAAAACTGGACTATTGACAACCATAACGATTTGCAGAAAGAGAGATAGTGGAAGACAGAGTGAGAAGATTATTGGAGATCATAATGTGTGCAGAGGCATGATCGCGCACGCCAGCCGGCAATGCGTTGGATGACGATAAAACGACATCTCCACAGCTTCCACATAATCCCTCACATGTCTGCTAATTGTCCACGATTAACTTTCTTAAGTCAGAATTGGATAAATATACTTTTCCACCCACCCGATAAATCAAAGATACATTGAAGGTAAAATATTCTTTATCTTGTGATATTCTTCCTTTATTTGGGCTATTCTATATTTAACTGCCTTAATACATCTTCCATCTGCTGTCATTAAAGTACCCAAATACTTAAATACTTTGACTTGTTTCAGATTGGTTTCACTCTCTTTAATGATGCTCACAGATGTACTCTCCACTTATCTTTTCACTCTCTTTAATGATGCATTTAAGTATATCATATTTCTTTGTAATAAACATTACTTCTGTTTTTCAGACTAAGTCCTTTGCTTTGACTTTGTGTTGCAATTATATCTATCATTTCTTGTAACAGCGTTTCATTTTCATCGACCTTATCGATACCATCAGAATAACCTAGGTTGTTTACATTATGCCCACTAATTGATATTCCTGGCATGTCGTGCATGGATTTCATTATTATTTCAATGTACATATTAAACAGATCGGGTGATTGTACACAAACCTGTCTAACACATTGTTTAATGTTTTGAAATGTTGTTTGTTCTTTGTTGCCAACACATGTTCTTTATTCTTCTCAGACCTTTATTATAACGCAGACTGTTTACATAATACCCGCCAATCGACATTAGGTTTATGTAATCTGGAGACAAATACTCACAGAACAAATGTCGAAGTAGTTGGCCTTATGCCAATAGATTCATAGGAGATTTCCACAAGCTTACAACTAATTCTATCTACTTTCAAAACCACAAGTAAAGGTAGTCCCAAAGCAGATACTACGTTAGGGATATAAAGTGTTAGGCTTGGACATATCTAGACCACGACATAATTAGGTGAGGTGGTCAGTCCCTTTCCTCGCCAACTTCCTTCCTAGACAATTTGTGGACAACATCAAAAATTATATGTTACCCAAGTATGGGGCTGGGTCGACCCCTGTGTTATAGGGATCAGTAGGAAAAATCCATTCCTAGGACGGGGATTGAACTCGGACAACTATCTTGGCAACCAAGCTTACTAACTAAAATACCACTGCGAAACACACTTTGAAAAGCCATCGCATTTTAAACTTCGAGAGAGTTCTAAACAAATGGTTCACAGATGTAACAAACACGAACTCAATATAATGTCTCAGCTATACAGGATACTCAAAGGTCAACTAACAAATAGTTCACAGATGTAGCAAAAGCTCCCTCAATATGTATCAACTTTACAGGATACTCAAAGGTCAACTAAACGTAAAATACAAACACCAATCCCCTTTACAAAAACAAGCAACACTACGCCATATTGAAGAGTTAACGATTCCGAAGTGTAGGCAAAACGATTGAACAATAAAAAGTACAGGATACCAGTTTTAAAACGAAAACAATGAAAGGTATCGAGGGTAGTCAGGGATGAGTCTCGAATGGCCGATTCTAGTATGATCACCGATTCTTGTATGTATCTCCATAGGGAAATATTATGCTTGCTTGCTTGCTTGTGTTCGTTGGCTTGAGCTCCAACTCGAAGTCCTGTATGTCGGATGAAGGCATCCTGTTGTCCAACATCAGTGTGATGTCATACAGGACCTGAGGTTTGCGTGAGTATCCGTTGTCCCATGTCTGGCTTATTGGTGTGCAGACTGGTGGTTCCTCGCCGTACAGGTAGACACTCTCCGACTTCGGAGGAATCGGCTAATCTACTGACTTTAGCCAGGACCCCGAAGGGACCTGTTGCCCAGGACGCTCGACGAGGATGCGTCAATAGGTCTTGGCCAGTATATAACCCGGCCCTGGTGCCTTGGAAACACCTCTGCGTCCCGGGAAATATTATATCGAAGTTCTGCATCTGGAATTGAATCTCGCAACGTTAACGGATAAATTAAGATGAGCTTGCAGGCAGAACCTAGATGTGCTTTCTGTGACGAGTGTTGCAAATACTTTGGATGGATAGAATAACTAACGATTGCCTTGAAGAGACTTATGAAAGTAGAACATTATTGACAACTATAAGAAAGATACAGTGTTATTTGATCATATAAGAAGAAGAGAGGCATCGGAGAACACCGAGACAACTGGGATGATCAGCTGTGGATGAAGCAGAGACAGACCGAGAGAAATGATGATGTATGATACATGACAGTGGGGTGGAGGAGTGTCATAAATAGACTTATACCTTACTGTCTTGACAGTAAAATTGAGTTATACCTCTCCATATCATAAAGCCTGAGCTGAATGACAATGTGTTGCCATACAGTACGATCCCTCTCTCGGTCTGTCTGGTTTACTCCATATAGGAAAGGTAACAGCAAAAATGCCTACAACAATACACGCCATAGAAACTGCCGGATCAGCACAGTAATGCTTTAATGTCCACCTTTAAGAGCTTCCTTCCTAGACCAGTTGCCGACCAAGGTTTAAGGCCTGGTCTTACCTGCCATGACATTTAGTTTATATGTCACAGTTCCTCGCACTAAGGTAAGGCAAGGCCGGTACCCTCCCAATTGTGCTACTCCACCCGAAGCCGTTGGCACATTGTGGTTTGATGACATTCGGCGCTAACAGAAAGAAGGTAGTACTGTCTCCTGCTCAGTCTATCTGACTACGACCGACCTTTTTCATCAGTAGAACTAGGACCGACATCTAAGGACAGAGACATGTGCGCCTTGGTCATTTGACAATGCACACAGTTATGAATGTGGTGATGGCAGTGACGGTGGCTTGCGATCCACCTGGTGCGAAGGGGTTACGAATGCAATTCGTAATCCCACATACCGCGATCGAAACAAGCTGTGGGCGATTTGGAAACAGACCGCCTTGCATTGGTTCCCATACAATGGTATGTGTACCGATCGATTAGAAAGCAATGGCAAACTACTGAATCTACAATTGCCAAGATATCACAAACAGCTTTTAAAAAAACGCTGGGCTTGACAGCGACGTCATGTAAAGGATACGCAACTAACAAGGAAGAAGTTGAGAATGAAATGTGCCTACAGATTTGAGGTTAATTTTGTGTAGAATACGCTTGTCTTATCCACTCTCTAACGACCGTTTCTGTTATTTCTAGAGACTAAAGTAATTCCCGATTATGTGTTGTCCTCGGTAATATAATATAGTAGTATCTCCAACATTCACACGGGAGACCCTGCCTTGGATGAATACTTCATCCGCTTGGACATTTGGAATGAAGTCTATTGCCAGCGGAATACCTACGGCACGTAGAGGCAAAGTTGCCAGTCAGTTCGTGTGCGCCTTTCTTAATCCTGCATGGACATATCCTAATATATCCCTCCGGAGATGTGAAATTCCAGTACGGGCTTGCAAACCCCGCCGGTTTCTGAGCTTGAAGTAGGAAAAGAGAACTCTGCAACACATGTCCCGTGGCGATAGTAATTTGGTACAGGGTTGGGAGAAAAGTCTGCTCGAACCTTACTCCAACAACAGATACAAGCTTTGTTTTGAGTCGACCTGAACGACAGTGATTCAGGTGTAAGAGTTACAAACTTACAGTCATCCATAGCATTCACGACCAACCAAACAACCAAGAAGCTAATTAACCAAGCGACCAACTGACCAACCAACCAGCCAAAAAACCAAATAACCAAGAAACTAATTAACTAAGGAACCAGTTAACCAATAAACCAACTAACCAAAGCAACTTACGAACCGAGTAACCAATGAACCAAACAAATAAGCAACCTATCAGCCAAACAACCAACCAAGCAACCAACCAACTAACCAATCAACCATGGCAATTATGCACATTAGTTAATAATTATGCTGGCCTTTTGTGTTTACTGGTACATACATAACAACGAAACCTGGAAGACGAAAAAATCTAACTATATATCTGGGCTCGTCACTATTTAATGTGTGCGCATAAAATGCAGACATAAAATATTCATAGCTCACAAACATCTATGATGGTTTCTTTCTTCTTTCTGTCAGAAACTCAAGTTCACATCTCACTGAACTCTCTCAGGGCATATCCGGTGAAATTCTAGTATCATCTACACACAATCTTCTTCTTCACGCTAAATTAGCTTTTTAGTAACGTTCATATAATAAAAGCAACGGTCTTCCCATGATACTTAATATAGATTTTAAAAAACGTTTACAAGTAACAAATCACAACCGTAAGAACACGTGATGAGACATATTGGTTTGCTATACAACAACGAGTCTGATAGTGTCGTATTTTGTTCCCGTATTTGTCTAAGTTCTATATTGAACCCATGTAAGAAATATTAGAGACAATGTTGACAAAGAACAGCATGATTCCTATGCAATTGAAGGAATAGAAGTATCTTAAATTCTGTTTTCTGAAGACGCGGTATTGCTATCAACAACATAATTGAGAAATGATAAACTACTACAGTTAACACAAGAGAAAAGTTAAAAGCAAACTATATGTATAAATGCAACAGAAACAAAAATAGTGGCAACCGATAAAACAAATATGCTAACTGATATGTTTATCTATGGAGAGAAATTGCAAAAATTTAGCGAAATGGAATACCTAAGTTCACTGCAGAGGGACGAAGAAAATGTCATGATAGAAGCTTTTTTAAAAAAAGTTTCTCTTTAAAAACTACAGCATTTAAAATATCTGTGGGATGGAAGAGATATAACAGTACAAGTCAGAACTTTGGCCGTTGAACTAACAGATCAAAACATGCATGTAAAAATGTCCGTGAAACAGACAAATAAAGATCTACACGTAGATATTGGCCGTGGAACTGACAGATCAAAACATGCACGTAGATACTGGATGTGGAACTGGCAGATCAAAAGATGCCCGTAGATATTGACCGTGGAACTGGCAGATCAAAACATGCGCGTAGATATTGGCCGTGGGACTTGCAGATCAAAATATGCCCTTAGATATTGACCGTGGAACTGGCAGATCAAAATATGCACGTAGATATTGGCCGTGGAACAGACAGATCAAAAGATGCACGTAGGTATTGACCGTGGAAGAGACAGATCAAGACATAAACGCAGATGTTGGCCGTGGAACGAAACGATCAAAAGATGCACGTAGATATCGCCATGGAACTGATAGATCAAAACATGTACGTAGATATTGGCCGTGGGACTGACAGATCAAGACATAAACGTAGATATCGGCCATGGAACTGATAGATCAGTGGTTCTTAACCGGTGGGGAATTCCCCCCCCCCCCCGGGGGGGGAATTTTGGGGTTTCCAGGGGGGGGGGGGGAATGAAGATTATTTCAAGATCGCGTTAATACAAGAACCGATTACTTGATCTTGTTTTTCCTTTCATACTTTACGCTTCTGTACGCATCACCCTTCTGAAATTCATTTTATAACGTAAGGAGATCCGCAAATCACATTTTATGTACATGTCTAGACTTGTTTTAGTATGTCCTATTAAATTTAGCTTCAATTAGTACGTATACTGTGTAGGGGCAGGGGGAAATTTTTAGGGAGGAAATACAAAAGGGGGGGGGGAATGACGTTCTAAAAATATGATGAGGGGGGGGGGGAATGACGTCCTAAAAATATGGTGAAGGGGGAACGAACCAAAAAAGGTTGAGAACCACTGTGATAGATCAAAACATGCACGTAGATGTTGGCCGTGGGACTGACAGATCAAGACATAAACGTAGATGTTGGCCGTGGAACGAAACGATCAAAACATGCACGTAGATATCGGCCATGGAACTGATAGATCAAAACATGCACGTAGATATTGGCCGTGTGACTGACAGATCAAGACATAAACGTAGATGTTGGCCGTGGAACGGATAAATCAAAACACGCACGTAGACATTGGATGTGGGACTGGCACAGCAAAACATCATCATAATGTACCCTGCCAAAAGGCATAGGCGTTCATATCTCTTCATAGATCTCGTTCTTGGTGTTCTGTGTCAACTCTGCTCATGCAATTCCTCCAATCTACTATCTCAGTACACGCATCACGATTTCGCATTGTCTGCCTCTACCTTTTTTTCCACTGAATATTCCAGTTTTAGTGATTCTCCAGTGTCCTCCTTCTCATCACATGACCAACGAATGTTGTTTGTGACTTTCTTACTGTTTATTTAACGTTCTAGTTTCATTAGTCTCTACCAAGTAATCGTTGTAAGTTACTGCATTGGAACTCTTCTCCGGTTGTTGAAGAAGAGGACGGAGCACACATGAGAATGCCCCGAGTGCCGTGATGTCGGTTCTTGAATCAACTCATCTGTTAGTTACTCTGCCTATCCGAGATACACAACATTCGATTCAGTAGACAGATAGAAGTTGCTTCTAAGTTCTTCTTAATATGCTCATTAACGTTTCAAGATTCACTGCCATACAGCAACATACGTTCTATATAACATATCGGTACTCTGTTTCTTACATTCAATGATAGTGACTTATTGCATGAGATAAGTTTTCATTTTCTGAAATGCAGCTTTTGCTAGGAGGCCAAGCAAATTATAAAAATCCGAATCCGCTGAGGTACTAAAAATATTAAATGATTCAGGAAGGTCATGCAGTAATGATGTCACTTTCATTGGTTTTTAGAGGAATCTTGCAAATGCCATGGGCTGCCATAGAACTAACAACGTGTGCATAGAAGATGCTAATGAAAGTATAGTATTAAAACAACTATATGAAAGAGACAAACTGCATTATTTGGTCATTTTATGAGAAGAGAGGCAATTGAAAAGATCGTAACTATTGCACAATCAGCATGAGAGTTAAATATGAATGATGAAAACAGTACTCCCCTAATGAAAACATCATTCTGGCCTCTGGAAATACGAGTACCAGCAACAACAACAACAACAACAACTGGAATGTAAACAACTGGTGGTTGGGCTGGTAGTTTAATTATTTAAGATTGTTTACGAGACCAAACAGAGTCGACCATGTTTACACGAACATCGATTTGACTTTATTTTTTGGGTTTGAAGGAAACTATATTTATTGCAGTGACCCCTGGGTAGATTGTTGGTATTAAAGATAGATCGACAGGGGGACAGTTCTGGGTTGAGTTGAGTCGAGTTAACAACCGACATCACAGCACTCGGTGCATTCTCATACGTCCCCATCCTCACCTTCAACAACAAATTTCTGCATGGGTTGGCAGGGTGGAATGGAAAACCTGCTGTCGAACTTATGAAGCGCACAGAAGACAAATGGTTTAGGAGGAATATGATCACCTGAGCCTCCTGATATGACACATGATAATGATGATCTATGGTGCTTTAATAATACATTCACGCCACAACAGATATTGATTCAGATAAATCATCATCTTGGCTAGTCATGTTATATTTTCCTAGGATACCTAGTTAATACTCTAGTTGGCATTCTGGTAGCGGCATTATGCGTAGTATACCTGTGCGGGTGGCTGGTTTGGCGAGACTCCTCTCTGTTCCACTTTTCACATGGGGCAGTGAGAGGAATATTGTGTGGTATTTACTGACACCGGAACGGAGCATAATGGAGCGACCCTTTGCCGTGAAGTTGGAATCGCTATTTACTAGCCTAGTTAATCGGTATTGGAAATAACTATAATCATTCAACTATACGACTGCTTCGTTTGAAGTCGATTTGTCAGAATCTGAAATCGCAAAAGCGTCTATAAAATGTTAGGTTTTGTTATATGTTATGTTATTTATTATGTTATGATATATTACGTTACGTCGAACTGGGTATTCTTATGCGTGCTAATTTGAAGTTTACTTGACAGAATCCAGTGTGCATATAGCACTAAGCGTTTCTGTTGTGTCTGAAACCGCAAAGGCTTCTATAACATGTTTTGTTGTGTTATGTTATATGTTATCTTTTGGGAGTCTCCGTGGCGAAGTGGTCAAGCCGTCTGTTCCGAAGGTTGAGGGTTCGTTTCGGTTCACGAGTGCATTTTTCTCGGAGACTCCTGGTGGTCGTCGCCGGAGCTACGGAGTTCGTGCGATGCTTTCGACAGGTCGGTCACCCTGCCGAAAGAGACCGAACCATAATTAAATAACACCCGGGGCAATGAAGTCGATCCTCTCGATTTATTAAGACTCGTTACATATATTATGTTATGTCGTTCGACGACACCCCGCTCTGGACATTCCTATATGTGCTCAGTCCTCCGATGCAGCAGCCATACCACCACATATTTCAGCTGTTTCCACGAGGAGTTGGTTAGATCTGCTCACGTGACCTCGAATGTGACATTAGCCCGCTTGACCAGGCTTCACTGCCAGTTCATGTAGTCGGGCGAGCGTTGGGGTCACGTCAGTAGTGTATCACCATCATCTAAGCGGTGTGGGTTCATGTTTAGCCATTTCACTCGATCACCAGAGTCGTGGATCAGGTCAGTGTTAATTTCTCGACCATGTCACGTGGCCAAGCCATTGAGGAATTTGCTTCTCTGCCTTCTCCTTGTTCTCTTCCCCACGATCTTGCCAGTTGTCACCAAGTTCTCCAATTTATTTCTTCCCATATCGTGACCAAACACTATCTACGTCTAATTTTTCTAATCAGTTTACGAATTTTCTTAGTTTCTTGTAGGACTTGGTCATTAGTTTTTTTTTCTGTCTGTCTATGATATTCAGCATTGTATAGTGTTCTATAAAAGCTTCCTTAGAGGGCAACATGGAGACAGGACCACCATCTCTATATAACCAATTATGTTTATCATAACATTTCAAGGATCAGGTTATACTGTTTTACACAGGGAACAAAACACAATAGACTGACATGTTATCTGTACCATGAGTTTAATAGTACTTCATCAGATCCGTGTCAATGTAGCAATAACCCAGTAAGTTAGTTAGTCGATAGATCATCCTCATTGCACATCGAACTATTCAGTCTGTAAGTGCTCGGATTTCTCCCTCAGTAAATCCCGCAGCGTGTAGCGGCTCACGACACCAGTTTTGTGTTGTTTTATTAATCATTTTTGGCTTCTTACATAGTGTTCTTGTTGGGCCTCACCTCTTTTAACTTGCTGTTCTCGCAGTCTGACCATAGTTAGGGTTGCCTAATATTCTCCGTCCGGCAGGCAAAGTTAAAAACCTTTAAAATGTCTGGCTTTTCTTATATTTTATGTTATAATTTTTTATGTATTGTTGTTACAACTTACAATGTATCTACACGTTAACGTACGTTTACATTGTTAAAATGTACAAAATCTATGCATTTCTGCGAACTAGTCGATTATAGTAATTCTAACTGTTATCTGTATCTGGCTCATTACGCTTTTTGATATTTACTTTCACTTCTTTATTAAAACCCATTGCTTAATAATATTTATTTAATTTTCCTATTTATACCAAATATGAAACACCAAAGGAACAGACTCTTACTCGACTCTGTAAAGGGCATCATTCTCACAAAGTACAATTTGAAGAGTGTTACCTGTGAACAGTTTTATGCATATGTGATTGCTAATGAGGATCTTCTACGAAAAGTTGGCTCCTCCGAGAAATATGTTTTGTAATTCATAAAGATTATAAGGTAATAATTGTACAATCGGCTGTTTAAATTTTTTTTCTTTTTAGCATTTTGATAAAGGCATCCATTGAATTTATAGTTATTTTTTAACATCGTTGTTTCTTATTCGATTCACTAAAAGTAAGATACACTTATCCGCAGCTATTGTAATAAAATTGTACTGATTGTGGGTTTAATCTGGAACGATTCAAATGAAACATTCAATATGTCCTCCTTTGTCCTCTTTTTTTTCTTATTATATCCTTCTTTTGGTGCCCACGTATCTGGCAGACCTAAGCATAGTTGTAGGTTCACAGTCATCACTTGATTCTCGAAAGTCTTACTTCTCATAGAGCGTGTGTGTTTACCGATATTGTGTTATGTGGTTGGTTTTCCATCATGGCAGACCAGCGTGTGGACCTCGTACAAAAGGCAAACAAACCTCGAAGTCGACGGGATCGACGTAATAGCCCAGTAAATGAATGTAAAAGTCTAGGTTCCTTCCACACGTCCAAGACACATTGGACAATTGAAGCTGGACTATTATTTCTATAAAGTAAACGACACCAAATGCGTGATATGGTTACTGTCACATAGGCCAGCTTTACTTCTTTATAATTTTCTGGTACTCATTTTAAGCTGGGTCAACCTAAGAGCACAGATTAATTGGGCACATTCATAACCGCAATAGCCCAAATGACTAACATCAGCTTCTCCAGTGCTGCCCAATTTAGAACAATGTAAGTTAGCAAATACACCACCAACTTTACGGGGATATCATGAACCCAAAATTAACTTCTTTCCTTTCTAATTTCTACTTTAACTTCTACTACTAAAATGAAGCTATTAAAGTGGAGGTCTGAATGCAAACGAGGAATAAGCTAAGTTGCTGTTGTTTAGTGTGTCCTATTATGAATACAGTTTTGCCCCTAGTCTCACTGAGTGTCAAACAATACTACATATTTATTCCCCATACGTCCAGATTCATAAAGCGTTAAATACAAGAGCGGAAGACGTCACAGACAACTAGTGATGTCCCAGAACAAGAGAGCCAAGAATAGATTAACGGAACACAAGGAGCCCATTATGGGGCGGCCAGTAATGGAAGTTCTTTTATAGCAGCCATCATAACACAAGTGTTTAATTACTTACGTATTCCCATTTACACAGACAATGGAAAGTTCTGGTGTTTACGGAACTTGCTAATAGTCCTACATTAATTGCAATAATCAGTCAATGTTAACGCATGTGTTATTGACTCTAGACATTGTTAAATACAGGAACATTTTGCACGCCTCGATGCGTATTTCGTATATGGTGATAGTATATATACGTGTATTGATCAATCGGCACTCGAAGGGTGATCTCAATACCACATCAGGCGCCTTTACATCCAAGAACATTTCCGGGTACCCAACAGCTTGGTACCATATTGTAAACAAAGCCTTGCTCGATGGGGATTCGAATATATGACCTCCTAGCCGGTAGGTAAGCGCGCAAGCAAACTGCTCTTCTTCGTATCTATAGATTGTGTCATCATCATCTTCAACTTCTGCCGTCAAGAGTCGTGGGGAGGATTAATTTGCGCTCCAGCGCCCGACGGGCGGCACTGATTGTACAATGTCTTTGATGTCAATCCGTTTTATTCTTGGACGTCCTCTTGGTCTCGTCGCAGATGATCTTTGACGTAAGGCCAGTGATGGTAGTTGTTGGTGTTGCATTCTAACGACACGGCCAAACAACTTGATCTTCTGTCTTTCAATAAATGTGGCACAAGGTGTTGATCCCACTGTCTGATAACAGCATTTCTTATTCGGTCTCGGATTGTTAAGTTGGCAGTCCTCCTCAGGCATCTGATCTCGCAGGTGTTGATTTTGCGAGTGTGTGATTTGGATAAAGTCCAAGTCTGAGATTGGTAGTATAGGGTTTGTGTGAATATGCCGTTTATTATCTGTCGTTTTGCGGACATGGGTATATTTGGAGGTTTCAGTAAGGGTGATAGTTGATATGTAAGTGCACTAGCTTTTTGACATCTGATTTCGATTTCTTTATCCAATCTGCCATCTTCTGTGAACATACTTCCAAGATATTTGAATTCTATAACTTGTTTCAGAGTTGTACTATTTATCTGTGTACTTAGTGGGCCCGGCGTTCTACTAACTTGCAGTACTTCGGTTTTGGCTGTGTTTATACTTATATCTGCTGCATGTTGAACTGAGATTATTAATATGATTATGTAGTCTGCCCTCATCGCTGTAAAACAGACACTGATCGTCTGCAAATGGATGGTGTACTTTAGTTAAAACTTGTCCCTCTTCTGGTAATTCACTCCACCTGCATCCAGCAGAAGCATCCAGTATTGTATTCCTTTTCATCGCTTGGTGGTGATTTCTTTTCCTGAAAATTGTTCTTCGTGTACACGAGAGACAGTATTCAGACGTTCTCTGTGCTCGTTCCTCTTCATCTGCCCTTTGTCTTCCATTGGGTCTAGGCCTTCAACTAACTCAGGCCGGGCCGTTCTATTGCTGCTACCTCAGTCCCCATTCATGCCCTCCCCATATTATTCATGACTGGCTTTCATTCTTGTCTCCATGTGTGTAACGCGGTTGCTGTCCTAGCTATTACTTTAACTCCTTCAGCCACAGACAGTTGTTATGAAATGTGTGGAACACTGTTACTATGCTAGCTATTGCGTTAACTCCTTCATCCACACATAGGTGTTATGAAATGTGTGGAACACTGTTACTGTCCTAGCTATTACTTTAACTCTTTCAGTCACAAACAGTTATGAAATGTGTGGGACGCTGTTACTGTCCTAGCTTATTACTTTAACTCTTTCAGCCAGAAACAGTTGCCATGAGATGTGTGGAACGCTGTGGATTCCAGACAAGGGAATGTCTAGTTATATAATCCTCAGGTTTGCCTTCTCAGGCGCATGGGAAAGCATAAAGAGGGTCTGTGTGATTGTTGCATGAGGTAAAATATCCCTCTGTGAATGTTTTTGTTAAGAATCATCCCAAATTTCTCACAGGCACACTCATATGTACTTCATAGTCCCCCATAACATCACACAAGGAGAATCTTAGAACAACCCACGAATTCCGTAGCACTTGCCAGAGCTCAAGTGTGAGTACACGAAAAACAAATTGTATATTCTTTTTACAGGACATCGCGGTCAACACCAGCATGTCTGCTGCTGTGGTCTCTTGGCAAGTTTATGTTCTGTAGTTTGCCATTGCTTTCTGAACGACCGGCACCGATACCAACGCAAAACCAACCCAAGGCGGTCTGCTACCAAAATGCGCGCAGCTGTGTTTCGAACGCGTGTCCGTAAACACTGTGCCACGGAGACGGCACACAAAAATTACGCATGAGAATTGTTCCTCTTGTTGGCAGGTTTCCAAATTTTGAAACTGAGCCTCTGCAGTAGCATATTGAGTCTAATCATTTCGATTTCCAACAGCTGTTGAATTTTCGTCCTTGTATGTGAAGACTAGGCCTCCAATCCGAGATCAACAAGAGGAATTATGTGATCTTTTTTCTTATTGTATACACAACAACAGCAACAACAACAACAGCAACAACAACAACAACAACCACACACACACACACACACACACACACACACACACACACACACATACACACACACAGATTATTAACTA
>OY992878.1:35143373-35165873 GCA_963921405.1 Cepaea hortensis
AACACAGCTTATTTTCGTACATTAGTGAGTGCAGACAAACAGACACTGTTTATTTTCGTATATTAGTGAATGCACAAAAACATACAGACACTGTCTATTGTCGTCAATTAGTGAGTGCAGACAAACAAACATTGTTCACTTTCGTATGTTAGTGACTGCAGACAAACATACACACTCTGTTTATTTTCGTACATTAGTGAGTGCAGACAAAACATACATACACTGTTTATTTTCGTACATTAGGTAGTGCAGACTGAAATACAGACTATGCTAATATTCGTATAATAGTGAGTGCAGACAACAGACAGACACTGCTTATTTTTATATAATAGTGAATGCAGACAACAGAGAGACAGATACTTTTTATTTCCGTTCATTAGTGAGTGCAGATAAACATAGAGACGCTGCTTATTTTCGTATTTTAGTGAATGCAGACAAACAGCCTAACACTTCTTACGCACTTACATTAGTAAGCCTAGACATACATTAAAATTAACATGCAGACAAGTTCGTATAGTAATAATGAGTGAGAACAGCTAGGCAGATAATATAGAACATCAGTCCGTGCATACCACCAAAGAACCGTATATGCAGACTGATAAAACACCCAGGCATACAATAGGGTCATGATTAAACTTAATGGCACCCAGACACAACTCAAATGTCCTAGATTCTGTGTTGTAACTACACAATCGGCATAAGGTCAAAGCTGCGCAGAAATCAAAGCTATATAGAAAAACCAAACGAAATGCACATAAATTCACACACACACACACACACACACAAACACACAAACACACACACACACACACACACACACACACATATATATATATATATATATATATATATATATATATATATATATATATATATATATATATATATATATATATATATAAACATTGCATGGGAATAACGAATATAACTTACGCTAAGATGAAAACAGGGTCAATATATATTACACCACTGCTTCCATTCTAACATTAGTCAGGGGAGACAGATAGACAAACAGTCTGACATTGGTTATTGTCTGACATAATGAGTTCAGTCTTAGGTTGTCTATCATTGTTTCCAGTTTTTAGGGAGGGGACAAATACGCAAGGAATCATGTTGTTAAATTAGAGTGAATGCCGTTAAATGACAATGAAAGCCGTTAAATGATAATGAATGTTGTTAAATGAGAATGAATGTTGTTAAAACACTGGTGTATAGAAAATTATCATCACTGTGCTCCCTGCCGACTGGCACAGGCGTACTGTCTCGTCATCGTCTCGGTCCTTGGTGTTCTGAATGAACTTTGCTGATGTTATGTCTCAATACCGCCGTTACATTCCACCCACCATTAAAACCTTATAATCACCACTACCACACCTATAAACATCTAATACCACCACCCTTGCTACACATACAGAGACCTTATTTAATCCCCCTTACCACACATTAAAAACACCTTATACTGAGCCTTATCACAACTATACACACCTTATATACTCACTCTTAACACACCTATATGCACCGTATATACTCACCACTCCCACACCTATAAACACCTTATATAATAATTCTCACCACACCTATAAACACCTCATATACACATCCTAACCACACCTACACACACTTTATATACTCACTATTACCACACATATAAGCACCTTATATAGTCACCCTCACCACAGTCACCTTATACACTCACCCTTACCACGTGTTTGAACGTCTAAGGGAATTTACGTGGGCCAGCATGTACCACCAAAGCTTATGATAGACATTATATTTGTCCCAAAGAATGCCACAAATAGATGTAGTTGGAATGTTTAAACAGAGGGACGAACCCCCATGTCATGGCGCGACATCTTTTCAATGGGTTATGGCTGAGATACCTTTGCCATGATTATGGTATTCTAAGTTTGTTCTCTCTCTCTCTCTCTCTCTCTCTCTCTCTCTCTCTCTCTCTCTCTCTCTCTCTCTCTCTCTCTCTCTCTCTCTCTCTCTCAGCTACCATGCTACCATACTAGGGTCACATGATAAGATATCAATCAAAATAAATTTAACAGGCCGGTAAGAATTTCACAATTTCTGAGATCACTTCAACATCATCACGGATTATAATAACAATAATCATTTGTAATAAAATGACTGCCGGTCTCCCTGGCGTAGGTGTTAACGACTTTCTCCGCAATCCCGTATATCCACGTGAGTAACGGAACTGCGCGAGATTCGGCAGCAGATCGCGCCCGGTTGGTTACTTAAGGAGTATGTGAGCAGGTCGCTCAGAAAGCAATGGCAAACTACTGAGCGTAATCTTGCCCAGACATTAACAGCAGATGAAAAATGCTGGTGTTGACTGCAATGTCCTGTAAAGGATATGCAAAATAAATGACTATTAACTATAACTAAAACTATGAAACAAGGCCGGCACAGTGAATGTGTCATATTGCCCCAATGATCAATCTCGATGAGTCCAACCTGGACCGCGGTCGAATTCCCTTTTCCCGAACTTTTTCGAGCTCGTGCTTCACGCACTAGGCAACTGTCATGCGGGTGTGAGTTTTATTCATCTATACATGGACAACCAGTCCCTGACAAGCATCAACCTCTTCAAAGGTACAAATAACTGAGGAGATTGGAGAAATAATAATCTTCAATATCTACTGTAGTCCAGACACCTCAAGAAAAATAAACAAATATGGATTTTCCAAGGTAGCGCGGCGTACAACAAAGTAATAAGTTCAGCATTACGCCGGCATCTTTTACTTTCTAACGAAACATTTGTTCTTTTCCGTATCCAAGATATTCTTAGAACCCGTGCGTAACATTTATATTCAAAGGCATTTATGTGTATTTCAGCTTGTTTAGTAATTGTCCACCAGGTGTATACTGCAGTGTTATACATCATATGAATTGAATAGATGATCACAAAGTAAAAGCTTTTCATATACTATATTCGATGAACAATAAATGATTACTCAAAGAAACTGACACCATAACAATTTGGAACCGAAAACCAAGGTTGTGCCGACAGAAAGGTTACGCCGTTATTTCGTGTGGATAACTTTGCTCTACATTCGAACAGTATCACAAACTATGTTTTGTATTTCAGCCAACATATTAGTCATCTATTACTTCGTATGTTATAATACTACAGTATGCACCTGCTGAGATGCAGCGAAACATTCCAGGCATTAAATCGTGCAACCTAAACTTTGTGGCTTCTTTGTGTAAATTCACTAAGGGAATACATTGTTTTGACATAAGTTTATTTAAACAGAATTACTATTTTCTGACTATATTCTCCACTCAAAATACATACCCGCAAAATCATCAACAATAGTGACAATAATCCTTAGGTTGTCTCAGCCATTACACTCTTGAATTATTTCTACAACGCAAATATGAGTTGGAGACTGTTTTCATCGACTGAAAGTCTGAATTCTTTTTTATTATTAGAAACTGAAAATAATGGGAAAATTGAACACAAATGTCAAGTAATTTTAAAATATTGAATCTCTCTGTTGCCAAAAGAGAATAGTTGTAGTTTAATATATTACATTTACCAAAATTGATGATAAATTGCATGTCAACTGAGTCTAAATGATAGTTTAAACCTTACTACCAATAGTCGGTGGCCTTTCCTTGTGCATGAGCAGACATAAATAACAGGCAATCTTCAGACAAACTTGATCGATCAACAGTCGTACTTACCTAAGAAAATTGCCGGAATTTTGATGGAGCTTCTGCAATCAATGAGAAAATGTCTGACGACCTCCTCCGCGACATTATTTAGAACGTCAAAACGTCTGGTCTTTTACGTCCGCCGTATTTCATGTTTATACAATGAACATATATAAAACTTTCTGTTAAATTAATGCGCCACTGTCTTCATTGTACCGTCAGACGGGCAAATAACCGCCACCACGGATAGATGTATAAATAGAATCTACCCGAGCGCTACAAGAAAAACATCCCTTAATTCTACATTTGCCCTGTAGTGGTACAATGTATGTACTTAACATAAACCTGGAATATGCAGGGTGCGAGCCATGCAAGCTTTGTGGTCTGTGTCAATATTTACCTTCTTCCATCCTGTAGCTGGGGAATTGACATTTCACTGCAGCATTTGTATACAGCAAACAGTGACGATAGAAATAGCGGTCGGGGTTTCAATGATGTGTTCCTCACAGGAGCCTGATCGACAGTTTAATTTCTGTAGTTCTTGGGTACCCAACAGTGGCACAGATATCCAACAGGGAATCGTGGCTGGCGCGGACAGTTCAAAATCAAAATTAGTTGCATAACCTTAACAGGATGTTGCAGTCAACCTCATCATTTATTGCTATTTGTGTTTTATTAAGCAATATTAAGTTCGACAGATTCACAAAGACATGTGAGTGTCTACATCAGAACAATATAAAATGACAGGAAGTTATGCAGCATTATAGAACGCAATTACCTGATCTGCTGTTCTGTAAAGCTGCATTACTTCGTGTTATTTTGCATTGTTTACATTTCCACAGCTTTACCGCAGTTCCAATAATAGTATCCACATTATGACAAGACAGTTGTCATTTATTTAGCCAAGTTATGAGATGAGAGAGTGTTGAGAAAGTTGTGACAATCGGAAAGATCGTGGCTATGAGAGACAGGCGTCTAAAGGTAAATATATTCTAAATGGATTACTGAATGGCGAGGGAGACGATCAGAGGATAAACTGGCCGGGCACGACAAACGATGATGATAATTTTCCTGGCATATACCCAACGTCTGTGGATGGTCACACTTGACACTGTCTCTATATTACTATACGACTCCGTCATTCTTGTTCACGAATGCAGTTTTCTATAAGAATTCTGCAGGTCGTCTCTTGAGCTACTGAGTTCGTATCTGTTTGATGTTTATTTTTACGGCTGGACCTCTCTGCGGAACGAGACGAGCTGTATGTGGTGCAAACCGGTGCAGTTCTATCCTCTTGCTTTGATCTTTGTTAAAGCGCATGCGACCAGTTGCGTATTAACACATCAATGAAGGTATTATACAGCACCAACAGAACACTCATAAAGCTATGCAATTCAAAGCTGATAGCTGAAATTCAAAGCTGGTAGAACTGAGCGACAGTTACATTGCAGGGTTTCGGAACACATTCCGAATTGGGTGGACAAGATACTACACACAGAAGATGGTACCCTAGGCAGGCCGACACACCGGAACAGTCCTGCTTCATCGGTCGCGAGACATGTGCTCGAGAGTGGTCTCGTGGTTGAAAGAGACAGTGGCTTCCGTGTGTTGTTCAACACACAAAGTAGTCGATTGTTAAAGTTTGCTGAAGCTATAATAATCAACCTTCGTAAGCCGTCCTTGTGCAAGCAGAAGGACATGTTAGTCAGTTTAAAATTACCGTGGTAGACAATCAACATTTCTGTGCGAACATGTGTATATTTCAGTTTGAAGGATTTACCTAGTTAATTCACGTAAGTTGTGTGATTTCTGCAGTATGTACCTGACGAGATGCAGCGAAATATGCCAGGCAATAAATCGTGCAATCTATTGTTTGTGTCTTCGTTATTCAAAATGCAAAGCGTTGAGAAAAATGAGTATGAGAAAAACCCAGATCGGATCTTACAAGTTTAATCCATTTTAGTAATATTTCAGAAGGTCCATAAGGCACCCAAGAGTTTCGTTCCCAGAACATGTAACTTTGTTTATAACAGAATCACCTGTCAGGTCTTAGTGAGATATGATATGGCTACCGTAACAATAGATGGTACTACATGCTTTCTGTTGGGCGGTGCTCATCAAACTCGATTAAGAGAGTACAGACCTTATCCTGGTGCGAGGAAATGCAACCTAAAGACTAAATATCATAGCAGGGAAGACCAGGTCCTAAGCCTTGGTCGGCAACCATACAAGGATCGAAGCTCCGACAGGCGGACAGTGAGATAACTGCTTTTCTGATCTGGCAGTTTCCTCAGCTTGTCTTATTCCAGACGTATTGGTGTTACCTTATCTCTGGAATAAACTCGGCAGGTCAAGAGAGGGATAATGCTGCATGGCCAACGCATGGTCTATAAAATTCAGTCCAGGCTTTGTGCTATTGGGAGGTATAACTTCATCCCTGGTTCCCGCCATGGATTGTAGTTATACATTATTGAAGCACAATACAACAAACTTCCGCCTGTCAAGATGACAAGGTGCCTGTAAGTAATAACATAACCCCCTCTGAAGCGCTCAGTGCAATAATAAACCACGCAACTATATCCCATTGCGGACACAGGCATGGCCAAGCAGCATTATCATAAGCTGCAGATTCAGATTCAGGTAGAAGTCTACGCTGAAATATCATGCAGACATTTTATGTCAGAAGAAGGTGATGATAATGAGGTGTAGCATCCCACTATGAAAGAATGAATACAGATAATAACACTTTGGCTAACATGGTTAAAGTTAGTTGCATATACTTTACAGGATATCGCAGTCAACACCAGCATTCTTTGCTTTTGTGATCTCTTGACAAGGTTACGTTCAGTTGGCTAACATGGCATTGATGTCTATGTATGAACAATTGAATGTTTATTTAAATATTAAATCATATTTTGCGCTGTTTGGTTTTAGAAACAGTGATTGTTATGGTAAATGGTGAAATCACTATGTTATTGTGAACTGTAATAATAAGAAAACACTGCAATATTTCGAAATCTGTGTAACATTGATGATATTAATTGATACTATTTTTAAGGTGATGAGAGAAATAACACACCTTGTCCCGGCGTCGTTATTTGATGTGTATATTAGTGTCTGTATCATCATCATTTGCCAAGTCAAGCGGATCAGGTCATCGTGTTCCTCCAAAACCATTCTGGGTGTTCTTGGTCGGTTAAACTGCTGATCCATACCAGTCGGTCAACTCGGGCGATTTCTCTCCGACAATCTCTGTGTCTTGCGCCCTTGAACGTCCTGCTTGTCGCAACATTCTCCACACCCATATGACTCTCATTCAAATAATTAATGTTTTTTTTTTTTTCATTATTTTATCTAGGGATGTGTCTGTCTTTCATTTCCGTTGACTTTTGTCAATGTAAAACACGTAAGTTACTAATTATTTGTAATCCATTATCATACTGCATATAATATTAACGTCGGAGGGTGCTTAATGAATTAAGTTTTATGTCAAATAAAAAAAATTAGGATGAGAATATGTTTCCAGATTGATAGAAACCGGTATTATAACTGCTTGACCATCAAAATCTTGTGGAATAATAATAATAATAATAATAATAATAATAATAATAATAATAATAATAATAATAATAATGCTATAGCATGAAACTCCAATTGGTCTAGATAGCAGATTATGATCAGCTGAAAATGACATGAGAGGAGAAATTTGAGTTCACTGAAATGTGAGTTTAGAATATTAAAACATATTACCAAGTTTACGCTTTGTTTCATGTTATGTTAGTCTTCAGGGTCGGAACATTATTTCTCATAACACACGTTAAATGTTACGTTTGAAGGTAAGGTGTTGCGAGAAGAATTAAACACTCACAAATGGGATTGTGCAATGGGGAAAACAGAAAGACTAACAAAGAGAAATAAATATAGTCAGTTTCGAATCAGAGTTGTTCAGAGACATGGACTCCCACACCAAGTCGATAAGAAAAGCCCAACAGAAATCTACGTTGTAAGTTTCAATGTTACGTGACAAGACAAAGCAAAGTTTACCAAGTAAATACGCACGCCAATACAGCTAAACAAATGCAAATATTAGGGTGACATAATGATAGATTAACTTACGCTTCTCGCAGCGTTAGTGATAAGATAAGTCTATATCTGATCTTCTGTTGTCGGTACATCGCAAGTAATCAAACACTCGTCATGATTGATCGAGCGATAAGTTGTGTTCGGTTTATCAACGATCGCTCTCACTGAAAACCGGCAACTCTATTAGTGTTAAAGTCGCATCCCGTAGATCACGCAAGGATATCCAATCACAGTGCACAAACTCCGTTGTACCGGCGAAGAAGCAGTAGCTTACTTCTACGGAAGTTCAATATATGTACACACATGCGCTCTCACACACATACATACGTGTATACAGAAGCACAGTCAAACAATAGTCACGGTATTTTGCCTTGTATCTAACAATACTACATGTTGCCTAATGTACCACACTCGTTGACATGTGGATTCGCGGATATGTCAACAATAAAGAAAGTACTGGTTGTGAACAACACCACACCATTTACTCGGGATTTCACCTGAACACATAACATCATCGTTATGGGACACACAATGATGACCACACGGTGATGGTTGTCATAGATCTCCACACATCTCGGTGCTTGTTGTCATAGATCTCCACACATCTCGCTGCTTGGTGCTTCAGATCCAGTCTATTGGAGTTATTCCTCAATGCAACGATCGTCAACCTTTTGGTATTATTACTCTCTGTCTACCTCTACCTTTTTTAACTGTTGATCTTTCCAGTCGTCACTGTTGGTTCCAATGCCTCTCTTCTCATTACGTGACTAGCGAACATTGTTACCCCTGAAAACAGTATTTCCTCGCAGCCGAGACATTCGCTGTGGCATCCAATACCTCACATTCTTACAATCATCATACCGTGAAAATGGTTAACAACAGTTGACGATATCTTACATTTTCGCACGCAAAGTTTGTGTATATTCAAATGTGACCCAATCATCTTCTCATATGGTTAATTAGTTAGTGGCGCAGAAACTGGGGCAAACTGATCCCGTACCATGAAGCACTGTAACTATAACCAAGTCACTGAGGCTAGTTGAAAGTTGGTGGGAAGTTTTTTTTTTTTTTTCTACAAATCGAAATCGGAATCGGAATAAAACAGTGGTTGTCAAATTTTTTTGGCCCATGCACTCCTTCACCATATGTTCAGAACGTCATTCTCTCCCCCCCCCCCCCCACCTTTTCGTATTTCCTCCCTATAAATTCCTCGCCGCCCCTACACAGTATACGTAAAATGGAAGCTAAATTTAATAACACACACTAGAACAAGTCTAGACGTCTACATAAAACGTGATTTGCGGGTCTACTTACGTTATAAAACGAATTTCAGAAGGGCGAGAAGTACAGAATCGTAAAGTATGGAGGGAAAAACAATATCAAGTAATCGGTACTTGTATTAACACGACCTTGAAATAATCATCTTAATTCTCTCTCTCTCTCCCCCTCCCTGGAAACCATAATTCCCCCCTCCCCCCGCCCCCTATGGGGGAGGGGATTCCCCACCGGTTGAGAACCACTTGGCTAGAAGGTAGCTGCAGGATAAAGAAATAAAGTATAGGAAAGGAGCGCTTGAGATGAAATGGTTAAGAGTTCCACTGGAGTTTTAAAGGCAGACAAAGAATTATCATCGTCATCTTCCACATTTGCCGTCAAGCAGGAATAGCTGACGTTCCAGCGCGTGATGGGTGGCACTGGATAGTGTGATTGCACAATGTCTTTGACGTCGTCAATCCATTTTTCTTATCGTGCGCCCTCTTGCTCTCGTTTCAGATCTGCTTTGATGTTCAGCCAATGCTGGTAGCTAATGATGTTGCATTCTATCGAAATGGCCAAACCATTTGATCTTCAGCTTATCAATGTGTAGCACAAGGTGTTTATCCCACTGTCTGTCTGATAACTACATTTCTTACTCTGTTTTGGGTAGTTAAGCTCGAAGCTCTTCTCAAGCGTCTAATCTCGCAGGTGTTGATTTTGCGTTAAGTATGCTTTTAATAGCGTCACAGTTTGAGATTGGTAGCATAGGGTTGGTGTGAATATGATATTTATTTTCTGTTGTTCAGCAAACATTGGTATATTTGGATGTTTCAGTAAGGGAGATAGATGATATATAAGCGCACTTGCTTTTTACCATCTAATTTCGACTACTCTGTTTATTCTAACATCTTCTGTGAGCATATTTCCTACATGTTTATAGTCGTTAGCTTGTTTCAGAGATGTGCTATTTATCAGTATGCTTAGTGGACCAGGGGATTTGCTAACCAGCATTACTTAAGTTTTTGTTGTATTTATATTCATACTGTATCTGCTGCATGTTTAACTCAGCTTAATAATGTGATTATATTCGTCGCTGTAAAGGTACTGATCCTCTACAACTAAAAGCTAATTTATTGTTGGTGGATCTATTGTTTCGTCTAAAGTAAAGAGTTCGGAATTTTCAGAATCGGTTCTATCAAGGCTTTCTTCTTTGGGTATTCTGTCTTTGTAGATATTAAACAGCTGTCCCACTCCTGTATTACTATGAACATATATGATATACCTTCTTGTCTTCTTCCCTCATCGTGACTCCAGTGGTATATAGCTATAATGTTTTCTAGTAATTGCCCTATAAAGACCAACAATTGTTGTCACTACCAAGCAAACAAATAGCCACTAGGGTGTACAATTAAAGCAAACGAGATAACAAAGAAACAAGTAGAGAGCTTAAATTGTATAAAGGCAATGATATTTACAGATGACAAAAGTAACTCAAAGATAACATGCAGAATAATTCTAGCACCGGCAGCATTCCTTCAGATGACGAACATTCTCTGTTGAATTTATTGTTCATGGAAGTCAGGAAAGGTCGTTTAGGATGTGTTAACAGCAAATACTATTGCAAGCGTGTGAATAACAAACTCATAATACAGAGAGTAAGCAGATAAGCCACAGAGATGTGGCTTCTTTATAGAATGCCAGTAATGCTATGGAAGAATCATAATGCTGATAACTAAGTACAACAACAGGCCAATTCACAAAGACATGTGATTACCTACACCGGAATATGATAAATGTCATTTACTGAACAAGTTTTAAAGTGAGAGAATGTGGATTACTTTGTGACATCCATGAAGTTCGAAAATGTGACAGACAGATGACAACAAATAAGCAAATTGCTGGATGATCTGAGTGCCAAGGAAGACGATCAGTGATCGATCTTGAAAAACAACCAAAGTAGGGCATATGCATTACATTGGAATACGATTGTTTGTAACATACAGCTTGGCACATCATGAATAAGGTAAGTGATGAGAATCCGTGAATATCTAGTTGATCGAAGTGACGTTCACTAAACGAATAACACACATACAGGTGTCTAGTTTGATCGAAGTGACTTTCATAAAATTAACAAGACATATGAGCATATAGTTTAATCGATGAGACTTTCACTAAATTAACAAAACACATATGGGTATCTAATTTGATCGAAGTGAATTTCAGCAAATTCACACAACTCATATGGGTGTCTAATCTGATAGAAATGACTTTCAGCAAATTATCAAAAGACAAGTGGGTGTGGTCGTGCGACCAAGTACATTTGTTCGAAGGTTTCGTATGGAGGTGGCAAAGATTATATATCTGGGTGTATTTAGCGTTACATTTTTATACTGTATATAGCGACTGCCTATTTCTGCTTATCTTCTTTACTTCTGTGAGTGGCGATCACTATTGGTTGTATTTATAATGTCATTTCAATAGACTCATTGTGCCCATATATATTTTTCTCTACACTGTAAGATATCCTCGTTCTACTGCTTCTTTCCTCTTCTTCTCCTCTTCCTTTTGTCTGAATAATAATAATAATGTATATTATTATTTCAGTTTATATGGCATTGAGCTCACTTTTACAATCCAGACATACTCTAGGCTCCAGTCATTCGCATGCCTCTTTGCGTTGATTTTCACAACTGTGGTATTATTGACCGTTCAAAACACAATGACAAACTACTGAACATGAAGTTTCCTAGGAAATCTCAAACAGCCAATAAATGCTGGGATTGACTGCAACTAACATTATTATTATTATTATTATTATTATTATTATTATTATTATTATTATTATTAAAATGGGAATTTTCTTCAACAAGTGAATCGGTACAGTTATCTCGGAACAGTCCTAACTTCTGATGGGAGATGCCTTGAAGAGATTAGAACAAGTATCGCCATGGCGAAAGTAGCCTTTAGCAAGATGAAAAACATACTTACCAATAAAAAGATGTCAATTGAAACGAGAAAAAGAGTGTTGAGGTGCTACATAGAGTCTGTTCTTTTGTATGGATGTGAAACTTGGACAATGAGCAGCCAAGCTGAAAAACATCTGAGGAGAATGCAAAAATTACCATGGACAGACAGAAAAACCAATGACCAGGTTCTACAGGAGACAAATGGAATTCGTAAATTTATTAGAGAAATTAGACGTCGACAGTCAATTATTTTTTGGACATAATATGAGAAGAAATGAATTGGAAAATTTAGTGATAACTGGCAAGGGGAAGACCGAGTAGTAAATACCTGGATGGTTTGGCCACATGGCATGGTCGAGACAAGAACACTAAACTGATCCGTGACTGGTCATCGAGTGAAATGGCGAGTCATGACCACCCACGCTTTCCGACATGGCACATGATAGATTGATTATTATTATTATTATTATTATTATTATTATTATTATTATTATTATTATTATTATTATTATTATTATTATTATTATTTATTTATTTATTTATTTATTTATGTATTATCCCCCACTCGTATTTTTTTAACAAATAGCCTGTAATTCTTTTTATCTCAAAATAAAAGACATTCCCTTCCCTCTACACTCGGGACAAAAATAATTCGTCTTTTCTGTTATCTTGAATTGAACCTAGCGCAGACACCATAAATCCCCCTAGATGGACAGGTCTATTACAAACACGGGCCGGCCAGGCAGTAGTCGGAAATTGCCAGCTTGGAGTGTGAGTCCACCCAACATTAGAGCCCAAATTCCCACGTAAATATGGGTAGTGTTATAACGCTTGGTTCAGATGACTCGGTTGCATCATTATGTAAGCCACACTGCTATGTCTCTCGTATATTACAAGCAGGATTCAACATATCAGTGTTAAACTTCTATCCCCGTCATTAAGATCCAACAGCGTTGAGACGTCGAAAATAAGAGAAAATAATCCTTACGCAGAAAAACCTCAGAAATCCAACATGCAAAAAACTAAAACAACGTCCTTTATTTCACCCCTTCTCCTCCATCTTCTTCTTCTTGTTCTTGTTCTTCTTCTTGTTCTTCTTGTTCTTGTTCTTCTTCTTCTTCTTCTTCTTCTTCTTCTTCTTCTTCTTCTTCTTCTTCTTCTTCTTCTTCTTCTTCTTCTTCTTCTTCTTCTTCTTCTTCTTCTTCTTCTCTTTCTTCGTTCGCCTTCAGACATCAACATAAACGCTTTATAACTATTATTATGTTACATGCCAATACGAGTCGACATGGCTGGAAGTCTCACACAATAGCCAGGTATGGATCAGGCCGGTCCTGAATATGCCACGCGGTCAAGTCGTTCAGATATTTATCTATCTGCCTTCCTCTTGCTCTTTTTTCAATCAATTTTGCCAGTTAATATTCTTTTCTAGTTAATTTCTCCACATAGCGCGCCCAAAACATATGGACTGTCTACGTGTAATTTCTATAATCATACTTAATACGTAATTTCTCTAATTATACTTAATACTTAATTTCTCTAATCATTCTTAATATTTAATTACTCTAATCATAATTCATGTTTAATTTAAGAATCGACACCTCTGCACTCGGAACATTTCTACACATTCGCCATCTTCTCTTCAAAAGATTAAGATGATTAGCGTAGTAATGTGATTACACATCCGAATGACTTTTCCTATACGCTTTTAATATCGACCAGACCCTCTGCTCACTCATGCCTCTTGGGCCAGTATTCTAGATATGGATACTCTGCTGGTCATCTGCACTCTTCACTAATGATGATTAAATCCAAAGAAAGCAACAGTCAGCTTTATCTAGATGACATATTCATATGATTCATCAATGAATGCGAGAAAGAGAGTGCTAAAATGCTATATAGAACCAGTTTTGCTGTATGGCAGCGAATCTTGGAATGTAAATGAACAAATTAGGAAGAACTTAGAAGCAACAGAGATGTGGTTTTTAAGACGAATGTTGCGAATTCCTTGGACTGCCAGAGTAACTAACAACGATTGCCTGAAAGAGGCTAATGAAACTAGAACACTATATACAACAATAAGAAAGAGACAAACAGCTTTCTTTGGTCATGTGATGAGAAGAGAGGCATTGGAGAACATCGTGACAACTGGAAAGATCGAGGGCAAGAGAGGCAGAGGCAGACCAAGAGAAATGATGCTGGACGGATTGAGACGGTGGCATGAGGAATATCATCAGCAGAGTTGATCCAGAACACCAAAGACCGAGATCTGTGGAGAGCCATGAACGCCTACGCCAGCCGGCACGGCACTTGATGACGATGATGATGATATTCATAGAGTTTGTCTACAATTGACGCAAAAGGGTGCCAAAATAGTTTTCTCTGTTCTGGACACAATGCAATAAAAGTCTAGCTGTCGTTTTATCATGTCCATAGTTATATTTATCAGTATTTCATTATGTAAAACGTCAGGAATATTGAAATATATTTCGGCAGCCGAAAAACGTAAAAAATGCATCCCCTTTCATTGACGAATGGGTGCGGATGCAGAATGATGCACTTTATAGATGATTCACAATGCAAGAAATGCACCACACGAACGTTCAAGAAACAGACTGAACGCATTAAGATGGCGTCTAGAAAAAGAAAAAAAAAGGGAGTTGCTCATGGAAGCGGTCGGTTAAGCAAGGCACCTTGTCAAAAGCAGGGGATCTCAAACTGTTATATCTTTGCACTATATTCTTCTTCTTCTTCTTCTTCTTCTTCTTCTTCTTCTTCTTCTTCTTCTTCTTCTTCTTCTTCTTCTTCTTCTTCTTCTTCTTCTTCTTCTTCTTCTTCTTCTTCTTCTTCTTCTTCTTCTTCTTCTTCTTCTTCTAATACTACTACTACTACTACTACTACTACTACTACTACTACTACTACTACTACTACTACTACTACTACTACTACTACTACTACTACTATTACTACTACTACTACTACTACTGCTTCTGCTGCTGCTGCTGCTCCTACTACTACTACTACTTTTACTACTGCTACTACTACTACTACTACTACTACTACTACTACTACTACTACTACTACTACTACTACTACTACTACTACTACTACTACTACCACCACCACTACTACTACTACTACACTACTGTTACTACTTCTACTACGACTACTACTACTGCAATTAATTCTTCTTCTTCTTCTTCTTCTTCTTCTTCTTCTTCTTCTTCTTCTTCTTCTTCTTCTTCTTCTTCTTCTTCTTCTTCGTGTTTCTTCGTCTGCTGCCGTTCCTTCTACAATGAAACAAAGACTATCAATTAACTTAGACCAAGTCCTTGCTATTCTGTCTGTCACCTATACATGTCCCCGTGGCCACCATATATTGTTCATTGAAGTCTCTAATTCTCTTCTCCATCTGTGGTTAGGTCTAGCTCTATTTCTTTTGTCAAACAGGTTTCAGAGAAAGATATTCTTCTTATACCATTAACACATTTTCTCATCTGTGTCTTATAAAAGGCAAGCGTCGCTTCCTCAAGTCTTGATTCACTGGTATTTATTTAGTTCACTCCTATCCATAACAAGTGTCTTTTCCTCACTTCTTGATTTACTGGCATTTGTTGATTTCACTCCAAGTGCTCATTACTGTCGATTCGGTTATACCATGTGTGTCATCTTATGTGCTGGCAACAGTTAAAGCATGTCTGTAGTTCAATGGTAATTGTTGTATTTGTTTCCTAGGTTTCCAATCCATACAGCAATACTGATTTGACGTTAGAGTTAAATTTTCTGCTTTTGGTTCTAGAGTTAAATTTCTTTTACCTGCACACATTTCCTAGTTATATGAAGTCTTCTCTGGCTGTTTATATTATCTTGTTAGTACTAAATAACAAGTCTTAAAATTGCCCCGGGTTATATCCCATATGGATCGGTCTCGTTCAGTAGGATGGTCTGCCGAAAGCGTCGCACAAAGCACGAACTCCGTAGCTCCCGAGACGACCCTCAGGAGTCTCCGAGAAAAAAGCATTCGTGAACAGAGAGACGTAGCCCCGAACCGAAACCTTCGGAGTGCGAGGCAGACGACTTGACCACTTCGCCACAGAGACTCCCTCTTTGTTAGTATGTAGAGATGTGGGACGCAGAGGTGTTTCCAAGGCACCAGGGCCGGGTTATATACTGGTCAAGACCTATTGACGCGTCCTCGTCGAGCGTCCTGGGCAACAGGTCCCTTCGGGGTCCTGGCTAAAGTCAGTAGGATCGCCGATTCCTCCGAAGTCGGAGAGTGTCTGCCTGTACGGCGAGGAACCACCAGTCTGCACACCAATAAGCCAGACATGGGACAACGGATACTCACGCAAAACTCAGGTCCTGTATGACATCACACTGATGTTGGACAACAGGATGTCTTCATCCGACATACAGGACTTCACGTTGGAGCTCAAGCCAACGAACACAAGCAAGCAAGCAAGCATGTCGAGATGCGCCCCCCCCCCCACCCCCATGTACAGCTGCATTTCTGGAAGTGAGTTTTCACCAAGGAGGATGGGGTTATCATTGCCTTGTTTCATTACTAATATTAATGTCTTTCTCCTATGCTTGTATGAAACAATGTTGAGAACATCTTGAGTGGGGATAACAATCAAACGCCGTGTTATTTACAGCCATGGGTGTTAAAATATCACTCTTTAAAATCGTTAGGAAAAGACAAATATCATTTATTAGCCACATCAACAAAGGAGGCTGACTAAATAAATTAGCTTATATGCGAAAATAATAGACAAGAAAGGCAGAGGAGAACAAACAAAAACACACACACACACACACACGCACACGCACGCGCACGCACGCGCACGGACACGCACACGCACACGCACACGCACACACAGACAGAGAGAAAGAAAGAGAGAGAGAGAGAGAGAGAGAGAGAGAGAGAGAGAGAGAGAGAGAGAGAGAGAGAGAACATAGGCAATTAATACTAATGCAAGCCACGTTAACGACATGAAAATACTTGTATCAGATGGCAGACGTGAGAGGAGAGTCATAATTAGCAGTCTTCTCCAAACCAGACATTCATAGAAGAAGACACTATTATTTCCCCTCTCTGATACCTTAAAACTCCCAACTATTTGAGAACTCTTGATCTATTACATGACGTGGTTAAAAGTGTTCGTTATACAAAACATCCATATTATATGTATCTAACGAAAAATGTAATAATCCCGGGCAGATTTCGAATAAGAAGGCACAGGATCTTTACAGCTTCTTCGGATCAATGATTAAAAACAGGTCAATCAATTCTTGCTTCCCAACTTCTTATATAGTTACTTGGAAAAGTAATGTGATGGGTTCTTCGTGTGTTCCACGATCGTTTCAGAGATTTCGTGCTGGAAATATGATACAGTAAATGGGCGTTTTATTATCTTAGAATGTTGCAAGGAACACGTGTGGTTTCGTCCCACACGATTAACGATTTCTAACTGCAAAGAAATCGGTGGACATTCACAGCTATGTTGTTTGTCCATCAAGAATGATGATGACCATTCATTTCATCCAGAGGGGTTGAGAGTAAGGAGCCATGAGTTCTAAGATGGCTGATAAGGCCTATTTTGGAGTGAAATATTCTTTGACAATGTGGGCAAAGAATGTTTGACGTTCCAGGAGGAGGATCTCCAGCAGTGGTTTTTCTGTGCAGCCTTTTCTTCACAGCTCTTGCAGTCCTAGTTGCTTCACAAGTGACTGCACCCTTGCGTAATGATGTACGCCACGAATTTCGGTCTTTGGCAACAGTCTCGCAGGTGTCAAGATGAATTCTAAAAGCGTTCAGTGAGATTTTCAGTGTCTTTAAAGCGTTTCCTCTGGCCGTCTTGGGAGCGTTTACCACAAAGCAGCTCACCGTAAAAAAAAATCGTTTATGGAGCCTGTGATCTGGCATGCGAGTTAAGTGACCAACCCCGAGAATTTGATTCTTCATTAGTAGAGTGTAGATACTGGACATGGACGCTCTATTATTACAGGAGACCATATACAAATCTCGCTCATTTGAGCTTATCTAATGTTCATAGCTTTTCTGCTGAATTTATCGTAGTTAAACATATTGTGCAGGCAGAACATATGCGTTAGCATTAATAAGTTAAATGCGGTGTTGACATTAGCTACTGGCCAAGAGAATCAGGTAAAAGATAAAATAACTATACAATAAATAATAATAATATAAAGAACAGCAACTACACAAACATATAAGATGACAGAAAGGAGTGGGGCGTCTAGATTGCAACATCTATTCCAAACTAGGCCCTTGAATAAGCATATTGGCTTTGAAAATTGGCAGAACGCTGATGCTGTCCGCTCTGCATGGTGTAGTTAGACCTCCGCAGGCAGAGGGAATTATGAGCAAATAAGAACAGAAGTATTGGGAACCTCGGTATTGTAGTGGCTAGATGTTCACTTGCCAGTGTGGTAGTCATGGATTCGATTCCGCAACGGGCTGATTTTTACACTTGACCTTGGCTCGCAGGCCGATACAGCCTAGAATGAGAACCATGAACTGTCTTGGAAAGTAAAGACCACCGGCATGCCACTCATCACATCATGCAGAAAGTGCTGGTTAGTCTCTGCAAATATGGGTCCAGTGCCAAATGTTAAAGGCATCTTAAAGTATGTAAAAGGATTTTTTGTGTGGTAAACTTACTAATTATCGCAGCATCTACACAGTGGAGTTTTTTTTGGTTGTTTTTCATATCCTATTTACAGGACATCGCTGCCAACACCAGCATTTTACTACTCTTGTTGATGTCTTTGCAAGTTTACGTTCAGCAGTTTGCCATTACTTTCTGAACGACCGGCTCCGATAACAACACGCGTCTGCTGCCAAATCTGTCGCAGCTGTGTTTCGAACGAGAAGAGTGCTGGATTAAAATCAAACGATAGGTACTTAGCCATTTAATCTTCGTTATTGCAAATCCAACTATTAGTCTTTAAGCGCACACACGTATCCATCATTATGTCCAATGCCGATACGCGTTGGCGGTCATGTTTCGCCATCTCACACGATCACCAGAGTCGTGGATCAGCTTTGTGTTTTTGCCTGGATTATGCCATATGGCCAAGCCATCCAGATATTTATTTCTCTACCTTCTCCTCGTTATTTCCCCATCAATATTGTCAATTGTCACAACGTTCTCAAGATTATTTCTTCTCATAATGTGTACCCAAATATCTTGATTGCCTGCGTTTAATTTCTCTAATCAGTTTACGGTTTTTTGATCTGCTTCTTGTGGGACTTGTTCATTGGTTTTTCTGCTGTCCATAGTATTCTTTTCAATCATTTTTCTTAAAAACCAAATTTCCACAGCCATCAGATGTTTTAGCTTGTCTATTCATTATCCACGTCTCACATCCATACAAAACTGTTGGTTCCATGTAGCATTCCAACACTCATTTTCACGTTGCAAATGACATATTTTTATATGTATGTTTTCCATCTTGCAATAGACTACATTTGCCTTAGCAACTCTTGTTCTAGTCTCTTCAAGACACCTCTCAACAGATGTTAAGGCTGTTCTGTGATAGTTGTACCGATTCACTTGGTTAAGAATATTTTCATTTACCTGTCTATTAGAGTACACTGTGGTATTTCTTTGTTCCTAATGAAGACCATAACCTGTGTCTTCTTACAATTTAATCCTAACCCTAGTTGTTCACAATGAGCAATAACTGCATCTACTAATTGTTGCAGATCCTGTCCATTGTCTGTAATCAATACTGTATAATCCGCATGTTTAATGTTACCGATGTTATGTCTCCCAATGATGATTCCTCTCATTTCTTCTAAATTTCTAAAAATATGTTCTCTGTCTAGGGAGAAAATATCTAAAGACATTACACGTTCCTGTCGCACACCTCTCTTAATAGACTTATATTGACCTACCTCATTATCAATCTTTATGGCAGCTTGCTGTTTCCCATTTCTCGTTTTTTACAAGTCTAAGGTCTTTCCCATCAATTTGTAGATCGATTTGCAAGCATCTTCATAATATTGACATATCTTACTTTATCGAAAGCCTTTGTGTAGGCAATGAAGCAAAGATATAGGTTTAAGCTCTCAAAAGTAATATACGCGTTATTTAGCGGCTGACGACACCGGTTTTGTGATGACTATTCTTCTCTGGCTCCTGGCATAGCGCTGTTGTCAAACTTCAACCCGCTTGACTTAATGTTCGTAGGCTGGTCATAGTCGCAGACAAACATCCATTACTTGATTTGTTTTCTTCCTGTCTCCCCCAGAGAGTTCAGGATGTGAGCCTGGTCCATTGCTCGGCAGCTTCCCCACAACCTTCCGGTTCAAAATCAAAAGTCACATTATCTAAGTTTGATTGACATGCGAGTTGCTTTTGTCTCATGAAAGCAGACGTTTTCGGGTTCAGACAGGTCTTATCCATAACCACCAAATTCACTCTGAGACGGTCGTATAAGGTATGATCCGTTTAAACTCAGCAGCCACAAACAATAGATTGCACGATTTATTGCCTGACATATTTCGCTGCATCTCGCCATATATATATATATGAAGCGAATGCAATACTTATACTTGGCTGACAAACGTAAAACACATAGTCACTGTCATATTAAATATGTGAAAATCTTAAATAGCTAGACAATAAATATTAATAATATAAGCATCAGCAATTACACTAAAGTAACAGATGAAGAGATGAGTGGGGCCTGACCATTCCAATAACATTCTAGACCAGGCCTTCAGTCTGTGACTATGTGTTTTAATTATCTCAGCCAAGGTAGTATCCATTTACTGACTTCATGTGATGATTAACTGTAGTATGCGCCCGACCAGATGCAGCGAAATATCAATCAATCAATCAGTAGCATGTCCTTTGCAGACTCTCACTGCCATAACAACCCTCCGGAAAACTGCTCGATCACAAGCAAGATGTCCCGCGTCTGATACACCCATCTGGAGATCATCCGCCACATCCTGCACCCATCTTCTCTTTGGCCTTCCTCTTAATCTCTTCCCAGGCATACACCTCTCCATTGTTGTTCTCTCCAAACTTTCATGGCGTTTCAAGTGAACAAAATATATCAATTTTCTTTGTTTTATCGTCTTTAATAGCCAACCCTCTTCAATATTCAGCTCTTGAAGTATGGATGCATTTGTTCTTTTCTTTACCCAAGATATTCTTAGAACCCGTCTATAACATGTATATTAAAAAGCAAATATGCGCTGTTCAGCTGGTTTAGTAGGTGTCCAGGTCTCACGGGCGTATGTTGCAATGGGAAAAATGCATGCTCTTAAAAATCTAATTCAGCGAAATATACCAGGCAATATATTGTGAAATATATTGTTCGTGGCTTCTTTGTTTAAATTCATTTAAGCAATACATTCTTTCGAAGAATATGATCATTTTTTGTACGATGGACAACCAATGAACAAAACTTGAACACGAATAGTTCATCATTAGAGAACTCAAACAGTAATACCTTCAACATGCGTGCATAATTACTTAGCAAATTAGCCAAATTACAAAAGTCAAACTGAAGGAAATGAATTTTACACGCTAGCATTTTGCATGATAAATCAGCTAATAAGTGAAAAAGAAAAAGTAAATACTCGTACACGCACGCGCGCGCGCGCGCACACACACACACACACACACACACGAGTGCACGCGCACACACACACACACACAACTGAATGAATAACTTGTTCGCCCATAAAAACGAATTTCAAACAGACAAAAATAACTATTATATTCGGAAGAAGAACAAAAGTAGCTAAATGACCCGTTGATAAATCAATAGGCACTCGATGGGGGGCCGTGGCATATATCATGCCGGCCGACTTTACTATTCATAGCAATTCCTGATACCTGCCCTGAAGCCCAGACTCATTTGTTAATAACCGACTACTTGAGGGGGACTCGAACAAATAATCAGTGAGCTGGTAGACAAACGTGACAGTCACCCTCTGTCTGTCTGTCTGTCTGTCTGTCTGTCTATCTGCCTGCCTGCCTGCCTGCCTGCCTGCCTGTCTGTCTGCCTGCCTGTCTGTCTGTCTGTCTGTCTGTCTGTCTGTCTGTCTGTCTGTCTGTCTGTCTGTCTGTCTGTCTGTCTGTCTGTCTGTATTATGTATGTATGCTTGTATGCACAAATGTATGTGTGTGTGTGTGTGTGTGTGTGGATGAAGGGCTGGCTGGCTGGATATATGTATATGCGTGTAGATTAGTAGGTAGGTAGGTAGGTTGGTAACTAGGTAGCTATGCAGGTAGCTAGGTATAAATCCATCGTCAATCTGGCTCTATTAATAGACGGCGCGTAATGCTAGAGAACTTGGTGACAACTGGCAAGATTGAGTGAAAATAGCAAGGGAAAGGGAGAGAACTAAATAACTGGAGATCTTGGCCACGTGGCATGGTCGAGACAAGAACACGGAGCTGATCCACTACTCTAGTGATCGAGTGAGATGGCGAATCATGACCTACCATGCGTATCGGCATGGCACTTGATGATGATGAGC
>OY992878.1:35168373-35303373 GCA_963921405.1 Cepaea hortensis
GCGGTTCATGAGTCGGGTACCAGCGTTCGAAGCTCAGCTGCGACCGATTTTTGCAGCAGACCGTGTCGCGTTGTGTTATAACGTTCTGGTATGGGAGCCTGTCGTTGAGAAAGCAATGGCAAACTACTGAACGTAAAACTTCCTTAGTACATCAACAGCAGCTAAAGAATGCTGGTGTTGACTGCAACGTCCCGTAAGGGACACGCAACTTTTTGTTTCTGTTTCTGTTACATGTATATTACATTGTGGTATTTCCTTCGTCCAAGTGACGACCATAATCTGTCTTCTTACAATTCAATTCTTACCCTAGTTGTTCGCGGTGTGTACAGTCGCATCTACTAAATGTTGCAGAACCTGCTCATTGTCTAGAATCAATTCAGAATCATCCGCATATTTAATGTTATTGATGATTCGTCCCCCAATGATGATTCCTTTAATATCTTCTACATTTCTGAAAATAGTTTTCACTGTACAGGGAAAAAAAGATCTGGAGACATTACACACACCCGTCTCAAATCTCTCTTAATAGGCCGATATCGACCTACTTCATTATTAATTTGCATGGAAGCATGTTGTCTCCAATATATGCTTTTGCACAAGTCTAAGTTCTTTCCCATCAATTTGTAGATCTTCATGTATCTTTATCATGTTAACATGTCTTACTTGATCGAAAGCCTTTATGTAGTCAATAAAGCAACAATGTAGATCTTTGTTTACTTCTATAGAACGTTCCATTACTGTTCTCAGCATATACACCGCATTTACTGCACCCTTGCCTTCTGCAAACCCACATTGTTCTTCTCCTATTTCGGGTTGTATTTTCTTTCTTACTCATTGCAAGATAATTCTTAGCAACATCTTCGTGATGTGACTCATTATACTAATTGTTCGATGTTGATCACATTCCAAGGCTCCTGATTTCTTTGGGATTGCAATAAATACAGAGTTACATAATTCAGAAGGTATATATCTCCAGGATCATATATTGTATTTAGCAGTCTGGTGACTTGGTCTATTACATATTCCATATTCTTCTATAGCATTAATCATTTCTGTTGTGATGTTGCATATATATATATATATATATATATATATATATATATATATATATATATATATATATATATATATATATATATATATATATATAAGATTTCACGATAGGATCTGTAACCCAATTTTATCACAATGCCGTATTCTTCTACTTTCTATTTATATCCTGACACTATTGGAGCTGGGCAAGTGAGGTCAGAGAACTTAGCTGGTGATAAGAAGTAAAAAAAAGGAGAATCACTGGACTGGAAAAACGTTCTACAGATAACATGACAATTTCGGATGATTTAGAATACCTGAATATGTCTATGAATACAGAATAGCATGAAACATTTTAAACCATTGTGTGTGAGGTGGAAAAGTGTATAATGCGCATTTGGGTGCATGGTGTTGTTTATGTAGATCGTGCAGTACATAGACGCAGAATGATAACGCGCTTTTCATAATTACCTCATTCAATCTGCCTATCCTTCAACCTGTCGAAATATTCAACGATCTAGTTTCAGTCACCCACACATATCTGTCTGTCTGTCTGTCCATCCAAGCGTTCGTCTGTCTGCCTGTCTGTCTATCCATCTCTCTGTGTGTGCTCCTGTTTCTGTATATGTCTATCCCTTTGCCTCTCTTTCTACCTATCTACAAAGTGACCAACATACCAACATACGTGACTGAATATTGATCAGTCTTGTCAGTTAGCTACCTACCTGCCTACCTTCATACCCACCTACACTTGTCTACCTAAGTACCAAGCTATACACTTGCCTATCGAGCCTATCCATCTGACTGTATGTCCGTCTACCTACCCAACTGTGCAGTAAAGTGAAGGTCCATTGTTTCACACCTTGAGACATAATGGATATATGCAGCTACCCTGTATTGGTATAGACAGACCGCCACTCCATTGGTTCCATCCATCATGTGCCATGCCGATAGGCGTGGGCGGTCATGTTCTGCCATCTCACTCGATCACCAGAGTCGTGGATCAGCTCCGTGTTCCTGTCTCGACCGTGCCATGCGGCCAAGCCATCCAAGTATTTACTTCTCGGTCTTCCCCTTACCACTGGTTATGTGGTGGATATCAGGCTGGTCCCGTTACTTCTCTTGTTCAGAAAGCAATGGCAAACTACTGAACGTAAAATTTCATAAACGATTAATCAGGAGTTGGGGTTGATCGAAACGTCCCCGCAAAGGACTTGCACTCTTTGTTTTTTACTTGGACCTGGTCAATTTGCGAGCCCAGGTTAGCTGTAGAAATCCGCCATGGTAGGCATTTTTCAACACATACTCATCGGGTTGGCCGACAAACATACACGCCACACACGAATTCACCGCTGTATTGAATAGCACCAATAGAAGCAGAAGGAAAGCAGACATAGCATGCTAACCTCTACGTTATCACGGCTTTCACTTGCCAGCGTAAATAGTCATATTTCATCACCTCAGCTCCCCTTAACTGAGTCATTGTTAAATCAATGCATCCCTGTATATCTAACGCTTCCCCTAAGTGGCAAGCGAATCGTTTTGGTAAGTATCTATACATAATTGATGAGACAAATAACGTCATTCTAGTTCAGCCAGTAAAATGAAAGGCGTCAATACTCAAGTTGTGCATGTACATGGAAACAGTGAGGTAGACGCGAAGTGTGAGTTGCTAGACACTGCTGTGGTTTCTATAAATAGTCGTCGTAGCGAAGAGATACGCTACGGTTAAACGTTCTTGACGTCCGTGCTGAAGGACGAGGATATAAAATGTTGCTATTGCACGTGCATTTGTTTCCGGGTAGATCAATAACAATACCTCGACAGAAGCCGTATTTAAACGTGAATCTAAAAATAGTAGCCAGACTGTATGAATGTAATATGTGATCGATACATTATGTAACTGACACGATGACAAGTGGGAAACGGCTGTAGCGCTGAGAGTAGCTCGATTGCCTGTCGGCTCGGATGCCATTTGTTCAAATCCTCATTGAAGTGGGGATTTTCCTTCATAATGATCTATGCTCCCAGTTTGATCACGTCTAAAATGGTTACCAAGAAAGGATTTGGGAAGTAAAGCGACCTGGAAGTAAAAGCGATCTGGAAGTAAAAGCGACCTGCGTGATATTGACAACATCATTAATTGAGTGTCAGTTGTGCTATAAATAGATGCAGCTAGCACCATATACCCTTTACGTCACAAGCCGTGGAAAAGTGTATTTTGCTAACACGATGAGAAGTCAATGGATCCGCGGTAATTTGGTGTACCCACGGTCGTTTCATTTGGTTCTGGGTTCAAACATATTCGCGGTTAGAATTTTTTTCGTGATAGACATATTGAGGAGGTGGAGAATTAAGAAGGAGAGGAGAATAAGGAAGAAGAAGAAGAAGAAGAAGAAGAAGAAGAAGAAGAAGAAGAAGAAGAAGAAGAAGAAGAAGAAGAAGAAGAAGAAGAAGAAGAAGAAGAAGAAGAAGAAGAAGAAGAAGAAGAACAACAACAACAACAACAACAACAACAACAACAACAACAACAACAACAACAACAACAACAACAAAAATGAGACGACATGGGGCTAATCGTTTTGCCAATTGTGTCATACAATACCTTAGTATTAAAACGTTCGTGGAGGAGACCGCTGTAATACAGATCAGGTAGAGCAGGGCATCTCAAATCAGGAGTGGAGTCTCTTTTTGTGTATTGCGTAAAAATGTTTAAGTGTCTCAGACACATTTGCAAATTATATGTAGCTGACATACTTGTTGCATATATTCTCAATTTTAAAAAGTTAGTTGCGTATACTTTACAGAACGTCACTGCCAATCCCAGCATTTTTTTTTTTTTGGCCGTTTGTAATTTCTTTGCTAGTTTACGTTCAGTAGTTTGCAATTTATTTCTGAACGACCGGCACTCATATCATTATATGAAAACCAACGCAAGGCGGTCTGTTTCTAAACTGCCTGCAGCTGTTTTTCGAATGCTGAATGCGGGATTACGAATTGTGCCGGTAACCTCTTCGCCACAGTACCTATTAATTTTATAACTGAATGAGGTGGCCGTGAAAAGTATCGTCTGATCAGAATGGGCCCCGAATGAAAATAATTTGAGAACACCTACAATGAGACCTGTCATTAATGTTTCTAAATATGGCATCCTTGGATACCTACAAGAAATCGTTCACCTGCTCAACGTAGCTGCGTGGTTCTAAAATTAGTAAGAGACATGCGCATGCAGGAAATGTCAACAAGACTAGAATTATGCTGGCCTGCAATAACATGTCTGATTCCCGCTGTATTGTTTAGCTTGTGCATATTGTAGATGAGTAGATAAGGCATCGCAATAATATAAATACCACCCACATTTTGATTCGTATAGTTTTGTTTTTGTTTCCAGTAAGACATTAAAGGTGCAATTTTGTTGCTGTTTTTGTGGTCCTCAGAAAAGGGTTTATAAGACCTTCTGGGCATTAGGTTTCAATCTGTTGACAATGCAATATCTGAAAACCGTGAAGGGAAATTGCCAAGCTAAGCCTTATCCCAGACACTCCGTAAATGCTGTGCCTAGTTACATCCTAATATGTCAGAAAACGGGCCTTCCCAGGCAATAAAAGGTAAGGGGGTCTTTCAAATGATATACTAACTGTTTTTAAAATGACTTTAATGTATGGTTCACGGTCTTCGCTTTGATGAAGCCTATTGAGAATCACTCATCATGCTTGCTTCGAGAAAGAACGAGATTATAGTTAATACCCATAAAGATGGAAGACATTTAGCAACCAAGTCTTGAACTCATATGTGGATAACCTATGTTCACGAAGAATCAGAAGTAGAAAGATGAGGAAGAATTGAATTTAGTTGAGTAGCATCAAGAACCGACATAACAGCAATCGGAATATTCCCATAAGTGTTCAGTCCTCATCTTAAACAGCCAGCAAAGAGTCCAAAGAGGAGGGTGGAGGAAGACAATGGGAAGAAGAAGAAGAAGAAGAAGAAGAAGAAAAGTTGAAGAGGAGGAGGGGGAGGAGTAGCGGTGGAATAAGAAGAATTGGGGGGGGGGGGGAAGAATAAGAATGAGGAGGTGAAGGAGGAAGCGGAGGAGTAGAAGAAGAAAAAGTATGTGTAGACGGTGATGATGATGATGATGATGATGATGATGATGATGATGATGATGATGATGATGATGATGATGTATGATGATGATGGTTATGATGAAGATGACGAAGAGAATGGGGTGGTGGAAGAGGATTAAGAATAAGAAGAGGATGAAGCAGAATATGATGATGATGATGATGATGATGATGATGATGATGATGATGATGATGAAGATGATGATGATGATGATGATGATGATGATGATGATGATGATGATGATGATGATGATGATGATGATGATGATGATGGTTATGATGAAGATGACGAAGAGAATGTATTGGTGGAAGAGGATTAAGAATAAGAAGAGGATGAAGCAGAATATGATGATGATGATGATGATGATGATGATGATGATGATGATGATGATGATGATGATGATGATGATGATGATGATGGTGGTGATGATGATGACACTGCCACCAATGACACACGGAATGATCTGTATGAAGGAGAAGAAAAAGAAGCAGATGAAGGGATAAAGGCTTAACATGAAGGGTGTCAGATAAATAGTTGATAGCTCAACCCCAAAGAGATAAAGGATCCTCAGTTCCTCTTTCTCACTGTGATCCTGCCCGTTAAAATTAATTTAGCTGTTACTGGCTCAATGATTTGAGACCATTAAATAGAGTTTTGAAGAACCAAGGAATACCTCCAGGAAAACAATGAAATTTTTACTGAGTATCCCTAATATCCTTAGGGTGGTTCCTTGCCTCTCCTCTACCAACTAAATAATTAATCTAGAGTGATTGCTTACAACAATTTTACTTTGACAAGAGAACTCTCAGAAGAGAAAATAACCCGTAATTTTCATCATTTATTATATATAAATGGAGCTTTTGATTATACATGTAATAACATACAACAATCAATGCAGTACAATTACAAGATTATTTACATATTCATCTCTATCTAATTATCTATTTCCTGGCTTTGCCACTGTATCATACAATGTACTCAGTGCTGTATCCGTTCTTAATTATAATTATCGGGCCTCTTCTGCTGGCCTATTTATAATCTATGGAAGCTAACTGGGTACACCCTGGTTGGTCTCCCATCCAGTTCTTGGATCTCGGTAGCATTCAGTCAGTGTAGACTACGTTCATGTGTGTTATGTTTTTTTTTTTTTTTTTTTTTTTTTCCGGGTTAGATTTATTATTGCTCACGGCTTTTCTCCCCGTTTTACCTAGACTAAAGGATATGTGATACCTGTCCTGGAAGGGTGGAGAAAATTTGCAGGAAGTTGCTGTGTACTAGTATTTGGTCTCACTATCTCAGCTGCCTCACTCAGTTAAATAGCTACTGCATTCAGTCAAGCTGCTACTACTACTTTCCCTAAGTGCTGCATTCACAAAGTCAGGTCTGGATCTATTTTAGTATGACCACTACCTGAAATTTCAGCATCAATTATAAATCTAGCGATATTAATATGAACATCAGAAATTAAATGTTCTATATTTTATTTTCAAGAACATCACAAAGAAAATACCTAAAAGAATTGTGATCCTAGGAAAATAAACAGTGGAATGTAAAGAGTCTTGGTGCTCTCAAATAGTTATCCACAACATAATTGGTTGCTCTCCATTCAATCTTCCATTATATGGTGTTCAAGGTTAGACTAGCAGATGTGCAGTTTCATCTTCACCTATGCCTGTCCTCAGGGTCTACATGTTAAGTAATACCTTGATTGATTTGGAATTGAAAACTATGTTTCCCATCCTATTCTGTACCTAGTTAATTCTCTTCATCTTTTTCTATTCAAGAAAAAGTGTCTCACACGTTAAGGGCTTTGCAAATCATTTCCCAGTGTAATGAGTGTTTGTTTATAGACAGTATAAGTACATCATGGTATCCATTTTGGTATAGTACTCAGGTGAATTCTTGTCAAGTCAAAAGTTTCAAGGCGAGTACATTACCCCCTGTTCACCGTGTCTATACTAAGATTGTACTTCACTTATCATCATCTTCATGCTAATTATAATCATTATCATTACATCAATATCATTACATTATTACACTCATAATCATCATCATCATCATTGTATTTCATTAATCAGGACACTAGACCATATGTGGTAACAGGAGTGACATGAAATACAAAGTGGGATTTGGCTTAAGTACAAAATCAGATGCGTGTAGTATGCGTAATGAAATTATATGGATTGTGTCGTGCTTAGGGCACAAATCCAGATGAAGGTCCCATAAGTGATATATGATACAGAGTGTTGTCATGCGGCAGAGTGCACTAAATGATTAATTAGTGTTTTGGGTTATGCCGAACATATTCTCTGCTGATAGACAGGACATTACACATAAAAGTTGCCTTCTATCATGATTGTTAGCTTATACCATTCTCAGCATTCACTCATTCTCAGACATAATATTCATGTGTTTTTTACTTTTTCATCAGAGAGCATTCACTTGCATGTAAGATCAGTACTTATACTTATGGAAATCACATTTCCCAATGATAACTTTAAATGTTTAACACTGTGGTATACTGACTCACAAGCCGTTATTAGCTGTCAAGATCTCCTCAAATCAAAACCCATTTTATAAAAACGTAAACCACGGTACCATTCAACTTGGGGGGAATGGTAAATCGACCCGGAAAAAAAGCTAGACTTATGTGATTTCCCAATGATAACTTTAAATGTTAACACCATTGACATCACAGTGAGATCTCACCCATTCATCAGACACAATTATATCTGTATGGATGACAATCAAGCCTATGTATGTGCTTTACACAGAATACATTCATAGATTCAACAACAATGACATTACAATGAAAGCTCATCCTTCATCAGAAATTATAATATTTCCTGGATGATAATTAATCATTCATACTGCTGTGTTTTACAAATGATACATTCACATCTGTTTAACAATAATGAAATCACACATGAAGCCCCACAGACATGCTCTCAGCCATGGCATAGATTTATGTGATCATTAGACATAATTATGAGATTCCCAAAGGATACTTCTTCATGTGTAGCCATAAGGAAAATGCACATGAATGCCCCCCCCCCCCAATCTCTCATAGATTTATGTGAAATACTCAATCCACATTCAGACTTTATGAATCTTAACCATTCTAACATGCCAGTTGACAAAGTATTATTGTGTGGCACAAGTATTAATTCCACATGTTTACAACATTGAAAATACATTTGACTCACCACATGGGTCCTTTAACAAAACATACAAAATTATGATCCCTATAGGAATCTTTTCGGTTCTCATGTGTTTATGAAATACCAGAAAACTATTTGTTTGTCCATGTGCTTATGTCCCACAAAAATCTACTTGACTAGTGTGCTCATGTAATTAAAACATCTTTACTATTATATATTACACTAATTTCTCTATCAGTATTGGCATATGTAGACTAGTTTTCTTAAATCTTAAGTTACTCACCACTTCTAAATCACTCCTGGTTGAGTTGAACAACTTAAGAAATATGTATACTTCAGTCTAATGCTTAACATTAACTAAGTTGTTTAGCTGGGAGAAAATTAAAACTCACTGTAGTTTTTTCCTAATGTACAGTTTATCTATGACTATGATAACTGAATATAATATTATTTTGCTTCTACTAAATTAATTTCTTAAGAACTAACCACATGGTTTACAACATGTTTTAACTTACCACTCTTCTCTTGGGGAAAAGACTCACAGACTAAACTTAACTAATATAAAATATAGCATTGTTCACCTCATTCTTCTGAATGGCTCCAATCACCACATTTCAACAACAAAATGTCAGGACTCGATTTGGCTTGTTTCCAAATCTACTGCCCGCTGGTATCTGGTCCTACTATTCTCACTAGACTTTTAACTTTCTCAATTAATCGTAGCGAGTAGAACTACCAAACTCTGCAGACACAGTCACCTTTCTTGTAGTTATAACGTGTTTGTGGCAAGTGAGTCTCTGAGACCGGTTGTTGCGGTTTTTATCTCAGCTATTTCCGAGTTTACGTTTTCCCCGTATCCGCTCCTATTCGTGATCTGCGCGTTTTCCAATCTGGGCGGTGTCGATTTAACATTTCCCCCCAAGTTGAATCGTACCGGTGGTGATTGCAGTTTATGTTCTTGTAAAATGAGTTTGGATTTGAGGAGATCTTGACAGCTAGTAACGGCTTGTAAGACAGTATACTATAAAGGGGTGATGCTTAAAATCTGTAGAGTATGGGAATGGTTTAAAACGAATGTTCAAAGTCTCGTGAATATCTATTAATTGATATGCACTTACTATTAGGGCTGTGTGTAAACAAGATATGAAAACCCCCGGCATAGACCCAGACACGTGGGAAAGAGTTGCAACAGAGAGATGTTCATGGAGAAGATGTACGAAACAAACCGGTGCTCTCTGAGCGCATTCTAATCCAACAAACTGAGACTAGGAGGCACAGGCATAAAATTCAGTCACTTACTTAGGGACCTGCCTCGTCTTACAGATGCGGAAACTGACAGAGATTGTCACTCTCGCATTGGACTATACGGTCACCAGCGGTGCTGTCAGGCACCTCCCAAACGGCACGACGCTATAGTCCTTCAGGACTGAAAGAGGCCTACTACTACTTACTATGCACTCTATATACCATGCACGCTATACACCCAAAGACGATATAAATGAGTGCACGAAAGAGAACACCTAGGAAATATTGTTATAACTGAAACGCAGCTAACTGAAAGATCCAAGCATCTAAAAGCAGGGCATTGCTGATATAGAAAATCAAAACATAACATCCACCCGTATGTGTTCAAACAGAAATATGTGATGTAGAAGAAATGATTAACATGAGGGTTTTAAGTTCATTGTTTTTCATCTTCTACGATCTAACGAAGAGGTTGGTCGTATTTTAAATGTTACTTCGGCATAATTGTTTATCGGTATAAAAGTATGTTGTGGAGTCTGTGCACGCTTAGAAACCGCCGTGTGTGATCTAAACCAGTGCACTTGTGAAAGTATCCGAGCGTGCAGTCAAAGCAATCCTTTATAAAATCGTCACGAGAACAGCAGATCTAAAATAAATGTCTGCAACTGGGTATGGAAACGCTAACTGACATCAAATCAGGTATGTTGATATATTGCGGGCAAACAACAAAGACAAGCACATATGCCATACTTTAGAAAGACTGCCGCCAAGTGAAAATAGCTGCAGCACAAATCCTACTTATAAATGAAGAGATCTATTCGATTAAATAACTAAAACTATGTACATCACGTCACACTTGTTTCAGTTACTGCACACAAATTACAGTAACAATTTATAATGAAAATCATATTCAAAAAGGTAGTAGCTAAGAAAGTGTACACAAGATTCTGCTTCTAGTGTACGTCCACGGTGTGTAACATTTTGGTGAAACTTTGTAACAATGAACAGACAATGCTACAGGGCATACAGTTACATCAACAGTACCGTACCTCACGGGTATCGATCTTCAAACTCTCTCGTCGGTAGATGCGAGCGCTACTGACAGACGCATTGAAACTGATATAACCGAGTGCTTGGAAACAATAATTGATTTAGCCAGAAAGTGCGGCTAGTTATAAAACACAAACTGCTAGACTGAGAACATTTTACATTGATTGGACATTGATGTGCTTCAGAAACACAGAAATTATAGTTATTTAAAATCTACTAGAAACATTCATTAATTGCTGGCTGCGCAAACTAGGACTAAAATGATATGGCTGAATCAACAATGTGGAGCTCATGGAGAGAACTGTACAAATATCAGTGATTCAAAACCATAGTTGCCCGCTGTGATATTGAATAATGAAAACATAATGTAGTTATGATCTGTCATATGCGTCTGCTATACATGCGGTGCACCACAATTATGTAAGCAGCATGACATGATAGTCTCTTTAAAGCTACGGTTGTGACCGCGAAACATATGACAGTGTAGTTTGTGTGTATTTCTATGTTAGTTAGTTAGTTAGTTAGTCGACAGATCATCCTCGTTGCACATCGAACCATTCAGTCCATAAGTGCTCGGATCCCATCCTCAGCAAATCCCGCAGCGTGTAGCGGCTAACGACGCCAGTTCTGTGTTGGTTTATCAATCTTCTTTGGCTTCCTGCGTAGTGTTCTTGTTTGGCCACCCCTCTTTTAATTTACTGCTCCCGCAGTCTGGCCATTGTTGTAGATTCACAGTCATCACTTGGTTCTCGCAAAAGTCTCACTTCTCGTAGTGACTTCCGGTTTCAAGATGGCGTCGTACGGTCGTGTTGTTTTGTGTTCGTTAACTTTTTCGCGTAGGGGATGGATTTATTCATCTCTTGCGTGTAATTGGTGTGCCAGGATGTAAAACCAGGAGTTTCTACTCAAGATCTGCGCGGGTGCTACGGAGTTCGTGCATCGAGCGAAGCCATCCTTGAGTGAATTTCTATGTATTTCAGTTGAAATGAGTCATTACTCTGCTTCATTATATGCTGATCTGTTTTCTGTATTATGCACCCGAGGAGATACCGCGAAATATGCCAGGCAATAAATTGTGCAAAATGTTGTTTGTGTCTTCATTATCCAAATATCTGTGAACCAAGGTACGAAGAAGCAAACACTGACGATGGACACCACATACATTGAGAGAATATGACTATTGTACAGTTAGACAGGATTTTGTGTGGAGTCCTTAGGACAACAGAGGTAGGGGAAGGCCTAAATGTTGTGGCTGCCTGAAGAATATGTACGAAACAGACTGGAAGTGAAGTCCCTCTCCATGAGAAGTTGGTTATGTATTCTCCTCTTTTGATCTCGAAGGCAATGTGAGCATATAAGAAAAGTAGAACAAAAAATGAACAATATTGGGAGGATATAGACAGAGCTGCGTGGAACAGATATAGATAGGAGCTATTGGAATGAATTGTTTAGGAGGCTATGCGCCAGCGAAAGATAAAGTGCAAAAGAAAGAATAAAATCTGCTAGTCTCTTTAACGCACTGTTTTGTAAGGAGAGCATGTGACAATGTTGAAAAACGGAGTCGTATTACTGCTGTCGCTCACGAATAAATGTCAAGTGTGGTCGGGGTGCGCGGCAGCAGGGAGACACGTAGACAGCCACTGTTTCCCCCCCCCTCCCCCCCCCCCACCCCCACAAAAAAGGCGTGTTAACCGGGAAGGGGGGGGGGGGGAGAGAAAAAAAGAAGGGAGGGGAGAAGAAGAAGTAACAAAACTATGGAAACGTGACATCGTATCTGGGATTCGGCTTATTGTATCCAAGCGCAACACAATAAATAGCATACACTCTACTACTTCCTGGTGTGTTTTGTCAAAGAGTTGCCGCTACACGATTGCTTACCTTGCTGTTTAGTGTGGCAGAGCTGATTATCTGATTCTAATTTCTTCAATTCTATAAGAATTTTTGAAATGTAATATCACAATTCATTGGAGTTTAAATAGCGGTATGAGAACTCTAATAATGGCGGAAGAATTTTTGTTTAGTACTTGTTACACAATACATTATAATATACAGTACAGAATCTATTAAAATGTGCATTTTCTACCCATAACAAACCCTGTTTAAATATCAGTGTGTGTCTGTGTGTGTGTGTGTGTACGTGTGTGTGTCTGTGTGTGTGTCTGTATATATATATATATATAGATTAATATGATATATATATATATATATATATATATATATATATATATATATATATATATATATATTACAGACATGCTGGAATAACAGGGTAATGAAGGCACACACATGCTGGCAAGTAATACACCAATACAAACTGGAAGAAGCATGGACAGGGTTAATATAATCAATGCAGTACGGACTCCACTGGTGGATATTCTCAAGAATGACGTTAGCCAGACTACATGAACTTGGAGTGAAGCCTGGTCATGCACATCAATATTGCCTTCGAGATCAAAAGAGGAGAATACATAACCAACTTCTCATGGAAACAGTAAGAAGATATACTTTGGCATGAGGTGTCGCCAAACAAGAACACTACGCAGAAAGCCAAAGAAGATTAATACACCAACATAAAACTTGTATCATCAGCCGCTTCACGCTGCGGGATTTACTGAGGAGAGGTCCGAGCACTTATAGGCTGAATGGTTCAATGTGCAATGAGGATGGCTACTGCATAGGAGGACTGAGGACGCATGGGAAATAAGCAGTGACATCATTCCATGTAAAGTAACATAGGGGTCGGCAGCGTTTGTGTAGTGTTGTGCCGAAATAATCTGTCAAAGTCACTCAGCGTGCCAACTCAAGTCAATCATCGTTCATATTTGTTTGTTCGTAATCATAACATCAAGTGTTTGCCTTGTAAATATCGTTTTCACATGCCGTATTACTCAATAGGGTTAGAATTAAATTGTAAAAAGACACAGATTATGGTCGTCACTAGGAAGAACGAAATACCACAATGTAATATTCAAGTAAATGGGAATATTCTCCAACAAGTGAATAGGTACAATTATCTCGGAACAATAATAACATCTGATGGGAGATGCCTTGAAGAGATTAGAACAAGAATCGCCATGGCAAAAGTAGCCTTTAGCAAGATGAAAAACATACTGACCAATAAAAAGATGTCAGTTGAAACGAGAAAAAGAGTGTTGAGATGCTACATAGAACCTGTACTTTTATATGGATATGAAGCTTGGATAATGAGCAGACAGGCTGAAAAACATCTTATGGCTGTAGAAATGTGGTTTCTGAGGAAAATGCAAAGAATACCAAGGACAGCCAGAAAGACCAATGAACAAGTCCTTCAAGAAACAAATGAAGATCGTAAACTGATTAGAGACATTAGACGTGGACAGTCAATTTTTTGGGCATGTTATGAGAAGAAATGATTTGGAGAACTTGGTGACAACTGGTAAGATCGAGGGGAACAGACCAAGGGGAAGACCTAGAAGCAAGTACCTGGATGGCTTGGCCTTGTGGCATGGTCGAGACAGGAACACGGAGCTGATCCACGACTCTGGTGATCGAGTGAGATGGCAGAACATGACCGCCCACGCTTACCGGCATGGCATATGGTGGATGGATGGATTACTCAATAACAGCACCAACGTTTGTGCTACGGTCAACGGACTGTTATGGCATGAGTATGCGACATCAAGATAACTATAGAGCTGGTGGTGCGGTGGTCGGGAGACATGGGGAATATTAAACGGAAATAGAACTTCGTCAAGGCCGTCATGTGTTGCCCCATACTCAATTTCCGTCGGATAGCATATTTTTGGCATCCAATGAATAGCAACGTCACTCTGAATGTATGTAAAACAATGATAACTTTAAAATAATGGTATGCTTCTATTTAATTAAAAATGCAAAGTTTTATTAAATCATATTCGTTATTTCAGTTCACACAGTGTACCACTGGCAATCGTTGTGCATACCACACTTGGCACGTTTGCCGTAGGTTACCGATACTTGACGCAATGTCACTATAACTGGTATTTCATTAGATTCCTTATTACAAGAACCTCGCATTAATTAGGACATGCAATGCAGAAAATTATCCACAGTATATGTGTCAAATCTGTCTTAACATGGCGGCATTCATTCATAAGACTTTTTTGTTTTGTAATCAGGGGCTGTATGCCTGTTGTATTCACCATGTGCAGCACGTTCTCCCCCCAGCAAAGAGAAGAGATGAGTATAAGCAAATAGACAATTTGTAATTACGCACTTTGTGGCACACGAACGAAACAGGATGAGAGATGCCCACAACAGATTATTTTGCAACTTGCCCAACGACTGTTTAGACGCTAAAATTACATCAACTTAAGGAAAGTTTTCCATGGCTGGTTTCCTTTTTTTATTTCTAGAATATCCTTTGTTCGCCTGTTGACCTATCTGTTTGTCTGCCTCTCGTTTTTCTCCGAGAGACAATCTGTCCATTTTTCAATCACATAATGAAAATTCAGATTTAAAATAACAGTCTGACCTGTATCATACCATTTTAATACTATATTAATGTATTCGACCTTCTCTAAACCACCCGCGACATCTTGGTAGAAAGATCCCGAACATGATCCTATAGTAGTAGGTTTTTTTATTTGGTTCACATCAGTGTAAGGACCAACGGGAGGTAAGTTATACGCCTACATCTTTGCAGAGTTCCAAGATTAATAACATCAATACCAGTGATTACCAAAGTAGGTGCCTGCTGCCACAATGAGTAGTAGAACGGTCCAGGGAGTCTCAAACGTACAGATTGGCGGGGTCTGCACCTCTGGGTAGGGTACTAGCACTCAATAAGTCTGACGGGCCAGAAATCTTTGGGATCATGTCAATCATCATCATCCAATGCCTTGCTTGTTGGCATCGGTGATCATGACACTCCACAAATTACGATCTCCGACAGCATGGATCATTTCGTGTGTTGACTCCTTTCCGCGCCATAACACAAGACTGTCAAGAATCTTCTCAGGCTGTGTTTCTCTTTGTTCTCTCTTTTCCCAAATATTTCCGATTGTCACAACATGTTCCAGTTTTGGTCTTCTCATAATGTGGCCAAGCAACGATGACTGCCTCTTTCTGATGTTTGTGAACGTTGTCTTTGCGACTCAGCTTCCTTTATTGATCATGTTGATTGTTCAATACATTTTCAGCATTCTTGTGAATAGTGTGGAAGAGAGATAAATCATCATAGCCTGGAGAGAATGGTGTGGCGCGGAGTGACATGAGGATCTCGCCGACACTCGGTACACAGAGAAAAATCTCTCACAGAGGCAAATCTAACCATTAGAGAACTCCTGTTTGCGGACGACCAAGCACTAATAGCAAAATCAGAAGCTGAATTACAAGACCACATGAATAGTATAAACGAAATGTGTAGGGAACATAACATGACAATTAGCACAAGCAAAACAGAGGTAATGACTATAACTAAAGAAGAACAAACAGCAACAATTCACCTAAACGAACATCCCTTGAAACAAGTAAAGAGCTTCAAGTGCCTAGGAAGTATAATATCATCAAATGGCAGAGAACAGGCGAAAGGGACACATAATTAGACTACACATAGTACCATTAGTATAGGCACTCTTCACTTGTTGTTGAAGATGGAACGGAGCGTCCACTAGAATATTCCGAGTGCTGTGATGTCTGTTCTTTACTCAACCCAACTAAACTCCAGAGAGTCTATGTAAAGTTTAGAATCTGTAGAAGACTTAATTTTGATTAGCTTCATCACACTTGAGATAGCTCTTAAACCACACACAAGAATCATCTCAATACAGTGCACGAAATCCGTAACACTGGCGAGAATATAAACTATAAATATTCTCTTTTTGAGTTGATTTTTAATTTTTTTTTTTTTTTTTAAATTTAGACTCGGCGGTGGCTTACCCTTGCTGACATTTGTATACTTCTTATCTCCACTTTTCATTCGATTGTGTCACCCTAGTTAAGCTTCCTGTCTTCCACCCACTTCCGAAAACGTACCCAGTGTCACTAGCAAACAGATAAGTAGAATGGGTGACATCATTAGACACCAGTGTAACAATTTCCAGCCCCATACTGTGTTATTCATCATTTACCTTCTGAGTTTGAGACACACAACGTAACATCCCTGCCACATCTCCACCTGCCTACTTTTTCCGTCTAATCTTTCTCTCTTATCCATGACTTCAGTTTGTCGAGTCCACTAACCCAGCATCAAGAGAATGGGCGTAGAACATCCTCAAATGCTTCGGTTTAATTTTTCTTAAACGATATCTTGATTTGTTGTCCATCTTGTTGAGTTACAGACGTCGTGGTTCTCATAAATCGATCCATTCCTATATAGTAGACGTACCATGAGGGGGTAGTTTCTGTATGTGTGTATACTTGAGTTACAGATGAATCATAGTTATCCAAAGTTAATCCATTCCCCTACAGTAGTTTACTATGAAAATGTCCATGTAACTGTATGCGAGATTATATGAATTACAGACGATCGTAGTTCCTCTGAGTTGATTCATTCCCAGGCCCAGAAAGTGGTTATGTTTCTAAATTTGTGTAAGTATAAGTTATTGACGATTGAATTTAATCTAAATGTATCTATTTCCCTACAGTAGATGTATCATGGAAGTGATTATGTTGTTGTATGCGTGTAAATATGAATTACATAGAGTGTAGGTCATCTACGTGTTTCCATTCCCGTTAAGTAAACTTACAATGAAAGCATTATATTACTGTATGTGTGTATGTGATGATCCATTGTTATGCATTAGTTTACCAGGCAAGTAGTTTGTATGTGTGATTTATTGACGATCATCGTTCCTCTAAGTGTGTTGTCCTGTCCCCATACAGTAAACTTACTATGAAAATGGTTAGGATTTTGCTTGAGTGAGTTACCGACGATCATCATTCCTCTAATATGATCCATTGTGATGCATTAGATTACCTTGAAAGTAGTTATGTTCGTGTACGTGTGAGTTATTGATGGTCATCGTTCCTCTAACTTGAGCCACTCCCTTACAGTAGGCGTAGGATGAAAGTTGTGTTTTTATAAGTGTCCATGTATGGCAGACAAAGTGATAAAGTGTATGTGGTAACGGAGTATAAGCCGGACACTGCACCATAAAGCAGTCATCAATACACATTAATAATTACTTAGTCATGACATTTAATCCTCACTTAGTACCGACTGAAGTCACAGCAAAGAGGAATGTAGTCTGGAATGTTTCGGGCAGGACCAGCCTATCATGGGTGAGCCTTTCAGAGGTCAGCCCGTTAAGGGTCAGTATTTTCTTGGGTCAGCCTTTTAGAGGTCAGCCTATCAGGTCAGCCGGCCTTGTGGCGCAGGAGCTGCGAATGCAAATCGTAATCCCGGATACCGCTTTCGAAACACATCTGCGTGCGATTGGAAAGCAGACCGCATTGTGTTGGTTTCTATACTATGGTATGAGTGCCGAGCGTTCGGAAAGCAATGGCAAACTACTGAACGTAAACTTTTCCAGGAATCACAAACAGCCCAAAATGCTGGCGTTGACTGCTACGTCCTGTAAAGGATATTCAGCAAGCTATCAGGTCTGTTCGGTGTCCTACTTCCAGTGATAGTCCAGGAAGAGACTGCTTTACCGTAGAGTGTAGCGAGTGATAGTCAGGGCTAGCCCAGCACAGATCTGTCATGCTGAAGTAGGATATGCGGTTCAAAAGATGGCTATCACAGCTTCGCAATAAACGGAGACAATACAACATTTCTAGCTTAACGAATACATAGATTGTATTATATCAAGGAACGGGGAAAAAAAAACCAGATTGATGTATTTGGGCGAGACATTTGTTTGTTTAGAATTAGAATTGAACAATAAATATCTCAGACACATAACATAATTTGCGTGTTTATTATTCAGCTCACTGTTAGATTTGCACTGAAAAACTGTAAATGTTTCTATTCTAATCTTGAAATCGTTGAGTGGGATAAGTAGTTTGTTAGTTCTTCTGTCTTGCAACAAGCTAAGGTATGCTCTCTCTCTCTCTCTCCCTCTCTCTCTCTCCCTCTCTCTCTCTCTCACGCTCTCTCTCTTTCTCTCTCTCCCTCTCTCTCTCTCTCTCTTTCTCTCTCTCTCTCTCTCTCATGCTAATATGTTGGTCTTTCATATGGAAGGGCCGAATGTAAGACGGGTCTGCGTGCCCAATTTGTTCTTCTTCTTCTTGTTCAGCGTTCCGAGCCATTGAGGTTCTTTGCTGCAAATACAATCTGTCTCCATTCGTCTCTCTGGTGGACCTTCACTTGCCAGTCGTTGATTCCAAGTGCTTGTAGGTCTGTACATGTATTATCTCTCCACCGCCTTCTTGGTCTACCTCGGGGTCTACGGTCATTTATTTCCTGAGTGTAAGCGAGTTTTGTTTCCCTATTATCTTCCATTCTTTCTATATGCCCCAGCCATTGTAGTCTATTAGCCTTCATGATACCAGTGATTAGCGGGGACTTAAACAGATCATAAATGTCTTTGTTACTTCTTCTTTTCCACTCTCCACTTTGTGTATCCCTAATGGGTCCAAAGATGCGTCTTAAAATTTTGTTCTCAAAGGTTTGTAACAAGGCTTCGTCTCCTTTCGTTGTACTCCAGGTTTCAGAGCCATACAGCACAACTGGTCTGATCAGTGTTTTGTATATTGTGATTTTGGTGTTACGAGATAGCGCCTTTGATTTTAGTAGATGTTGTAGTGCATAGTATATCTTATTTCCAGAGTTGATTCTAGTTTGTATTTCTTCCCTTATGATGTTGGAGCAGTTGAAGATTGTACCCAGGTATTTGTATGTTTCCGTTCTTTTAATGGTCATATTATCTATTTGTATGTGGCCAGAGTTTTTAGCCATTCCGTCTCTTGAAATTACCATATATTCTGTCTTATCTTGGTTGATAACCAGCCCCATCTGTTGGGCTTTTTCCTTTAAGTGAGTCAATATTTCCAATGTCTTTTGTTCACTTTGCCCTATAATATCTATATCATCTGCATAACCAAGCAGCTTGGATGTTCCTCCAATATCACATTCCTCCTTTACCTTCCTTACAACTTTCTCTAGAGCCAGATTGAAGAGTAGCGGCGATAGTGCATCACCCTGTTTCAAGCCAGATGTTATTTGGAAGGGGTCTGATTTCCTGCCTTTATATGTTACTATATTATAAGTATCTTCCATGCATAGTCTGGTCATGTTGATTAACTTCCTTGGTATTCCAAATTCCTGCATAGCATTCCATAGACTATTCCTATGGACACTATCATAAGCCTTTTTAAAATCCACAAAAATGTTATGGAGATCTCTTTTATATTCCCAATGTTTCTCGGCTATTTGTCGTAAGATAAATATCTGATCTATTGTTGATCTGTTTTGTCTAAAACCCGCCCGGTAGTCACCTAATATGTCTTCTGAATATGGTTTTAGTCTATTTAGTAATACTGCGGATAGTATCTTATAGCTTGTGGACAGTAGTGATATTCCTCTATAATTTCCACATTGGAACTTGTCTCCTTTCTTAAAGATAGGTATCAGTAATGACTCTTTCCAGTCATGGGGTAATTCTTCTGTCCTCCAGATTTTTATTATTAGTTCGTATAGCTTTAGATGTAATGCATGGCCACCTGCCTTTATAAATTCAGCAGCAATTCCATCAGTCCCAGTTGCCTTATTGTTTTTAAGTCGTGTGATTACATATAGGATTTCTTCAAATGTAGGTTCTTCAATTTGTGGTTCGCATGTTAGAACCTCTTCCTGTGGGAAAATGTTACTTGGAGCTTCACAATTTAGTAATTCAATAAAATATTCTTTCCATGTGTTGCACATTTCCTCATTGGTATTTATCATATTCCCATTTTTGTCTTTTACACCATATGTGTTTTGTTGGTGCCCTCGTTTCATTGACTTCAGTTCCGTAAAATATTTTCCGGATTCATTTTTCTGGTGATTAGTTTCCATATCTTTGATTATACTACTCATATATTCTCGCTTCTGCTGTCTGACTATTTTTGTAGCCTCTTTACATTCATTTCTATAATGCTCTTCCTTTTGGATGTTATTGATGTCATTTAACCATACATGTCTGGCATTCTTCTTCCTAATGACTGCTTCTTCACATTTTTGATTGAACCATCTGTTCTTTCTATGCGTGGTTAACACACAGAGACAACGCTTTCCTCCAAAGGGTTTTGCAAAGTTTCAAGTTTACATTTTATTTCATCTGTAAATTTCTCTTTGACTGTAATGTCTCGTAGTTTTTCTCTGTTATATGTTGGGTGTAATCTTTGTAATTTAGTATAGAAAGCTCTCTTAAGTTTTATTTTAAATTTTGCTCCAACGAGGAAGTGGTCAATGTGGCACTCAGCTCCTCTATAACTTCTGACTTGCTGTATGTTTGATGCATTTCTGTTGTTAATTAAAATGTGATCTATTTGATTATAGGTTCTCTTGTCACATGATTTCCAAGTTTGTTTGTGGATATCCTTTCTTTGTAGTCTGGTACTGCAGTCCTTTGGCTTCTGCCAGGTTGATGACTCTCCATCCATTATCATTTGAAGTTGTATGTAGGCTTTCCATACCGGCCACTTTTTTATTAGTTTGCTCTCTACCTATTTTTGCATTGAATTCTCCCAGCACAATCAGGATGTCCTGTTTGGGGGTGTCTTCTATGACATCTTCCAGATCATTATAAAAGTCTTATTTAATATCATCTTCTTTCTCTTCAGTAGGTGCATGTACATTAATCATCGTTATATTTTTCCATTTACCTTTTATTCGTAATTTACTAATCCTGTCATTAAAAGCTTTAAAGTTTAAAACGTTCCCCCATAACTCATTTTTGATGACAAATCCTGTCCCTAATTCATGTTTATTTTGGGTGTTTCCTCCATATATTATAATCATTCCATTTTGCTCTAAAGTACCCTCTCCTGGCCACCTTATTTCTTGAATTGCTGTTATATCCATTTGATATTCAACCAGCTCCCGGGTTAGTTCTTCGGCCGCTCCAGCTCGATATAGTGTCCGTACATTCCATGTTCCAAATCTCAAAAGTCCTTTAACGTTCCAAGGTCGTTGTCCAGATAAGTCAGTCCGATATCGAGGCTCATGTATTTGTTTCGTAACAAAGAAAGGTTTTTACAAAGGTGGGGATGTTAACCCCACGCTTCAACCCCCAACCTGGAGGACCAGGGTGTTTCTCTTTGTCTGTTCTCTACCCTTTGACCTGTCCGGCTTGGGAGGCCCTGCTGGTAGCTACGCTACCGCCGGCATAGCTCTCGGGGTCATTGAGAAACTCAAGCTCCCCCACCACGACAAGGTGGAAACACCATCGGGGGAGCCCAATTTGTTACCCTTTGAAAATAAAGTTCGTTCGTTCGTTCTCTCTCTCTCTCTCTCTCTCTTAAACACACACACACACACACACACACACACACACACACACACACACACACATATTGTCTATCTCTCTATCCATCATTCCATCAATCCACCCATCCATCCTTCCATCTATCCATCCATCAATTACTCCGTTCGTCTGTTCGTCCGTTCGTCTGCCTGTCTGCCTCTCACTCCCTCTGCTTTCACTCTCTTGTACCTTTACTCTTACTCTCACTCGCTTTCACTCTATCTCAGTCACTAGCTCCTTACCAATCTCTGTTCTCCTGTTCCCTCTCTCTTCCCCCACGCCTCCGTCTCTTTCTTTCCGCCCCTTCCCTTACTAGCTAACATTATTCTCAGTTTTCTGTCCTGGCCTAAAGCTTGATATTCGCTATAGTACACTACTTTGTGAACAATTTGCTGTCCCCAGCGAAATCGTCATTAGATTTCCTTATACAATTGTGTCTACGGTCTTCCACCGTTGCTGCGTTACATTTCTTCCACTCAATCAAAATTGAAAAGTCATCTGAAATCCAGTTCCTTGTATTATATTCCATCATCGCCAAAACAATTCGCTTTTTCTCCCTCTCCCTTTTTCGATTTTTAAATTAAAATATTCTTTGATAAGGTTATATTCACAACGTGATAATGTTTCCCAATACTTCCGATCGATGATATTTCTCATTTGTTCTCCCTTTTCTCTTGTTGACATCAACAAGCCTATTACGTGTCATTTTTACATTATTGCGTTTGTCCATTGGCCTTCTAAGTAAATTCATATCCGATGAATGCCTTTGATTACTCAGCGCTCGGTAGCTCATGAATATAACAGCGGTCTATCATAAATGCGCGATGAAATGTGATTATTCGTGCTTTGAATATTGCAAGTAAATTTGTGTGGCATTCACTCTCTGCCAGAAATACCGGAAGCAATTTAGGATTGATTTAATGAACAAACCAGGATCGACATTCTCAGAACAGGTCACTTCAAACGGAATTGTTTCAGAGACTGTCGCCTGTCAGAGACGAGAGAGAAAGGTACTCGAGCACACACCAGGTCACAAGACTGCAAGATGTTGCCATAGACAGTCAAACAGACAGACAAAGGGACAGATTTTGACGGAGACTGAAAAAAACACACACTTAAGACAGACAAACAGACACACAGGCAAACCGGCCGACCGACAGACAGTTTCTTTAGATTAGAGGCGAACGTTGTACCCAGTCTTCTAGTCTTTTCTTGCTAGATAAGAACGTTGTACCCAGTCTTCTCTAGTTAGATAAGAACGTTATACCCAGTCTTCTCTAGCTAGATGAGAACGTTGTACAGACTATTCTCTAGCTAGATGCGAACGTTGTACCCAGGCTTCTGTAGCTAGGCAGAACGTTTAGCCAGTCTTCTCTACCTAGATAAGAACGCTGTACTCACTCCACTCTTCTCTATCTAGATGAGAACGTTGTACCAAATCTTCTCTAGTTAGATGGAACGTTGCACCATGTGTTCTCGAACAGTATGCCCAGTCTTGTCCAGTTAGACACGAACGTTCTATTAATTATTTTCGAGTTAGACGCGAACGTTGTACCCATACTTCTTAAGTTAGGCGTGCACGCTAAACCAGACTTCTCGAATTAGAAGCGAACATTACACCCAGTCTTCTAACGTTAGACGACACAATTGTACTCAGTCTTCTCCTGTTAGGCCAGAACATTGTACCCAATCTTATAAAATTAGACGAGAACGATGTAATCAATCTTATAAACTTGGACAAGAAATTGGCTCCAATCGTCTCCAGTTACACACAGAAGGTCCTCGTATCTAGTCATCTCAACGTTGTACCCATTAGGCCGAAATCGTTATCCGAAACCTTATATGATTAAGTCGCTTAAAAGTCGACAGGGTCGACTTCATTGCACCGGGTTTTTATCCCATATGGCTCGGTCTCTTTCCGCAGCACGGAAAGCGTCGCACAAAGCACGAACTCCGTAGCTTTTAGCGACGACCCATGGGAGTCTCCGAAACATTTAACTGGTAAACCGAAGGACGCGGCCCGGAATCGAACCCACAACCTTCAGCTCACGAGTCAAACGGCTTGACCACTTCGCCACAGAGACTCCCATATATGATTAAGAAGTTGATGAAGAGAAACGAGATCTTAGGAACATGTGAGTAAGAAGACGATTAATAGACAATTGAGATGAGAAAGTTATATCATTTTTATTTTTATTTTTTGTTTTTGTTTTTTCGTTTAATTTTTAGTTTTGCTTTTTTTTCTTGTTGTTGTTGCCAACAACGACGTAAACAGTAATTATTTCTAACCGAAGCAACCTTTCTGAAATGGCGGAAGTATTTGGTTACAAATCAACAAGCGCCGTACAAACAACTGGCGGTACTGACTCACAACAATAGACAATGATGCTTGGTCACAAAGAAAAGTTACAGAAAACCGGAAAAATCAATAGCTATTTTCATGTGAAAATGTGAAACTTGAAAGAACATTTGTCTTTTAGATTTATGTAGGGAAAATACATGCGACAATTCTAGAGGATATAGAGAGACCCATTGTTGAATTGTGATTAAGTAATGCACATTGTGGATATTAGAAGAGAAGCTGTATTCGTATGTTATTTTTGGTGTGACCGGTTATGAGATGAAGAAAATACGTTTTGAAATGATAAAGAATAGGCTTCGTTTTTATAAAGCAAGAATATATAAAGTCTTTTTGATAAACCAGAAAGTCAAACATTCTTGAAAATACGTGATTGTGGAGTGCATTATCAGTTTTTAGATAACATTACAGAAATGTGTAACACTTAAATTATCTAAAAGCGATGAGACCTTTAAACGAATATGTCATTTGAGCAGAAAGTGCCTGTATTATATGAATATATTATGTGACGTGAAAGTGCCTGTACATGTAGTGTGCGAATGGATAAATCATGTGATGTGAAAGTGCTTTTGTTACGAATTGTTATATCTTGCGAGAAAAAAAAAACGCTTATTTGACACGAGAAACTATATATGTGACCACATAGTGCCAGTATTATACGAACGGATGTGTCATGTGACCTGGTAGTGGCTGTATTATAGAAATGGATGTGTCATGTATCCTGATAGTATTTGTATTATACGAATGGATGTGTCATGTGACCTGGTAGTGCCTGTATTATAGAAATGGAAGGGGGCTGCGTGGTCTCGAGGTATGGTGTCCGCCTCGAGTGCTGGAGGTCCCGGGTTCAAGCCCTGGTGAGGACTGATTTTTTCACGTGGAGTTCAAGTAACATTTCCCCTGGTCTCTGGGTAGTGAGATCGGACGCCCGTGTGCATTGTTGCGCACGTAAAAAATCCTGTGGCAGTTGGAAATCGAAAAAGAGTAGCCTAACGGCGCTGCCCGGGAAAAATTTCGAGTTAAAAATCTATTCAAAGTATTTCTTCTTCTGCGTTCATCCGGAGTTTTTTTTTTCTTTTTTTTCGGACGTGATTGCGTTGTGCCTGTTTACAGCAGAGCTGCTTTCTTGCGCCGTTAGGCTGACACATCCGACTTCTGCGGTCATTTGTTGACCGGGTTAACCTTCCCGGGCCCAAAGTATTTCAGGATCCTCGCCGTGTGCTATGGATTTCGTGCACTGAGCTGAGTTTCTCCAAACTAAGGTTTGAGTTAGGAGGAGAACGGAGGACTTATGGGTTACACCCGTGTGCCGTGATGTTGATCCATCGACTAAAGTAAACTAAACTAGAAATGGATGTGTTATGTGATCTGGTAGTGGCTGTATTATAGAAATGGATGTGTCATGTGACCTGATAGTGCCTGTTTATTTATTATACGAATAGATGTGTCATGTGACCTGATAGTGTCTGTATTATACGAATAGATGTGTCATGTGACCTGATACTGTCTGTATTATACGAATGGATGTGTCATGTGACCTGATAGTGTCTGTATTATACGAATGGATGTGTCATGTGACCTGATAGTGTCTGTATTATACGAATGGATGTGTCATGTGACCTGATAGTGTCTGTATTATACGAAAGGATGTGTCATGTGACCTGATAGTGTGTGTATTATACGAATGGATGTGTCATGTGACCTGATAGTGTCTGTATTATACGAATGGATGTGTCATGTGACCTGATAGTGTCTGTATTACATGAATGGATGTGTTCTATGAGCTGAAAGTTCCTTTATTAAATCAAAGAATATATTATGTGACTACAAGAGCCTACTTCATACGAAACTATACATTATATAACTGAAAGTACCGTTATTATACAAAAGGCTATATCATGTGAGATAAAAATACCTGTATTATACCAATGAATATATAATGCGAGCTTAAAGTGCTTGTACTATAACAATATAAATGACTTGAAGTGCCGATATTATACGCATGGATACATCATGTGAGCTGAAAGTGGCTGTATTATCCATCCATCCATTATGTGCCATGCCAGAAAGCGTGGGCGGTCATGACTCGCCATTTCACTCGATCACCAGAGTGGTGGATCAGCTCAGTGTTCCTGTATCGTCCATGCCATGTGGCCAAGCCATCCAGGTATATACTTCTCGGTATTCCCCTTTATCTGTTCATTTCGATCTTGCTAGTTGTCACCAAGTTCTCCAATTCATTTATTCTCATAACATTAACAAAAAAAATTTGACTGTGTACGTCTAATTTCTCTAATCAGTTTACGATTTTCATTTGTTTCATGTAGTACTTGGTCATTTGTTTTTTTTTGTCTGTCCATGGAATTCTTTGCATTCTCCTCAGTAACCACATTTCCACAGCCATCAGCTGTTTTTCAGCTTGACTGCTCATTGTCCACGCTTCACATCCATACAAAAATGCAGGCTCTATGTAACACCTCAACACTCTTTTTCTCGTTTTAATTGACATCATTTTATTGATCAGTTTGTTTTTCATCTTGCTAAAGGCTACTTTCGCAATTGATATTCTTGTTCTAATCTCTTCAAGGCTTCTCCCATAAGATGTTATGTCTGTTCTGAGATAATTGTACCGATTCTCTTGTTGAAGAATACTCCCACTTGCAGATCACTGCAAGACAAGGCTGTATTATACCAATGAGTATTTTATGTGAGCTTAAAGTACTAGTATTATACATATGAATATTTAATGTCAGCTAAAAGTATCCGTACTATACGAAGAAATTGAATTTATCTTGTGACATAACAGTTTCTCATTTGGATATATATTGCGAATGTGAAGAACTGTGTTATACGAATGGGTATATCATGTGACTTGAAAGTATTAAACAAATGGACATATCATGTGACTTAAAAGTTACTGATTTTAATATATGTTGTTAATTTGAAGTACCCGTGTTATAAGAATGGGTTTAGTTTAGTTTAGTCGATGGATCAACATCACCGCATAAGTTCTCCGTTCTCCAGCTAACTCAAATGTCAGGAGAAACTCAGCTCAGTGCACGAACTCCGTAGCACCGGCGAGGATCCTGAAATACTTTGGATAGATTTTTAACTCGAAATTTGCCCGGGCAGCACCGTTAGGCTACTCTTTTTCGACTTCCAACTGCCAAGGGATTTTTTACGTGCGCAACGAAACACACCCGGGGTCCGATCTCACTACCCAGAGACCAGGGGAGATGTTATTACTAGAAGTCTACGTGAAAAAAAGGTCCCGATGCTTACCGGGGCTTACCGGAGCTTACCGGGGCTTGAACCCGGGACCTTCAGCACCCGATGCGGACACCATAGCCTGAGACCACGTAGCCCCCTAAGAGTGGGTATATCGTGTAAATTTGAAGTACCTATGTTATAAGAACGGGTATATCATGTGTATTTAAAGTACCTGTAATTTTTCCCCCCGCGTTTCCATCCTGTTTCAGGATATTGTATTATTATTGGATTATTTCAGCTGTATGTTGATTCCTAGGCTAGATTACGCTCATCAGCACGCCACGACTTTCTGAGCGACCGGCTCCACTCTCATAAGTCACTGGCGCGACTCGAACCGCTTCCTGAAAGTGTCTGTATTACACGGCTGTAAAATTTACTAAATCCTGTACTGTGTGTGTATATGGGTGCATGTGTTTTGTTCACGTGTTTGTTGTTTGTGTACCGATGAATACTTTGGCAGCAACGTCCATTTTGATCATGTTCTAGTAGAGTTTGCAGGTTTTACTTCTCGTCTTTCTTTTGTGTGTTTCATTTTTTCATTGTGTGTGTGTGTGTGTGTGTGTGTGTTTACGCGCGTGTGTGTATATGTGTGCGCGCGCGAGTGTGTGCGCGTGGGTGTAAAACTGCATACGCAAAAGTGACATACGCAACTCTGGGATCATATGATCCACCGGCATAAGTGGAGAACTCTGCAGCGGAGCAGAGCAGGCACTAACTTGTCGTGACACTCGGAGATGCTTTTAAAAGCATTAGCAGCATACCCCCCGGGTAGTTGTGGGAGGTAAGGAGAAACAACTGCAGTAACGTCTCAACACTTTATGAATTAAAGCAAATCGGAATGACGTTAATGGATGCCTTAGGACATCCTCGGCCGGTAGGGAATATAAAGAGCCATGAGCCACTTGAATTATAACCATGGCTAAACAAAAAACAGGCTGATTGGGGTGGGCAGTTTGGGATGTTTTTACATATCGGATCGGAATGAGACAGTTAAGAAGTTATTGGTAGCAAATCCAACACCAACAAGTCTAGAATTGCACGTGGATTGTCAGGATTGGTCATATGAAGCTAAACCAATCAGCAATTGACCGGTTATGTGGTGGGTATCACAATGGTCGCCTTTACTTTCAGAGATATTTACTGGTACTCATTTTGTTCTGGGTCGTACTGGGAGCCCTGACAACTTTTAAACATCCGCTCGGACACACACACACACACACCCACACACACACACACACTGCACACACACACACACACACACACACACGGGTCTTACTGAGAGCCCAAACAACTTTTTAAAAATCCGCTCACACACACACACACACACACACACACACACACACATACACACACACACACACACACACACACACACATATATATATATATATATATATATATATATATATATATATATATATATATATATGCTGTCTATATAGGTTATGAATAAGAGGGTAGACATCTATATGTATGTATATATACATATAGACAGGAATCATCATTGGAGGAAGAAGCATCAATAACATTAGATATGTAGATGAAACAGTGTTGATTGCAGACAATGAGCAGGATCTGTAACACTTAGTAGATGCGGTTGTTGCACACAGTGAACAGCTAGGGTTAGAATTAAATTGTAAGAAGACACAGATTATGGTCGTCACTAGGAAAAACGAAATACCACAATGTAATATACAGGTTAATGGGAATACTCTTAAACAAGTGAATCGGTACAATTACTTGGAACAGTCATAACATCTGATGCAAGATGGCTTGAAGAGATTAGAAAAAGAATGGCCATGGGGAAGGTAGCCTTTTGCAAGATGAAAAACATACTGACCAATAAAAAGATGTCAATTGCTACGAGAAAGAGAGTGTTGAGGTGCTACATAAAGCCTCTACTTGTGTGTGAATGTGAAGCGTGGAAAATGAGCAGTCAAGCTGAAAAACATTTGATGACTGTACAAATGTGGTTTCTGAGGAAAAGAAACAAATTAAAATCGCAAACTGATTAGAACAAGCAGACGTATTCAGTCAAAATTGTTTGGACATTATTATGAGAGGACATACATTAGAGAACTTGGTGACAACTGGCATGATTGAGGGGAAGAGAACAAGGGGAAGATGAGAAGTAAATACCTGGATGGCTTGACCACGTGGCATAGTCGAGACAAGAACACTGAGCTGGTCCACGACTCTGGTGATCGAGTGAAATAGCGAATCATGACCGCCGAGGCTTACCGGCATGGCACATGACGGATGGATAGACAGACAGACTGAACAAGTGAAAGTCACTCATGACTTTGTGTACACTACATTATTATACCGTGCGGAGCCATGGACTACGTACACGCTTTTGGAAGACATAATTATCGAAAATTAGCGAAAATCACCATAAGAGAAAATAGCCAAATAGCAAATAACGAAGACATAAATTTATAAATGAAGAGAACATTGCCAAGTGAGATCAGGCATATAATAATAAATATAGATGGGAGACGCTGTGGCGTAGTGGCAAGCGCTCGCCTACCAACTCGTTGTCACGGCTTCGAATGCATACAGCCCAGGAAGGTTAACCCGGTCAACAGATGCCCGCAGAAGTCGGATGTGTCGACCTAACGGCGCCAGAACGCAGCTCTGCTGTAAACAGGCACAACGCAATCACATCCGAAAAAAAAATTCCGGATGAACGAAGAAGAAGAAGTAGAATGCATACAGAGGCGTTTTTAATAATTGACCTAGGTTCCCAAGTGGACCCAGTCTAAGATGGGCGCCAGGAAATGTTTTGGGAAGTAAAGGAGGCCACATGCTACTAATCACATCAACCAGCGATTGGTCTATCAAACTGTGAGGCTATTACTACATGCCCATTGTGCATTAAAGGGTCCTGTACTTGTGTTGTTTACTGTTTATATAAGCAGATGTTTGTTTCTGCAAAAAAAGGGTGTAAACCGCATGAGGATCCACTTCATTACACCGGGTTTTATACCGTATGACTCGGTATTTTCCCACACGGCTGCCTCCCGAAAGCGTTGCACAGAGCACGAACTCCATAACTCCTGCGACGATCCCAAAGATTTTATGAGAAAACTGCACTTATGAACCAAACGACGTAGGCCGAAACCGAATTCATAAACTTCACTTTCCTGGAAGTCATGCTTGGAGGAAAGGACGATTCCTACGGTGTGTGAGAGGAAGGCAAAGGTGTGAATGAGAAATAACATCAAGCGATGAAAGGTAATTTACGCAATAGATTGTGATCTGACGAGAGTCAGAATGTACGAGAAATCCATGCAATGTGAAGATATCAACTGATCGATATTTGGGCAGAATACTAAATAGTAGGTGTAAAGCTATGATAAATACTTGTGTTGACTTCCTTCTTCTTCTTCGTCTTCTTCTTCTTCTTCTTCTTCTTCTTCTTCTTCTTCTTCTTCTTCTTCTTCTTCTTCTTCTTCTTCTTCTTCTTCTTCTTCTTCTTCTTCTTCTTCTGCTGATGATGATGATGATGATGATGATGATGATGAAGATGATGATGATGATGATGATGATGAGAATTATTATTATTATTATTATTATTATTATTATTATTCTTTCTCCTCCTCCTCCTTCTTCTTCTCCTCCTCTTTCTCAACGTCCCCCTTTCCCAAACGAACCATACACATTAAACCATTTTACACAAGAGACCCCTTACTCTCTCTCTCTCTCGCCAAAACTGTCCTATCTGTGATCGTGCTTGTCAATCCGCCACCATATTTCGCACGCTGGTCACTAATCCCCTACTCTATGTGCATTTGTTATAATATCTATACTCGCATATATATTTCTTGTGCCGGCACAGAATTCACAATGAAAGCAATGCAGCGAATTGTCTACGCTTGAATGCAATGCAACGTTGTGTAATTTAAAAATAAAAAACGTCTCTATACATTCCTGTAAGCCATCAGAACTGAGATATATAGTAAAACAGGTCAAACACTTACAACTGCTTATACAAAAGACATAAGAAAGCAGTCACCTTGAGAACCAGATGACATCATACAATGAAAGCAAATTAACAACTAAGATAAAAATGCACGTCAAACAAGGATGTCATTACAATGTAAGCAACTAATAATTTCTTTTACGGGGAAATGGGATACGTTCCAATTCTTCCCCTTCTGACGTCTGGTCTGAAACAAACAATGGTGATCACGTTTCTCTAATCTCTCTCTCTCTCTCTCTCTCTCTCTCTCTCTCTCTCTCTCTCTCTCTCTCTCTCTCTCTCTCTCTCTCTCTCTCATATGTTGGTGGTGTTGGTCTTTCATATGTTATTATACAGTTCATAAATAAATACGCATATATTGTTTGGCAATAACATAAGTGTAAGAATGAAATACAAACTCCAGACACACTCATCTTCACCATTGGCCATGCCGATAAGCGTGGACGGTCATGTTTTGCCCTTCCACACGATCACCATTGTCGTGGATCAGCTCACTGTTCTTGTCTCGACCATACCACGTGGCTAAGCCATCCAGGATTTATTTCTCTCCTTCCCCCTGTTCTCTTCCCTTCGATATTGCCAGTTGTGACCAAGTTTTCCAATGTATTTCTTCTCAACACGTGGCCAAAAATTCTTGACTTGGTCATTGGTTTTTCTCTCTGTTCATGCCATTCCTTGCATCTTTTTTTCTTCTTCTGAAACCACATTTCCACAGCCGTCAGGTGTATTTTTGTTAGCTTGTCTGTTCATGGTCACACCCACTTTGTTGTTGGTCATATTCTTTCCATCTTGCAAAAGACTACCTTGGTTATGGCGATTCTTGTTCTAATATTTTTAAAGCATCTCGCATCAGATGTTACGACTGTTCCGAGGTAATTGGACCGATTCACTAGTATAAATATTCTTCTTCTTCTTCTTTCGTTCGCTTGAAAAATGTCTATAACTGCAATGCTGTCTCTTGTATGAATTGAACTGTCTTTTTCAGTTCACACAGCGGTCCATAGAGTTTATCTTCCACTGTCGTCTCTCTAGGCCAGAAGGTTTGCCTAGATATGTTATATTTTGGGCAGTCTTGGAGTATGTGCTCTGCTGTCTGCGACGCCAATCCTCATGTGCACATGGCTGTTTCACCAATCTTGAATTTTGTATACATGTGGTTGCGTAATCTATTGTGTCCTGTTCTGAGGCGCAGAATAATGACTTGTTCTGGTCTGTCCATAACATGGTAGTCATCTTGAGCAGGCTTTGGTGGCTTTCTGACCGATTTGATCATTCTTTTCTTTTGGTGGTATGTAACGGGCACATCAGGCTGTTCTTCTTTGGCTCCTTCCTTAGCCAATTGATCAACTCTGTCGTTTCCGGGTACTCCACAGTGGGATGGTATCCACTGTATGGTGACCTTATGCTGACTACTAAGTTTAGAAAGTAGTGTCCTTAGTACTGGCAATTTCCCAGACAGGAGCGCCTCGAGTACTGATTTTGCATCTGTCAATAGCACCACAGGTTGTGTGTACCATTGCTGGTATTTAGTAATTTCTCTGTTGCTATCTTGATTGCCTCAATTTCAGCATCGTAGTTATGGCAGTACTTTCCTGTCGGTACTCTGGCTGTGTCCTTGTATTATTTGGGTATTCTATGTACACTCCCGCTCCTCCATTTTGAACAGCATTTTGTGCTGACCCATCTGTGTAGACTCATTGTGGTATTTCTTTCTTCCTAGTGATGATCATAATCTGTGTCTTCTTACACTTTAATGCTAACCCGAGTTGTTCACAGCGTTAAACAACCGCATCTGCAATATTGCATGTCTCCAAACCTCAGCTTATGTTTCCCTCTCTGTCAATGATATAACCTCTCTATCAATGATTACCTCTCTGTCAATGATATTCACGAAATTCGTCTTTAAAACCCACATCTCCGCTCACACGTTCACTTATGTTCAGTATAAAGTAAAATCATTTATCCAAAACCATTTACATATAAGAGGTTGTCTGTTTGTATACAACAATAATGAAGAACATAGAACCAAATACAATCAGTTAATTTAGGAACTTGGTTTAACTCATTTTACAGGGAGTTAAAAATAAGTTGGCAGAATTTGGTGATTTATCATATTTCACCACTGTTCAAACACCCAAGTATCAACATGGAAATGTAAATTTTTTTTTAAAAACAAAATACCAATAACATATTCAAACCAACGCTTTATTACCAATGTCAGACGAGGTTACTAACCAAGGCGTAAGAGAGGACGATTATAAAGCCTTAGAAGTACTATAAATGTAGCCAAAAAATATAATATTAATATGTGATGGACGATTGAATGCCGTTCTGGCGGTGGCATTATGCACAGTGTACTTGTGCGGGCTGTTGATTTGTAAAGACTCCTGTCTTTCCACGTTTCACAAGGGGCAGTGAGGAGCATTTTGCGTCATATTCACTGGCACAGGAACGGAGCATAATGGGGACGATCCGTTGCCGTGAAGTGGAACAGCTACTAATGACTAATAACTAATAAAGATTGAATGCTGTTAAAATATGATATGGATATATCAAAAATATCGAGCGGACATCCCGGACGGACATCAGGACAAATACTGAGAGAGATCCTAAACAAGCTAAACATTAAATGAAATATTAAACGAGAGCATGGCTCGACACACAGCATATTGTAGGCGAATAAAACACATATTGCATAGTTCATTATATTAAAAGACTAGTTTGCATGCTTTGAGACCTACTGGGTATATGGTTCTACTTGTATATGTTATAGACGAATGGTCACTCGATGGGTGATATGGACAATATTACGCCGACCGTATTTACTTCCGAAGTCATTTCCTGGTAGCCATGTTAGGCTGGGTCGACCTGGGAAACCACCCGTCTCTTAGAGAACACATAACCACCGGGACACAGGCAAGCGAGCTATCCACTGCCCCACCATGGAGTCCACAAATGCTTAATAGCCTGCTAAGAACATGCTGGGAGAATGGATAGTAGGGAAACGTACAATAAGAAGACAACAATATACATTGTTAGATAATGTGGCTTCCGTAATGAAAACAAACCTCAAAATATATATAGAGAGACAATGTTGACTAGCTCCTGGACATAAACGTAAGTGTATTTATGTTTCAGATAAACCTTGGAGCAGTGTAACGACGTCGACTTATGACGCGACTTTCGTTGCTAACGACTGGAATATTTTTATTGGTAGGTCTAGGAAAAAAAGCCGCACAGGTAGGAGTTCGGCATCATAGTTCAGATAAAACCCCTGGGAGGTATAGGCCACTATCTCCGGTGTGATGGAAAAATAATGCATTGAGGCTCAATGATTGAGCAGCATAAGTAAATGTGAATTGAGAAAAATAGAATTTGAGAGGAATCATTATACACGGTGTTAAATTATCACACTATAATCTCAATGGTCCCTAAATAAAATGTGAAGCCTGCTTAGAAATGTTAGTCGTCTATGTATTTTTTTTTCACTTTTGGTATGTCAATAGTTCGTTACAACCCCTATAGAGCCTTTTCTATTAATTGTTTCGGCAACAGAAGATTTAACTTCTCGCTCAACAGACAAACGTTGCATTTAGAATGAAATTAGTCAAATGTTACAAACACTATCACAACTAGGAGAGCCGAAACATAAACTTTTAGTTTTGCGAAATTAAACTTTAGACACACGTATATACAACCAGATATGTGTATTTCTTGTTATTTTTTGTAAACAATAGCACACATATACATGGACTAAAGAGTCAGTGTGAAATTAAAGCACCTGACAGAGGAAATAAACCAGAAATAAACAAAATATGCTGTCACATTAAAGGGCATACCACTTATAAAAACAATACACCGGGAGTAAATATCAAAGGTGACCGAACAAGAGGTAGAAAGCGATGCAGGTAGCATGATCATATTAACTCCTAGCAAAAACACTTAAGAAAGCGAAATACGGCCAAGTATTTACCTAACTCCACTTGAGCGAATCCAGTAATCTCCACAAGCTATAGTAAGAAATATATACGACTAGAATTCATTTCCAGTATTTCTAAATGTCACTTCTGGTAATCTGTGTGTTAACAAGGGTGGGATTTTCCATTACAAGTCAATCTGGAGTAATGATATACACATTAAAATGTTTTGCGTATCCTTTTACAGGACTTAGCTGTCAACAGCAGCATCTTTCAGCTGTCTGTTGATCTCTTGGCAAGATTACGCTCAGTAGTTTGCCATTGCTTTCTGAGCGGCCGGCTCAGTATCCGCAAGTCACGAGCGGGGGTCGAACCACCTCAGTTCTCGCTCCGCTGCGAGACTCTGCGTGATAAACGGGATTACAGAGAGAAAGTGTTGTAACCCCACAGCCAGAGTTAGCATTACCAATTATGATTTGAAATTTACTCTCAAAATTAAAATTGAAAGACGGCGTTTTTTGAGCGTATACAATGTTGGAGCCTCGGCGGCAGTGTGGTTATGGCGTGCGACTGTTTTGATAGTGGTTCATATTCTATTCCCAACAATGGCAAGGTTATTTCTATAGTGGTTCATATTCTATTCCCAACAATGGCAAGGTTATTTTTTTATAGTGGTTTATGTTCTTTTCCAACAAAGCCACGATTATCTTTTTCTAGTGGTTCATGTTCTATTCCCAACAATGGCAAGGTTATTTCTATAGTGGTTTATGTTCTATCCCAACACAGGCACGATTATTTTGTATAGTGGTTTATGTTCTATTCCCAACAAAGGCACGGTTATTTATTATATTGTTTCGTATTATATTCATAACAAAGGCAAAGTTATTGTTTGTTCCCGATCAGTACGGTTCTGGGATCGACTCAGTCTTAAACAAAATTAGGTAGCAGACAATTTCCATATTGCTTTGTAAATTTCCTTTGGAATGAAAAGCAACAAGGAAGGAAACTGACCAATCCTTCTGATATGTCGTAGCCTAAATTTGTTAAGGTCTACAACTTCACATGGAAATGGAATTATCTGCTAGGGGACTCGTTTTACCTTTACTTTAAGATTGAAGAGATGTCAGAGATTAGCACCAGAAGTAGAGACAGAGCTTTATAGAAACGCATTGCAGCCACACGTCATTATAGGAACAATGTATAGCTGATTCAATTACACCAATTAACTTACATGTAGTGTTCTTTTTTTTTTCATATCCTATTTACAGGACATCGCTGTCAACACCAGCATTGCTGTTGTTGACGTCTTCGCAAGTTTTTACGTTCAGTAGTTTGCCATTGCTTCCTGAACGACCGGCTCCCATACCATCACGTTACAACCCAGCGCGACACGATCTGCTGCCAAATCGGGCACAACTGTGTTTCGAAAACAGGTGAACGGAATTACGAACCGCGTCCGTAACACCTCCGCCACGGAGACGGCTACATGTAGTTAGCACGCGTATTGTCGTAAAAGTGTTCATATGGTAGATGTTGTTACAAGCCAGCGAAGCCGTAGACCTTTTAGTCCCAAACTACATCAGGGTATAACGATGTTGGGTGACCAGTTCCCGTCTTTATTTTCTTTCTAAAAACATCATAAACTATCTCTGGCTCCCATTATACGAGACATTATTCACAAACGAGTGGTATTTCCCGGACACCGAATAAGCAGCTGATCATCGTCCTGAGAAGCACACACATTAACCAACATGCGTATACATTATATAAAGGCAGATAATGTATTCATATATTCTACGCCACAATTATCCAGTTCATATCTCGCCGCTATTCCTTCCTAGGCCCATTTTGTCAGGCTGAGTAGAATCAGAGCCATGGCAGGAAATCAAAAAGCTAAAACATGATTACAACTTTAAGAGCTTTAATTTTAATACCAGGTCATATTTCAGAATCAAGTTTTCTTGACCACATCGGCGCTTGATTTTTTTATTTTCTGTCACTAATGTTCTAACGTTGGGACATACCTAAACCCCCACTCCCCATCCCGCCCCACCCATTAACACGTCCCCCCTCCCCGCTGTCCCACCCCACCCTGAGCCTTATTAACAGGCAAGATCCCGTGTGGAGGAAGATCTCAACCCACGACCACTGAACAGAAAGGCGCGTGCACTAGTTACTGTGTTATCGAGGATACCAACTAATACATTTATACATTATATCAAGAAAGAGACAACTCAATGATGTAGACATGAAGTAATTAGTTTCCAACTATGCAGGTAATGTTTGCCGTGGCCTGTATACATACAATTATAAACAGGGAGAACTGGGTTGCTTAAAACAACAAAAGAAACAATTGTTCACTGACAGGAAAATACAAACTAAATTTACAAAAACAGAGACACAATGAACAAGCATATTAGTAGCTTATGAGTGTATCAGAATCTCATTAGTCTTAATCATAAACATATTTCGTTTCCTATGAATCGCAGGTGAATAATTATATTTCTAGGCTTTGTTCTCTAACAAACGTAACCAAAAGATTATATTTACTTTCTTTATTAATAAAATCTGATTTAATCAATAGATCATATATAGTTCACTATCAATCGCAGATGATGTAAGTAATAAAAATAACATATTTATTTCTCTATCCATAACATTTGATGTATCAAAGAAACATATTTAGTTTCATATTAGTCAAAAAAGACGATTTCAAAGGAACATACTTAGTTCTTCTTCTTCTTCTTCTGCGTTCATCCGGATTTTTTTTCGGATGTGACTGCGTTGTGCCTGTTTACAGCAGAGCTGCGTTCTTGCGCAGTTAGGCCGACACATTCGACTTCTGCGGGTACTTAGTTCTATTAATCGTATTTGATTTTATCAAAGTGACATATTAAGTTCTCTAGCCATCCCAATAGAATGTAACCATGTTCACATGTTTAGTTCTCTTTGATTTAATCATATAATCGAAGTTAGCTCCATATAAATAACAATAAACTTAATCAAAAGAACACATTTAAATCCTGTAATCGCATTTAATCGAATTAAAGTGACATATTTATTTCTCTAACCATCGAAGAAAAACCCAGTCAAAGTCACATGTTTAGTTCTCTGTCGATCATATTTATTTTATCAAACGAACATTTGTAGTTCTCTATCTGCATCAGTAGATGTAATCAAAGGCATTTGTTCAGTTCTGTATAAATTCCATAGGGATTAAGCCTCCACTAATGTACTTTACCAACTGCAGAAAGTAAAGGTGAAAGATACCAGTACAAGATATCAAATGGAGATACGTGTATTTATATCTATCAATATCTATCAGTAGCAGTAGATAAAATAAAAATCATATATTTAGCTCTTTATAAATCCAATGGAATGTAACAGCCAGTAATGTAATTTTCTATCTGCAGATAGTAAGGGCTTGATTTGCAAGTAAAGATATCTCAAGAAGCATACACGTATTTTCAACATCGATCGACATAATGTAACTTCCTCTATTTCTTGACCACATATTTATTTTTCTGTTAATTATATTTGATTTAATCAAAGGATAGTATTTAGCTGCATACAAATCATAGTAGACGTAGTCAAAACCACATATTTAGTTCTACTAATGGTATTTGATTTAATCTCAGTGACATATTTAGTTCTCGAACCGTCGTAATAGAATTTAATTAATCAAGGTCGTATGTTTAGTACTCTGTTGATCGTATTTGATTTAATCAAATGAACATGTTTAGTACTCTATCAATAGTAGATATTGTAATCATCAAAGTCACGTATTTAGTTTTATTCATTTATTCACTTCATATGCTATATATCTCTGGAGTATGGACTATCAAATGGTAAATGAGAAGACAAGATAGAAAATAGATGCAATAAGTCAAACAACCTTATTGGACAAATGACACCAATACTAAGTAACAAACAAGTATCGATAGATACTTAAAAAAGCATTCTATAACACAATTCTCCCACCAGCTCTGTGCTACCAATGCCAAACCTGGACACTGACAGACAAAAATAAAAGAAACATTATAATAACAGAATTGAGATTCTTGAGAATAATACTCAATGTATCATGAAGAGAGAAAATCAGAAACGAAGAAATCAGGAGTAAAGTGGGAGTTATAGCAGCGCTATATTTCACCAGAAAACAGCAAGTTAAATGGTTTGGCCATTTAACTAGATTACAAGCTAACAGTATACCACAACAAGCAATGATGTACAGACCAAATGGAATGAGAAGAAGAGGTCGGCAGCGTAAACGATGGACAGAGGGGATAGCAGAGTCCACGAAAATCTCTATATATATAGAAGCCCATATATAAGCACTGGCCGGCTGTGTATGCTTCACCTGGACACCACAAGGTACAAGAGGAACAAGATGATAGTTGATGACTATGAAATGTTACCCGATGCAAAGAATTATGTCAGACAATACATCGTGCAACATATTGTTTGTAACTTTAGTGTTTAAACATATTTTGTTCTCTATCCATAGTATTTGACTTCATTGAATTATTTTTAGCTATTTATAAATAGCAGTAGATGTAATAAAAGTCACATGTTCATTTCTGTATAAATTCCATAGGACTCAACTACGAATGCAATGTTATATATGCTAACAGTAAGGCTGTGAGTTGCCAGCAAGACATCTGGAATAGAAATACACGTACGTAAAACATTGATATACGTAAGGTAACGTTCTCTATTTCTTGACCACAGATTTTATGTAACGACAGAAAGGTGTTTAGTTTCGTATAAATCGCAGTAGACATAGTCAAAGAACACTTGTAGTTCTGCTAATTGTCTTTGATTAAATCAAAGTGATATATTTAATTTCGTAACCGTCTTAGAAGAATGTAACCAAGGTCATTTATTTAAATCTATGTCGATTGTATTTAATCGAATAACCATCGATAGTTCTCCACCAATAGCAGCAGATGCAATCACAGTCACACATTTAGCGCTCTATCCATCGTATTTAATGCAATTAAAGCAATTTTTGCTATCTCAATAACAGTAAATGTAATCAAAATGTTATATATATTTAGTTCTGTAAAAATTCCAAACGTTGCCATTTTCTATCTGCGGGCAAGACAAATAGAAATACACGTACTACAAACATCGATTAACATAAGGTAACTCTCTATTTCTTGGAATGTTATCACTAAAATAGAGAAAGTGTAAAATCTTCTTACCGTATGATAAATATCTTTATGAGAAGCATCTGGGTTTTTCAACGTCCTAATAATCCATATGCCAAACGGGATACTTGCGTTGATTATTCTTATCCCTACTGTGCTTTACTCTATATTTAGACATAATGCCATGCAGTATCAACATGAATGCTTTACAATTAAGAGGAAAATTGGTTTGCCGTTCTAAATAAAGCCCTTTTGTTGTTGCTCTGCATTCGGATCGAGCTGTCACCCTCTCTCTTTTTCTCCTATCTATACTTTTACTTTCCTCCGCTGGCGAACATACAAGTGAAAACAGCGCGGCTGTGCCATGATGGGGCGTCTAAGCGCACGAGTGCTGGAGGGGAGAGAAGTTCCGCGCATCGTCGCACGAGTGAACAAACTGCAAACTCGCTCCAGCTACGTACAACTGTCTAGGGGTGCGTCGCATCGAGGTAAAACCATCACCAACTTTCCCTCAGGCTTGGGGTGAGGGTATCATGGGGGTAGAGCTGTAATACTTTCTGCAGATGTATTCTTATGCAGCGTTATACAATTTGCTGTAAATACATTTTATGGCAGATGTATAGCTTGTTGTAGATTTGTTCTTGTGACAGAAATATAACTTGCTGTAGATCTGTTCTAGTGCAAGAGATGTATAAATTCGCTGTTGATCTCATTTGGTGGAAGATATATAACTCACTGTAGATCTTTGCTTGTGGTGGAGATATAACTTGCTGTTGATCTTATCTTGTGGTAGAGATATAACTTGCTATAGATCTGTTCTTGCCGCCGCACTCGCGCGCACACACACACGCATACACACACACACACACACACACACACACACACATATATATATATATATATATATATATATATATATATATATATATATTAATGACATGGGCTCTCTGGTTATATTATATCATCGTTGTTCAGTGGAGTTGCAGATAAAATCTGCATACAGATGAAGATGATTATTTGCTAGCAAATGAGTTTCAAACGCTCCCATAAATTAACACAGCACTATACTATATGAAGGGATCCACTGCAGCGTAGATGCCAGATGCTAACATTCTTGTAAGATTCCTCGTAAGTCATATGTTTGATCCCCCGCCCCCAACCTTACTTCCAGAAACAAGGAGGGGGGAATGGCGGGGGGATGGGAGGGGTCATTGTCTCAGGCACCTAGCTTTAAATACCAGACATCTTCCAAAGAATTAAATTCCACTGTAGTTAAATTCGATCACATCACTCATCGAGTGCCGATTGGTCTAGAAGTAGGGAAATAGCACCATACACCCGATACACCCTTAGAATGAAAAGGGTTCTTTAATTTACTTGTACTATACATACCACCTGGCATATATTTCACTTTAATTTACTTGTACTATATATACCACCTGGCATATAAATCACTTTAATTTACTTGTACTATACTTACCACCTGGCATATAAATCACTTTAATTCACTTGTGCTATACATACCACCTGGTATATAAATCCTGCCACATTATCTTGCTTCGTGTCTGCTGAAGATAGCGCATAAAGGAGTCTTACACACCCATAGTTATTTCACCGTTTAAACTATTCCTAATTATTTAACTATATTAACGTTACACCGTCAATTTTTCGAGGTTAGTTTGGTTGGTTAACGAGCGCGTTGATGTACTCGTTAGAGAGTTACGCTGATTATCTCATGAGCGCGGTCGGACGAGAGTTCATTAAGAGCGGGAAAGTCTGATCACCTATTCATACGAGCATTCAGGCCTACAAAACGTCTACAAAACGGCTTCAGGACTATGGTGTTGGTTGGTGAATCCTCTGGGAGACTGTTGTAACTTTAAGTTTGATGCATCGACGTTCAGATGGCTTAGAATCAGGAAAGAACTTGCGTCTACCGAAGTGAGGCTGGCGTAGATACTTTAGTCCCGGCGGGGTACCGCAGTACTATCTCCACGGTGATTGTGTTGTAGGGCACTCCTTCTACTCGCCGTGATAAGAAACCAATGGGTGTGCAAGAGGAGCACTGAAACTTCACATCTTCGGAACGGACGTTTAAAGTCAAGTAAGAATGTAGCACAGCACACACGCGGAGAGCTGGGAACACAGCACACACGCGGAGAGCTGGGAACACAGCACACACGCGGAGAGTTGGGAACACAGCACACACGCGGAGAGCTGGGAACACAGCACACACGCGGAGAGCTGGGAACACAGTACACACGCGGAGAGCTGGGAACACAGTACACACGCGGAGAGCTGGGAACACAGTACACACGCGGAGGGCTGGGAACACAGTACACACGCGGAGAGCTGGGAACACAGTACACACGCCGAGAGCTGGGAACACAGTACACACGCGGAGAGCTGGGAACACAGCACACACGCGGCGAGTTGGGAACACAGCACACACGCGGAGAGTTGGGAACACAGCACACACGCTGAGAGCTGGGAACACAGCACACACGCGGAGAGCTGGGAACACAGTACACACGCGGAGGGCTGGGAACACAGTACACACGCGGAGAGCTGGGAACACAGCACACACGCGGCGAGCTGGGAACACAACACACACACAGAGAGCTGGGAACACAGTACACACGCGGAGGGCTGGGAACACAGCACACACGCGGAGAGCTGGGAACACAGTACACACGCGGAGAGCTGGGAACACAGTACACACGCGGAGAGCTGGGAACACAGTACACACGCGGAGGGCTGGGAACACAGTACACACGCGGAGAGCTGGGAACACAGTACACACGCGGAGAGCTGGGAACACAGCACACACGCGGAGAGCTGGGAACAAAGCACACACGCGGAGAGTTGGGAACACAGCACACACGCGGAGAGCTGGGAACACAGCACACACGCGGAGAGTTGGGAACACAGCACACACGCGGAGGGCTGGGAACACAGCACACACGCGGAGAGCTGGGAACACAGCACACACGCGGAGAGCTGGGAACACAGCACACACGCGGAGAGCTGGGAACACAGCACACACGCGGAGAGCTGGGAACACATCACACACGCGGAGAGCTGGGAACACAGCACACACGCGGAGAGCTGGGAACACATCACACACGCGGAGAGCTGGGAACATAGCACACACGTGGAGAGCTGGGAACATAGCACACACGCGGAGAGGTGGGAACACAGCACACACGCGGAGAGCTGGGAACACAGTACACACGCGGAGAGCTGGGAACACAGTACACACGCGGAGAGCTGGGAACACAGTACACACGCGGAGAGCTGGGAACACAGTACACACGCGGAGAGCTGGGAACACAGTACACACGCGGAGGGCTGGGAACACAGTACACACGCGGAGAGCTGGGAACACAGTACACACGCGGAGAGCTGGGAACACAGCACACACGCGGAGAGCTGGGAACAAAGCACACACGCGGAGAGTTGGGAACACAGCACACACGCGGAGAGCTGGGAACACAGCACACACGCGGAGAGTTGGGAACACAGCACACACGCGGAGGGCTGGGAACATAGCACACACGTGGAGAGCTGGGAACATAGCACACACGCGGAGAGGTGGGAACACAGCACACACGCGGAGAGCTGGGAACACAGCACACACGCGGAGAGTTGGGAACACAGCACACACGCGGAGAGCTGGGAACACAGCACACACGCGGAGTGCTGGGAACAGAGCACACACGCGGAGAGCTGGGAACACAACACACACGCGGAGATCTGGGAACACAGCACACACGCGGAGAGCTGGGAACACAGCACACACGCGGAGAGCTGGGAACACAGCACACACGCGGAGAGCTGGGAACACAGCACACACGCGGAGAGCTGGGAACACAGCACACACACGGAGAGCTGGGAACACAGCACACACGCGGAGAGCTGGGAACACAACACACACGCGGAGAGCTGGGAACACAACACACACGCGGAGAGCTGGGAACACAGCACACACGCGGAGAGCTGGGAACACAACACACACGCGGAGAGCTGGGAACACAGCACACACGCGGAGAGCTGGGAACAACACACACGCGGAGAGCTGGGAACAACACACACGCGGAGAGCTGGGAACACAACACACACGCGGAGAGCTGGGAACACAGCACACACGCGGAGGGCTGGGAACACAGCACACACGCGGAGAGCTGGGAACACAGCACACACGCGGAGGGCTGGGAACACAGCACACACGCGGAGAGCTGTGATTGAGACTGGGTTGGTCATGTTTTATCCACTGTTTAGGTGTATCTTTGTCAACGGACATATTTTATCCACGTGTTTTAGGTATTTCTTTGTCAACAGTCATGTTTTATCTACGTGTTTTAGGTATTTCTTTGTCAACAGTCATATTTTATCCACGTGTTTTAGATATTTCTTTGTAAACAGTCATGTTTTATCCCCGTTTTGTATGTATTTCTTTGCAAACAGACCCCAACTTAATGCCCGGAGCAAGATTTGCAGGGAAATGTATATTTGACCTGTTCAGACAATCGGACATAGCTCTACCTATTTCACTATTTAAACAACTGATCACTGGTCAGCTATATAATGTTTCGCCTCCACTTTAATAGGGGAATATATGTCTGACTACTGGTGCACGATAAGGCAGATGTGTTCAGGGCCCTTTGAGATCATGTGAGTAGTGTGGGAGAACAGAAAACAAAATCCTGGCCTGGAAAGAAGGGCGCAGCAGGGAGTTACCAGAGGATCTGGCTGATACTCAGTATTCATAGTACAGACCAGACGGACACATACTCAGACAACTACTGGTAACATCTGTACTGGGACTCTTCGTTGGTTGTTGAAGTTGAGGACGGAGAGAGTATGGAATGTTGCTAGTGCTGTGATGTAAGTTCTTGACTCAGTTCAATTTATATCTCTGACATGTTCTGACTGTCTGAAATATCCGTGTTTTAGTAGTTATTTATTTTAATTGATTAAATTCAATGGAATGATTAATCATCTTTAGCAACTTCCCTATTTGCCATGGGCTTATATATCATTCAAATGTCGTCATTGCGTTATAGTACAACATGTCTGATACCATATTAGCAACTTTTAAGTCATAATTAAGACACACCCCTACTTCCCATTTTCCATTTTGCTTGTCGTAGAATCTGTTAATGTCTTACCGCCGGGTTTAATGACATACACAATTGCACACCAAATAAAAACAAGCATCTCAGTCTGATTAAGAGGAAAGCAGACGTAATGATTATTACTCGGAAATAACGTCTTCATCAATGGCAACATCAAATTAAACGTATTTAAGTATGTGGGTGCCTTAACAACTGCATCTGGAATATGTAAAGAAGAAGTTGAATGTAGAATAACTGAAGCAAAGGACAGCGTCTCACAAAATGAAGAATATTCTCGGCAATATAACTTTGTCATTTAAGGTGCGAAAAATAATTGAGTTGAGTTTAGTCATGCATCAATACGCACACCAAGTGGTGCAGACTCGGCTAATCTGTCCTCCAGATCGTTTCCTACCACAACAACATGTCCTTTTATGACATCCAACATATGCTCTCTGTTTTGTATTGTTGAATGGAAGACTGCCATTTTGCCAGAAGCATGCCTGTAATGGAAGAATGCCATTTTGTCAGAAGCATTCCTGTAATGAACGACTGCCATTTTGCCCGAAGCATGCCTGTAATGGAAGACTGCCACTTTTCCCGAAGCATGCCAGTAATGAAAGATGCCATGTTGCCCGAAGCATGCCTGTAATGGACGACTGTCATTTTGCCCAAAGCATGCCTGTAATGGAAGACTGCCATTTTGCTAAAAGCATGACTGTAATGGAAGACTGCCACTTTTCCCGAAGCATGCCAGTAATGAAAGATGCCATGTTGCCCGAAGCATGCCTGTAATGGACGACTGCCATTTTGCCCGAAGCATGCCTGTAATGGAAGACTGCCATTTTGCTAAAAGCATGCCTGTAATGGAAGACTGCCATTTTGCTAAAAGTATGACTGTAATGGAAGACTGCCATTTTGCCCGAAGCATGCCTGTAATGGAAGACTGCCATTTTGCTAAAAGCATGCCTGTAATGGAAGACTGCAATTTTGCTAAAAGTATGACTGTAATGGAAGACTGCCATTTTGCCCGAAGCATGCCTGTAATGGAAGACTGCCATTTTGCTAAAAGCATGACTGTAATGGAAGACTGCCATTTTGCCCGAAGCATGCCTGTAATGGAAGACTGCCATTTTGCCTGAAGCATGCCTGTAATGGAAGACTGCCATTTTGCTAAATGCATGACTGTAATGGAAGACTCCCATTTTGCCCGAAGCATGCCTGTAATGGAAGACTGCCATTTTGCCCGAAGAATGCGTGTATAATGGAAGACTGCCATTTTGCTAAAAGCATGACTGTAATGGAAGACTGCCATTTTGCTAACAGCATGACTGTAATGGAAGACTGCCATTTTGCTAAAAGCATGACTGTAATGGCCGGCTCCATGGCCGAGGGGTTAGCAGCTTTCTCCGCTAACCCCGAATACTCTCGTCACGTGACGCGACGAGAATTAGCAGTGGTTCGAATCGCAAAAGTGACTTATGAGAGTATGGAGCCGGTCGCTCAGAAAGTCGTGGCGTGCTGATGAGCGTAATCTAGCCTAGGAATCAACATACAGCTGAAAGATGCTGGTGTTGACCGCAATATCCTGAAACAGGATGGAAACGCGGGGAAAAAAGAAAAAAAAAACATGACTGTAATGGAAGACTGCCATTTTGCCCGAAGCATGCCTGTAATGGAAGACTGCCATTTTGCTAAAAGCATGACTGTAATGGAAGACTGCCATTTTGCTAAAAGCATGACTGTAATGGAAGATTGCCATTTTGCCCGAAGCATGCCTGTAATGGAAGACTGCCATTTTGCTAAAAGCATGACTGTAATGGAAGACTGCCATTTTGCTAAAAGCATGACTGTAATGGAAGACTGCCATTTTGCCCGAAGCATGCCTGTAATGGAAGACTGCCATTTTGCTAAAAGCATGACTGTAATGGAAGACTGCCATTTTGCTAAAAGCATGACTGTAATGGAAGACTGCCACTTTTCCCGAAGCATGCCTGTAATGGAAGACTGCCATTTTGCTAAAAGCATGCCTGTAATGGAAGACTGCCATTTTGCTAAAAGCATGCCTGTAATGGAAGACTGCCATTTTGCTAAAAGCATGACTGTAATGGAAGACTGCCATTTTGCTAAAAGCATGCCTGTAATGGAAGACTGCCATTTTGCTAAAAGCATGACTGTAATGGAAGACTGCCATTTTGCCCGAAGCATGCCTGTAATGGAAGACTGCCATTTTGCTAAAAGCATGACTGTAATGGAAGACTGCCATTTTACCCGAAGCATGCCTGTAATGGAAGACTGCCATTTTGCCTGAAGCATGCCTGTAATAGAAGACTGCGATTTTGCTAAATGCATGACTGTAATGGAAGACTCCCATTTTGCCCGAAGCATGCCTGTAATGGAAGACTGCCATTTTGCCTGAAGCATGCGTGTATAATGGAAGACTGCCATTTTGCTAAAAGCATGACTGTAATGGAAGACTGCCATTTTGCCTGAAGCATGCGTGTATAATGGAAGACTGCCATTTTGCTAAAAGCATGACTGTAATGGAAGACTGCCATTTTGCTAAAAGCATGACTGTAATGGCCGGCTCCATGGCCGAGGGGTTAGCAGCTTTCTCCGCTAACCCCGAATACTCTCGTCACGTGACGCGACGAGAATTAGCAGTGGTTCGAATCGCAAAAGTGACTTATGAGAGTATGGAGCCGGTCGCTCAGAAAGTCGTGGCGTGCTGATGAGCGTAATCTAGCCTAGGAATCAACATACAGCTGAAAGATGCTGGTGTTGACCGCAATATCCTGAAACAGGATGGAAACGCGGGTAAAAAAGAAAAAAAAAACATGACTGTAATGGAAGACTGCCATTTTGCCCGAAGCATGCCTGTAATGGAAGACTGCCATTTTGCTAAAAGCATGACTGTAATGGAAGACTGCCATTTTGCTAAAAGCATGACTGTAATGGAAGATTGCCATTTTGCCCGAAGCATGCCTGTAATGGAAGACTGCCATTTTGCTAAAAGCATGACTGTAATGGAAGACTGCCATTTTGCTAAAAGCATGACTGTAATGGAAGACTGCCATTTTGCCCGAAGCATGCCTGTAATGGAAGACTGCCATTTTGCTAAAAGCATGACTGTAATGGAAGACTGCCATTTTGCTAAAAGCATGACTGTAATGGAAGACTGCCATTTTGCTAAAAGCATGACTGCAATGGAAGATTGCCATTTTGCCCGAAGCATGCCTGTAATGGAAGACTGCCATTTTGCTAAAAGCATGACTGTAATGGAAGACTGCCATTTTGCTAAAAGCATGACTGTAATGGAAGACTGCCATTTTGCCCGAAGCATGCCTGTAATGGAAGACTGCCATTTTGCTAAAAGCATGACTGTAATGGAAGACTGCCATTTTGCTAAAAGCATGACTGTAATGGAAGACTGCCATTTTGCTAAAAGCATGACTGTAATGGAAGACTGCCATTTTGCCCGAAGCATGATTGTAATGAAAGACTGCCATTTTGCCCGAAGCATGACTGTAATGGAAGAATGCCATTTTGCTAAAAGCATGACTGTAATGGAAGACTGCCATTTTGCTAAAAGCATGACTGTAATGGAAGACTGCCATTTTGCCCGAAGCATGCCAGTAATGGAAGACTGCCATTTTGCCCGAAGCATGACTGTAATGGAAGACTGCCATTTTGCCCGAAGCATGCCTGTAATGGAAGACTGCCATTTTGCTAAAAGCATGGCTATAATGGAAGACTGCCATTTTGCCCGAAGCAAGCCTGTAATGGGAGACTGCCACTTTTCCCGAAGCATGCCTGTAATGAAAGATGCCATTTTGCCCGAAGCATGCCTGTAATGGAAGACTGCCATTTTGCCCGAAGCATGCCTGTTATGGAGGACTGTCAGTTTGCCAGAAGCATGCTGTAATGGAAATCTGCTATTTTGCAAGAACCATGTCTTTGTCGTCACATTTAATTTTAAAGCGTTTTATCGAAGCAATCCTGATGGACGGAAGCTAATTATGGAAACTTAGCAAATCAGTAATGAATCATGTGGACGTTGCAGATATATCGTTTAGAATAACAACTATAATAACACCGTGGACGGATAGAAAGAATAATGGAAATATCACGAAAGATGCTAACTCATAAAGATATCATTTGGGGAACCCATTAAGGCCACTAAGACAGTTCATTTATAAACACACATGTATCATTTTTTGCTTATTGAAGTAGTAGTAGTAGTAGTAGTAGTAGTAGTAGTAGTAGTAGTAGTAGTAGTAGTAGTAGTAGTAGTAGTAGTAGTAGTAGTAGTAGTAGTAGTAATAGTAGAGGTAGGGGAAGAGAGAGAGAGAGAGAGAGCGAGAAAGAGAGAGAGATAGAGAGAGAGAGAGAGAGAGAGAGAGAGAGAGAGAGAGAGAGAGAGAGAGAGAGAGAGAGAGAGAGAACTGGTTACCAGCATCGGTACACTAGAAAACAGTCCCTTCTCATGTCATGAGAAGGAGAAAGCTGGAGTTCGTGGTGACAACATAAAAGCTGAAAGGAAAGAGAAGCATGGGGAGACAGAAATACAAGAAGATGCTAAACAGCTTGATATTATGGCATGTGGGTACATCGGTATGAGAAATAATTGGCAGTACACGAGACAGAAGGCTGGGGTCGGACGTGATCACCGACGCTACACAACATGACTACACGCCCACAACGTTTATGGCGGAAAAAGGGGGGAGAGTAGGTTATCGTCTCCAATTTCACGACGGTAGGGCGGATACAGTGGTGTCAATTTAGCAAGTGGGCCCCATTGGCCACTGGTGGAATGGACCCTCTTAGATATTAGACAATATGTTTAAAATGTGAATGACCTTGTAGTAGATATGTCCCCTGACAGGCAGTACTTAAAACCCAGTCTGCCACTGAGTGTATCTACGGCATATTGAGTGAGGAAAACTTATCTTGTCAAATTAAATATTTCTTTTCATGTTGTATTAAGCCATATCTTCATTTCACGTGTCACAGATTCTATTCACCGTTAAAGCTGAGACTCCAGCAGTGCAGTATCAAACGGGCACACAGAAAATATGTCGGCTGTTACAAGAATGTTTCAAATGTTTCAAGCAGCCGATGAAATAACAAACTTCAGACCGGCGAAATGCAGAATATTTAAAAAAGTCGTAGCAGGAAGGTAGCACATGTGAGGTCGGTGCAATAATATGTAACTGGTGCACTGCAGGGGTTATCTGACATTCGTATCCCTCACCGTGTGACGAGACGTACTTAGATCACATGCGTTTCCCGTACTTGAACGTGTCGGTACTGAGTATTGGAAATGTTGGAGCAATTTTCCTGTGTAACTGGGACATGAAACGTGTTCTGTAGGAAATTGCATGGTTATTGTTTTTTTTTTCTTTCGCTTCTTCTTCTTCTTCTTCTTCTTCTTCTTCTTCTTCTTCTTCTTCTTCTTCTTCTTCTTCTTCTTCTTCTTCTTCTTCTTCTTCTTCTTCTTCTTCTTCTTCTTCTTCTTCTTCTTCTTCTTCTTCTTCTTCTTCTTCTTCTTCTTCTTCTTCTTCTTCTTCTTCTTCTTCTTCTTCTTCTTCTTCTTCTTCTTCTTCTTCTTCTACTACTACTACTACTACTACTACTACTACTACTACTACTACTACTACTACTACTACTACTACTACTACTACTACTACTACTACTACTACTACTACTTCTTCTTCTTCTTCTTCTTCTTCTTCTTCTTCTTCTTCTTCTTCTTCTTCGCTTCCTTGCTTGGTCTCCGTGGCCATGTGGTCAACCCGACTGCCTCCTTTTCAGAAGGTCGTGCGTCTCGTTCATTCGGTGTTTCGGAGACCTTTTGAGGTCGTCGCCGGAGTTATAGAGCTCGTGCTCTCTTCAAAGTTTTTGGTAGGCCCCACGCAATGAGACCAGGCTATCTGGAATAAAACCCGGTTTAATAAAGTCGATGCTTTTGCCGTTTAACCTGCTTTCTTTCTGCCTTTCTGTCTGTCTGTTTCTTCTTCCTCCACGAGGACGAGTCAATAAGTAAGTCACATAGTTATGTGCGATGGCAGGTAAATGTAGTTGGTGTTTTCTACAGGTGTCATTAGGTGACTGCAACATCGAGCTTACCATTCCACTCCGTCGAGTGGCGCGAGGTGTCTCATGCGCATGCGCAGCGCATAAACAAAATGGCGACTGTACTTACGGAGTGTACAACCAAAGAGCAACGTGCTGTTGTGCATTTTTCTGTGCCCAAAAATACTGCCTGCAAAGGACATTCATAAGGAAATGCTTCCTGTTTATGCTGACAAATGTTTGTCCCGTAAAGCGTTGCATAGCAGGGTAGAACATTTTTTCTCAAGGACCCTCTAAAATTGTTGATGAAATCCGTCCTAGGAAGGTTATGCTGACAGTGTTTTGGATTGTCAAGGAGCGCTTTTAACCAATTTCAAGATGAAAGGCGACAATGTAAATTCTAAATCGCACTGTAAAATTCTATCGATGCTTCATGATGCAATTCGAAGAAAACGTCCAGGACTGCTGACTAGAGGAGTGTTGCTTCTTCATGACAATGCCAGACCACATACGGCTCGATTAACTCAGGAGAAAATTAACCAACTAAGGTAGGAAGTTCTGGAACATCCACCTTACAGCCCCGACTTAGTCCCTAGCGATTTCCACCTTTTTGGTTCATTGAAAACTCACCTTGGCGGGAGACATTTCGCGAATGATGCCGAAGTTGAACGTGAAGTGAAAACGTGGTTGAGATAACAGAGTACGCAGTTCTATGCAGCGGGTTTGGGAGGACTGATAAAACTATGGGATAAGTACATCAATGTTGGTGCAAATTATGTTGATAAATAAAGGGACAATGTATGTATACAAATAAACTTTTTTCAAGTTGTTATCGTATTTAGTTATTTTCTACCGCCATTTGTGACTTACTTATTGACTTCTCCTCGTATAAAGGGAAGCACGTAAACGATCAATTTAAACACGTTATAGCGCATTGAAAATATGCTCCTAGACCCAGTTTTCAATAGGCTAATCGCACACCACAGATGACCTGATCATTATAATCCGACTGACTTTATATTCCAATACTTATTCTGGTACCAGTTATAGGCTGTGTCGACAGCGGCGCCCAGATTAATGTTAAACATTCGAATCCGCCCTAATGCAAATGTGAACCCAATGCTATCGGAATTTCAGGCGAGCACTTAGCGCTCCATGTTTTTCTTTTTTTAAATTCAATAAAAGCAGTAGTTAGTTTCACATTCATGACATTCGGGACAAGTTATTGCTAGAAAGATGTTGATGATGCATATATGTATAATCCACCATCTACACATAACGCAGTCGAGACCATACAGTTCATGGGACATTGAAAACGCCAAGCTTCCTAAATCATTTTATTGTGAGCGAACAGCCTGTGCGATCTATATGTGTGAGATCACTCTGTTCTTGAAGTTGTTCATCTATGGCTTTGGTGTTATGGATCAACTCTAATGATGATATTCCTCCAGGCCACCGTCAAAGTCCATCCAGCATCTTTATCTTGTTTGGCCTCTGCCTATTTATATTCACTGGTTTGTCTTCGATATATATATATATATACTTGTATCAGTCTGATTGTATGCCCGTCTGGCCATTCCTCGGAGCCCTGAGTGTCGGCCAGATTCTCTGGTCACTCTCTGAAGACCCAGTATGATTTGCATATAGTGACTATAGAACTTATAGTTATCCAAGCGTGAAATGAAAGCAATCTTTTGCAAACCACGCCAGGAAAAGAAAGCCTCGACATACACAGCACTAGACACACCTGGCCAGAGGGCGAGAGAGGAAACATTACTACGAATTCCTCAAGGGAGCAGTCAATAGAGATACTTTGAGCTGGCTGACGCATCGGATGACTGAGCACGCCTGGGAATACCCGATATGTGGGCATTTTGATCGTGACAATATAGGGTGTTTGTATTTCGAACAAATTTGAAAAAGATTATTTTTTCCGTTGATAACATCATTCTATTTGGAGTGCAAAGAATGACTCCAGCAGGCGACAGCCATTCACTGCATTTTGCTTCACAATGGACTGTGGAGCACATTTTTATGACATCATGTACAGCAAAATCATTTATATGCATATCATGTACTGCATTTTTAAAATTTGTTCTACATACAAAGTGTAGTGAGATTTTACAAACACCCTGTATAACATAACTAGAATCTCTGTCGTCATTATACCACGAAATCCTTACGCACTTTTTACATTCGCCAATCTCTCTTGGGATTGGGCTGGAGACTGTTGATGTTGACATATCCACAATTCGCACTCACGATTATATATATATATATATATATATATATATATATATATATATATATATATATATATATATATATATATATATATATATATATATATATATATATATATATCATCATCATCATCATTGGCACCTTGCCGTTTGGGCAGACGATAGTTTGTGCTTCAAAAAGGCATAATAACTGTTACCCATGGCGGTAGCTAATGTGACTGATAAGGCTAATTCACGCTGTAAATGTTCGTTCACAGTGGGTGCATGTGAACACGTGGTCATTTCCACCATCTTGCACCATCTTACGTTTCACACGCTCGGTGTGTGACTTATCTGCAATCATTTCCTCCTTTGTCTTTATTCCATTTCTGATGTTTGCCCTCCATGCAACACGTTCAGAGGCGACTTACTCCCAGTGTGCATTATCAATGCCTGTATCAATCATGTCCCGCTTCCACACATCTTTGTATTATAGTAGAGGCCAACCCTGAGATCTCTTACCCGTCTGTAATTCACCAAACAAGATTTCCTTTGGTATTCTACCATCATCCACCCTCCTAATATGTCATATACATCTAAGTCTACGAAGATTGAGCATGGAATAAACCGTCACACAACCTGATCTTTCCAGTACTTCAGTATTTGTGATATTTGTCTTGCCACTTAATACCAAAAATTCTTCGCAGACACCGCATATGAAAGCTGTATAAACGTTTCTCTTGGTGTGAGTAAGTTGTCCAGGTTTCACTGCCATAAAGAAGAGTACTAAGGACACACCCTTGATAGACAACGACTTTTATTTTAGCAGTAAGCTTCCTGTTCTCCCAGACTCTTTTTCTTAACATGTTCATTTGTTGTTGCTGCCTTACCAATACGGATGTTGATTTCCTGATCTAGGGATAATTTGCTATTTGCCACTGATCCTAGATATTTAAAATGGTCTACCATCTCTAGTTCGACGTCGGCAATAAAGATTGATGGTATCCCATGTGCACCTTGTGACATACTCTGTGTCTTCGTTTTGCTAATCGTTAAACCAAATTCAGAACAAGCATTGGAGAATGCAGAAAGTAGACATTGTACTTCTTCCTCAGAGTGGGTCGTAACTGCAGCATCATCTGCAAAAAGCAACCCTCTGATCAGTACCCTCCTAATTTTGGTCTTGGCCTTCAGTCTGTGACATTGTAGAGGCCGCCATTTGAGCGTGAGTGAATGTATATACCACCATCCTGATCACGAAAGGCATATTTCAGCAGAAGTGAAAAGTATATTCCAAAGAGAGTGGGAGCGAGTACAAAACCTTGCTTAACTCCACTCTTGATTTCAAACTGTTCTGAAGTTACACCATCAAACTTGATTATACCCTTCATGCCTTTATGGAACGATTCCACAATGGACAGAAGAGTTGGTGGGCAGCCAATCTTCTTTAGTGCCTTGAACAGACCCTCACGACTGACCAAATCAAATGCCTTTGTGAGGTTGATGAAGGCAATAAATAGTGGTTGATTCTGTTCACGGCATTTTTCTTGCATTTGTAGCAAAGAGATCATCATATCAATGGTAGACCGGTTCTGTCGAAAGCCACACTGTGATTCGGAGTAGACTTGATCTCCTAGGACTTGAAGTCTGCGCAGAACAATTCTGGCAAATACTTTTCCAACAATACATAGAAGTGAGATACCCCTATAGTTGTTGCAGTCGCTCCGATCGCCCTTGTTCTTATACAGTGTTATGATGCTTGAATCTTTGAAATCCTGTGGGACTTGTCCTTCTCGCCAGCATAGCTCTGTTAGCTGGTGTATCTGTAGTGTGAGTATGTCTTGCCCACTCCTGATAACCTCTATTGGAATCCCATCCTTACCTGGAGCCTTGCCAGATGCAAGTTCATTTATAGCACACTTAACTTTTGTTATGATGGGAAGTGTGTTCAGGTGCTCAAGAGTTGGTAGAGCCTCTATGGCGTTGAGGGCATCATCCGCTAGTTTGGTCTCACTTGAGTAAAGCTCCAAATAGTGCTCTACCCATCTGTCCATCTGCTGTTTCTTATCAGTTATGATTTCCCCAGTCAAGGTTTTCAATGGTGCACTTCGTTTGATCATTGAACCACAGGCTTTCTTTATTCCTTCATACAGGCTTCTTATGTTTCCCTTATCACTTGCGATTTGAATGGACTCACATAACTTGATCCAATAATCATTTACACACTGCCTGGCAGCCTTTTGCACATCCTTCCTAGCTTGCTTTAGCTCACTCAGTGTTACGCGTTGGTCTTTCTTTGTTTCTAAAGAGAGCTATCTTCTTTTTATCAATCAAGGGCTGCAGAGTCTGGCTGTTTGCCGCAAACCAGTCCTGCCTCTTATGATCCACAGTGCCGTAAACCCCTATGGCAGTTTTATAAAGAGTTTCCTTAAGTTGACTCCACTTTTCACTCACTGTACAATTTTCTGGTGTATCAGTGAAAGCGTCTTTAAGTTGCTGTTGAAACTGAAAGCACTTTTCAGGATCGTGAGTGTTAATGATATTAATCCTGGGGCTAGATTTATGTTTAGCTGTGTAAATTCTCTTTGGTCTCAGTCTAACCCTTGCAACAACCAAAGAATGATCCGTATCACAGTCGGCACTGTGGTAACTTCAAGTCAATGATATATGGTTCAGATGTTGTCTCCGCGTGATGATGAAGTCCAGCTGGTGCCAATGGCCGGATCTTGGATGTTTTCATGTGACCTTATGCAGCTCTTTTGTTTTTTAAAAAAATGAATTTGTAATACATAGGTCATTTCTGGTGCAATACTCCGGCAGCCTTTGCCCATTTTCATTCATGCGACCGATGTTGTATTTTCCAAGGCACATTGGCCATGAATTCGAGTCCTTGCCCACACGAGCATTGAAATCACAGAACACATAAATGTAGTCAGATTTTGGAACTGCCTTGATCACGGAGTCTAACTCATCATAGAACGAATCCTTCACATAATCAGAGGAATCGAGTGTCGGTGCATATGCAGTAATAATGGTGGCAAAACCACAAGAGGTTGCCAAGCGCAGGGATAATAGTCTTTCATTTCCTCCTGCTGGAATTTCATTCATTCCCAGTAGCAAATTCTTCACTGCAAAGCCCTCACCGTGTTGCCTTTTTATTCTGCCTGCTCTCTACCCTTCCAAAAAAAAGGTGAAATTGTTTTCCCTGAGTGACCCTTCCTCAGCGAGGCGAGTCTCCTGCAGCCCAGCAATATCAATGTTAAGACGATTGAGTTCGGCATCAATCACAGCGGTTTTTCTTACATCGTCCCGGTCAAGGATATACACTACTGACGAGCTCAAATTAGAGCGAAACTCGAGTATAGTGCTTCCATATTGACGTGGATGGGCCTTAGGTTCACACCAGAAAACGATTTGCGTTGCCAGTAGTGGGTTGTGCTCAATATTTAAATTTCAAATACCGAAACAACCAAATAATCAGTATTGGTCAAGTCAGTGGAAAATCTTAGACACATGGTTCTCACGTTCCAGGTTGCAAGCCGTAGCTTGAGGTTTCTATTTTTCTTTTTATTAGTACCTGGTGCATTAGTTTTACAGCCTGCGATTCAGATTTTGTCCTAGCCCCAAGCACTCATTGAAGCAGGCAGGCTGTGGCGGATCAGCACCAAATTGGCCGGGGGCTGCCAAGCTTGAGGCGGGCGGTAGCTGATCAGTGACACCTGTAGGTGTCTCCCACCGTCAGAGGCAACGCGTGGCGCCCCATGTCTACGCCAATTGACAGGGACTTATAATCCGCAACAGTTGCCTCTCGCTTTGATTCCGAGACCGGTTAACACCAGGGATGGAGTTATTGCCTCTCCAAAGCACAAATCCTGGGCTAAAATATAGAGATCACGTGTTGCCCATGCGGCAAGATCCCTCTCTCGGCCTGCCTAGTTCACTCCAGAGGAAAGGTAAGACCTCTACATCTGGAACAAGACAAGCTGCAGAAGCTGCCGGATCAGCAAAGCAATGCTCTAACTGTCCGCCTGTCGGAGCTTCGATCCTAGACCAGCCGCCAACCAAGGCTTGGGGCCTGGTCTGCCCTGCCTTGACATTTTGTCTTTAGGGTGCATTTCCTCGCACCAGGAAAAGACTTTTACCCTCCCAATTGCGCTCTTCCGCCCGAAGCCGTTGGCAAAATGTGGGATGTCGGGTTTGGTAAGCGCAGCCCAACGTTCGGCGCTAACAGAAAGCAGGTAGTACCGTCTACTGTTATACGGTAGCTCAGTCATATCTGACTAAGACCTGACACCATATATATATATATATATATCACGACTGTTGATATTAACATACCACAATTCACACTCACGATTATACAATAGACAGATCGCTATAGAAAGATGTTTTGCACAAAAACAAATTAATAAATAAATGCCGTGGAGACATTGCCATCTTGACCAGATCGTATGTGTTGTGCTGAATCATGATCCGGTTAATTCCTAATATAACTCTTGCTTAAATGTGAAGCACCTGTACACACAGCTGGTTACTGGGCTTGGAGAAGGGAGATACACTTTTGCAATACAGTTAACTTGGTGATCGTACTTTGTTACCGGTGTTGGAGGAAAGTTTTCATTTAAACTTCAGTTGTCGTTGCTGTTGTTGTTGTTGTTGTTGTTGTTGTTGTTGTTGTTGTTGTTGTTTACGATTATACGTATTAGTGAGATATGAATACAATAACTTATGAAAGAAGAGAGATGAGAAAAGTAGAAAGTTACATGAGCTTGCGTTCCCAATTCTTAACCTTTGAAAATAAAATTAGTTCATTCGTTCATTCACTTCTACCCATTCAAGTCCTATGTTGGGTTCTAGGGATCTGAATACCATTGCGCTGGCTCAGTCTTTTGGATGATTTATCAACCAATCAACAATCGTCCAAATAAGAGGAACATACTGCAAACGATTAACTAAGGATTGTATGGGAGAAAGGAACCTGACCAATATCTGATCAATTAACTAAGGATTGTATGGGAGAAAGGAACCTGACCAATATCTGATCAATTAACTAAGGATTGTATGGGAGAAAGGAACCTGACCAATATCTGATCAATTAACTAAGGATTGTATGGGAGAAAGGAACCTGACCAATATCTGATCAATTAACTAAGGATTGTATGGGAGAAAGGAACCTGACCAATATCTGATCAATTAACTAAGGATTGTATGGGAGAAAGGAACCTGACCAATATCTGATCAATTAACTAAGGATTGTATGGGAGAAAGGAACCTGACCAATATCTGATCAATTAACTAAGGATTGTATGGGAGAAAGGAACCTGACCAATATCTGATCAATGAACTAAGGATTGTATGGGAGAAAGGAACCTGACCAATATCTGATCAATGAACTAAGGATTGTATGGGAGAAAGGAACCTGACCAATATCTGATCAATTAACTAAGGATTGTATGGGAGAAAGGAACCTGACCAATATCTGATCAATTAACTAAGGATTGTATGGGAGAAAGGAACATGACCAATATCTGATCAATGAACTAAGGATTGTATGGGAGAAAGGAACCTGACCAATATCTGATCAATGAACTTCTGCACGTGTATTAATTTGGTGTCTAGAGTATATCTGAGACAGACTGACAAGGTCACGATTATACAATAGACAGATCGCTACAGAAAGACGCTTTGCACAAGCATTAATAAATACATATTTAGGAAAAGACATCCTTAGACAGAAAGATAGACGATCTTGACGATATCGATGCGTGTTTGCCTGCCTGCCCGCCTGCCAGCATACCCTCCCAGTGTTCATGATTTCGAACCCCTTAGAGGCGGAGCTATGTTCATTGCCGTGGTCTTCCAGGCCAACACGCACTAAAATGTGTACCAGGAAATCACTTGGGAAGCAAGTGAGGCCGGCGCGATATTGACCACACCATGAATCAACTGCAGAGTGGTCTAAAATATGGTACTAGCTTAATATATCTAGTAAATCTAATGGTGGGGAATGGATGCTTGAACTTTTTTTACTTGAAAATATAACCAACTTTGACATATGACTGTTAATACTGGGCAATTAGTAAACAAGCAAAACAATCCACTGAACACACAGAAATATGATTTTACAAAATTCGTAAAATAAAATGAGAAACCAAACTGAGTAGAACCAATGTAGCTAAAACACAAAAACACACCACAGACATCAGAAAAATATATGGGCATTATTTATGACATGAGAATTAAGAAACATAAGCTAACAGCTGGGGTGGGGGTGGGGATGGGGGGGGGGGTATGGGGACATCTTTCGGGCGATAACAGTGAGTGCCATGAACCGGTGTGAACACAATTCAACAGTTCGCATCGTTGTGTCGAGTGTAATAACCATGTCACGTGTCAGTCTTACACATCTCGTGGAAGAGATCGCAAGATTATAGAAAACGACCTTATTTCAGTTTGGGTCATTTTCACCTTACGGACTCAATGTCCAACATTGTCATATAATCTTAAGTAAATATTTAAAATATGTTATCCTCACATACATCACTTGTCGATCAGTCCTACTTCAATATCTGTGTGGGCCTCCCCCCCCCCCCCCCCCTCTTTTCGTGCTCTGTTCCCACCCACTCGTGTCTTCTGATGTTTGGCCTTCCTCATACCCCATTTCCCCTTGATCTATTACGGCATTTCTGGTCGGCTGATTTACGGAGCTCATGTCCCACAGTGACATTTTTTTATAATTACATATTCTCAACCTTTAAAAAAATCTTTTGTGTAGTTATTTCATTGTTTTCTTTCGTTAGAGCTGACATGAGATCTCAAGTCGGAGCGTCCTATGATTGCCTTCTTGCAAAACTTGCCAAAACCATTTTCCTTTTGCATTGGTTTGCTTTGCATTTTGACTTCTTTACTGCTGTTAAAACACTGGTGAATCAAGAGGCGAAGGAAATGACGCTGGCTCTAGTTAAGACATACATGGAGAAAACCTGAGACTGGAATCAACAGGGCAAAAGACATAGAGAAAGACCTACACTAGAATGGAGAAGAAACAGACACAAATGAGTAATATGTGGCGAGCATGGTGGCAGCTGCTTGAGATTGCAAAGTTTAGAACAATTCGGATTGAGTGGGTCGAGCACCTATGCCTTAAAGGGAGGACAAAAAGAGAAATAAAAAGAAGACATTTCAATCAATTTCTCGCGTGTACAATGCAAACAGTTCTGAAAGCACAATTCTCGTGTATACAGGCCGAAAACTGTGTACCCAAGCCGGCAGAACACAGTGGAAAAAAAGATACAATGAATAGACAGGAAATTCCACGACCGTCAAGATAAAAACTCCATTTTCTAGACAGCCAGCTAGAGAGCTGGAGAGGTAGAAAGACAGGTAACACTGCAAACAACAGACACACAGAAATATCAGCTCTACGGTATGACATTTACCCGTTCCACATTTGCCAACTGTTTTCTTTTTGCTTTCAAAATTTCCAGGTAATGTGTGTTTTCTGCTTTTCGCTTTTTTAATTAATTTTTTTTTGGGGGGTGGTAATCTCTTTTGGCTGCTAAGATGCAAAACCATATTGAAAAGAGCAGGTTCTTTTCTGCCTGCCATACACTGAGAACGTCGGGGGTGTTTTTATGCGGATTCCCGCGATAATTGGCTTCATTGTTGTGCTAACCGCCCCATATTTCCTTCCCACCCGGGGACGTCCCAAAGGTCAGCCACCTGTGAACATCTCAGTGGAAAGAATAAGTGCTGCTACAAGAGTAATAAGATAAAAGGGAATAAAGTGCATGGCAAATTGAGCAACAGATTAAGTAAAGCAAAAAGGACGTGCGCACACACACACACACACACACACACACACACACACACACACACACACACGCGCGTTCAGACATATAGACGTATCACCCTCACACAAATTATACGCATCGGTCTCTCTCTCTCTCTCTCTCTCTCTCTCTCTCTCTCTCTCTCTCTCTCTCTCTCTCTTTTTAAAGATATCAATAGAGTCTTTCAGTCGCGCATTGCTGTGAGCTACGTTTTGAAAAGCATATGGTTCATGATGATTATGATTATGACTGTAATTGATCCATCAACGACGTTGAAGAGTTGAAATGGCCATATAATATTTTAAATAGGCAGAACTTGAAAGGGTTAATGAATCTGTTCCAGGGCTGCATGACCTGAAGAGTCGAGCGTTGTAAATGATGAGGAGTGGGAGATGGTGTAAATAAAAACAAAATCCCATCGGATTTCATGAGTTCAACAAACTGTTGCAACTTGCCAGCTCATCTGTTCTAGTCATCTGTCTTGGAAACTCTTTCTTAATGGGATTTTTTATAAGAGCTTCAGATTTGCTAACGGGCAGGATGCTTCACATGTGCGCTAGTATGTTCGAGTGTGTCTGTGTGTGTGTGTGTGTGAGAGAGAGAGAGAGAGAGAGAGAGAGAGAGAGAGAGAGAGAGAGAGAGAGAGAGAGAGAGAGAGAGAGAGAGAGAAATAGATAGAAATAGAAAACGAGGGAAGGAACGAACGGACTTTATTTTCAAAGAGTAACAAATTGGGCACGCAGGCCCGTCTTACATTCGGCCCTTCCAATCACTCATATTTCGTTCATCAATAGTGCATTATACATTCATACAGGGAAAAAACATTGTCAAATACATGTTGTAAACATAAACAATGCATATTACCATGTTATGAGACACATTCCCCCACGTACCCACACATCCTTCATTCACGCACACATACCCCCACACACACATCCCCCTCCCAACCACACACACACACACCCAGGCACACATATATTCCCCCACCCACCCATATGACTCAGTCTCTTTCCGCAGATCAGAAAGCGTCGCACAAAGCACGAACTCCGTAGCTCCAGCGACGACCATCGGGAGTCTCCGAAAAAATGCACTCTTGAAATGAAGGACGCGGCCCGGAATCGAACATACAACCTTCGGAACCCGAGTCAGACGGCTTGACAACTTCACCACGGAGACTCCCGAGAGGGGTGCAATGTGTAATATTAGTAAAGACACAGAATTTACAGAGGCATGGGGTAAATAATTTATGATCTGTTTAAGTCCCCGCTAATCACTGGTATCATGAAGGCTAATAGACTACAATGGCTGGGGCATATAGAAAGAATGGAAGATAATAGGGAAACAAAACTCGCTTACACTCTAGACCCCGAGGTAGACCAAGAAGACGGTGGAGAGGTAATATATATATACAGACCTACAAGCACTTGGAATCAACGACTGGCAAGAGAAGGTCAACCACAGAGACGAATGGAGACGGATTGTATCTGCAGCAAAGAACCTCAATGGCTTGGAACGCTGAAGAAGAAGAATAGGGTACATAATGTGTAAATTGACAGGAAAGTAGAAGGAATATATTTCTTACCTTATTCTTCACTTCCTTCTTGTTTTTTCGGCGGCTGGTTAATAATTGTACACAAGTATTCATGTTACTAGGATGCATTTAGCTTTTTATATTGAGTTCGTGAAAGCTTCCAAATAGCTGTGTGTTAATGTGCGTATGGAGTGACCAGAAATTATATCGCAATTTAGTCATCATGTGTCTATTTTTAAGGATCTGTTCAGCTGTCTGTGTAGTTTGTTCACACGTACACATGGGTGACAGACCCAATTTGAGTCTTCGTGAAATATTGTCTACTCTGCTGTCTACTGTTCAGAGACGGAACATGATTACTTGTTTTGCACTATGAAAATAGTTGTCAGTGTCTCTGTAGTGGGCTTTCTTCTTAACGACCAAGATGTTGGTCCTCTTTTGATTGTAGTTTATAGATTGATTCGTATGCACGTGTGTTGCCCCCTAATTTGACAACGTGTTTGCTCTCACGTTTCTTGTTATGCCACAATATGTCAGTTTCCACCTCAATATTACTCTTCTGTTGGTATTCAATGTGTTTAGTGTGTGTGTGTTTTTTTTTTTTTCAATACCAGTTGTTTGTCACCACTGAGGGCTTGCGGAATTGAAAATTCATCACTGTGGAATACAAACTGTTGCCATTGACATTGTGCTGATGCTGTAATGTTTAGGGCCTGCAATTCGACTGAATAGTTGGAGCAAAATATACCAGTAAGCGTGCACGTGGATTAATGTCTGCGATCTGCTCAGACCTTAATCTGTGTCGGACGATTCCAGTAGGTTGATGACTGCTCTCCGTTACATAAAATTCAATCCATCCTTTCTCTAATAGTCCTCTTCCTCTTTCAACACATGGTTCTCACATTTTTCCAGTAACTTTTATCAATATTTAATAGCGCGGACTGGATTAGTATCTTGTTTAGTTTAGTTTAGTTTAGTCGATGGATCAACATCACGGCACACGGGTGCAACCATAAGTGCTCCGTTCTCCTGCTAACTCAAACCTGAGTCTGGAGAAACTCAGCACAGTGCACGAACTCCGTAGCACCGGCGAGGATCCTGAAATACTTTGGGTAGATTTTTTACTCGAAATTTTGCCCGGGCAGCGCCGTTAGGCTACTCTTTTTCGATTTCCAACTGCCAAGGGATAGTATCTTGACGTCAGACAATTTGAATATAGTATTTTTAGCTGCCACCTGTCCTTTAATTTTAGCCCACACAAGTTCTATAGGGTTAAAATGAGAATGGTAAGGCGGAAGTCTTAAGCACCCATGACGATGCTCTTCTATCAACTTGTCGATTTTATATTTCTTGCTTTATGGCGTCTGTTTTACAAGGGACAACAATTATAGCTAGAAATACGTTTCTGGAAATGGTATGTTTTCCATTCGGAGCCATATCTTTATTGCTCCCTTTGTGCTCGATGGTGTAGGTATTTTGTCTTCTTGGGCAACAACATTGATATCATGCATTGTCCATAATTGGACACGACGGTCTATCTAGGGATGGAAGCATTCTCGAGCCAATCTCTAAATACATTAACATTCATCTTATTATGATAATCCCTATTGTCTGTATGCTTTGATACGAACACGAGCCCAGCATTCTGTTGTAAGCCATTATGAGTATTACCAGCATGGGCCTTGACCAAAAGCTGTCCTATACTACTTGGCACATATCGCTTTATCTGTCCATCCACTGATTTCCATTCCTTATCACTTGTGTGGTGCGCATTGATCCAAATTTCATCCAAATACACTATGCCATAATTTTCTTTGCGCATTTTCTCAATTTCACGTAGGTATCTGCTTCTCATGGCTCCTAAATGCGGTTGCTCGCAAAGAATATTTCTACCTCCCTTGTACTTTCTAAAAGTGAAGATAATGTCCTTATAATTTTCCACAAAGTTGTTTTGGATAGCTCTATGTTATTGTTCTTTCTTAACCAAACCCTATGTTTTCTTACAGTCACAGTTTCTTTGGCATCCAGCATTTTTATAATGCTGGATAATCTTGGATATAAAATCCAAAATTTTTATAATTTTAGGAGTCTACTTGGCGAAGTGGTCAAGCCTTTTGACTCGGGCTCCAAAGGTTGTGGGTTCGATTCCGGGCTGCATCCTTCTGTTCACGAGTTAAATTTTTCGGAGACTTCTTGGGTCGTCGCTAGAGCTGCGGAGTTCGTGCTTTGTGCGATGCTTTCCACGCTGTGGAAAGAGACCGAGCCATAAGGGATAGAACCCGGTGCAATGAAGTCGACCCTGTCGACTTTTAAGCCACTTTTTAAAGCATTTTTATAATAGCTCGCCTTATGACATCTTTGTCAAGCTGTCTACAATAACCTTTCCACCTACCGTTTGGTTATTGCGTGGTGGTTGAATTCCAGATTCTTGCACCCATCGACGAAATTACCGATTACTCAAACCCAATGCATGCACTGTTCTTTTTTCGGAATTTGTAATAGTATAAAACAGTTTCCTGCGATCAGCTTCTATACAAAACTATGTGTACAACTTCATAGCGATGCTTTGAAGTGTATACACAATTTCGCACTCAATCCCATTGAAACATATTCACACATTTCAATGTTAGCGATAAGTGGTAAAATATTAACAATCCATCCATTCATCCATCAGTTGCCATGCCGTTAAGCGTGGGCGGTCATGTTCTGCCATCTCACTCGATTACCAGAGTCGTGGATCAGCTCCGTGTTTCTGTCTCGACCATGCCACAAGGCCAAGCCATCCAGGTACTTGCTTCTTGGTCTTCCCATTGGTCTGTTTCCCTCGATCTTACCAGTTCTCACCAAGTTCTCCAAATCATTTCTTCTCATAACATGCCCAAAAAATTGTGACTGTCTACGTCTAATGTCTCTAATCAGTTTACGATCTTCATTTGTTTCTTGAAGGACTTGTTCATTGGTCTTTCTGGCTGTCCATGGTATTCTTTGCATTTTCCTCAGAAACCACATTTCTACAGCCATCAGATGTTTTTCAGGCTGACTGCTCATTGTCCAAGCTTCACATCCATATAAAAGTACAGGTTCTATGTAGCATCTCAACACTCTTTTTCTCGTTTTAATTGACATCTTTTTATTGGTCAGTATGCTATTCATCTTGCTAAAGGCTACTTTTCCCATGGCGATTCTTGTTCTAATCTCTTCAAGGCATCTCCCATCAGATGTTTTTACTGTTCCGAGATAATTGTACCTATTCACTTGTTGAAGAATATTCCCATTTACTTGTATATTACATTGTGGTATTTCGTTCTTCCTAGTGACGACCATAATCTGTGTCTTTTTACAATTTAATTCTAACCCTAGTTGTTCACTGCGTGTAACAACGGCATCTACTAAATTTTGCAGGTCCTTTTCATTGTCTGCAATCAAGACTGTATCATCTGCATATCTAATGTTATTGATGCATCGTCCCCCAATGTTGATACCTTCCATATCTTCAATATTTCTGAAAATATTTTCACTGTACGGGGAAAACAGATCTGGAGACAATACACATCCCTGTCTCACACCTCTCTTAATAGGCTTATATTGGCTTACTTCATTATCAACTCTTATGGCAGCTTGTTGTTTCCAATATATATTTTTTACAAGTCTAAGGTCTTTTCCATAAATTTGTAATAATCAGGTTTCATAAAATAACCCACATTTTGACGACACCTCTGAAACACTCCCAGTTTAAACAGCGCGGGGTTCTTGGCATAAGGCCAATCCCGTGAAACACGTAGAATATTCAACATTGAACGCTGATTGTCTGGCTACGGTGTAATACATTAAAAATTATGAACTTAATCTCTGACCCGTAAATTATATACCGCATATAAACAAACATTGAAATCTGCTGCACAATCTCCAGAACAAAAATTATTTTGTTGGTTGGACATGATGATAAGGTTATATGCTAAATCTCATAGTTTTACCTCAGTTGGTTACTGAGATATGGATGTTTATATGGAGGCAAACAAATGTGAATGCACTGTAGTCTTTCACATTCTGTTGAAATGCAGTTGATTATAATCGTTTCATATTTCTAAGTTTGCATCCTGTTTTACTTATCCTTGGCGTACGGATTAATCCATATTCGAAATGTAATTATGTTGCTTCCTATTATATTATTTTTTTTGTGTGTTCTTCCTGTTAGTGTCCTTGAGGATGTTTTTTATTGTTGATGTTATTGTTGTTGTTGGTGATATTCATCTCTTATAATCACAATCATCAGTTTTGCTATTATTGTTAATAATAATCATGTGCTCAGCCGAATGGCGTAGGCGTTTGTGTATCTCTGTTTATCTCGTTTCTTTGTGTTCTGAATTAATTATGTTGTTTTTACTCCATCCCATCGTATTAAGCCATCCAGGTATAGTCTTCTATGCCTGCCTCAGGCTCTTCTATCGCTGGTCTTTCCTTTCGCCACGATATTGTCCAGTACACCTACTTTCCTATCATGACCACAGAACACTGTGTCTCTTTCTTACAGTTGTGTACATTCTACTTTCATTAACATTTACCAGGCAATCGTTGTTGGTTCTCTGGCAGTCCAAAGTATTCGCAGCATTCGTCTCAGAATACACATCTCTATTGCTTCCAAACTACCTTGTTTTGCCCATTCAATTTTAAGTATTACAGCAGAACATGCTCTTTATAATATTTCTGAATTATATTTCCTGTTTTACATACCGTTATATATTTGACAGCCGGCTTCCTGGCCTAAAGGTTAGCGACTTTTCTCCGTAATCTCGTATACTCTCGTAAGTAACGTGACGACGGTGAGAATCAACAGTGGTTCGAATCGCGTCGGTAACTTACGGGGTATGTGAGCCGGCCGCTCAGAAAGCAATGGCAAACTACTGAGCGTAATCTTGCCAAGAAATCAACAATCAGCTGAAATATGCTGATGTTGTCAACGATGTCCTGTAAAGGATATGCAAAACATTTTTATATATTTGACAGCATCAGCGACATTTTCTTAAAATTACCTGTTCCTTTTAAGTTACTTTCTTCTCTAACTCTGCACTTTCTCCATCACATAACTTATTTAAGCATTCATTTCATTTCTGTAATATAGCATCTTCTCCAATTAATACCTTTCCTATGTTTTATTTCACACATTCTTTGTTTAATGTTAGTCTTATTTTCTCCTGTCAGATCACTGATATGTCTGGGCATATTTTTGTGTAATTAGTATAATTTAATTAAATCATGTTGCACTGCTCGTTTAACTAGTTTTCTTCTGCCTTTGCACATTTAACTATTTTTTTTTTTTCTTTATTTATCTGATCATATTCCGCTTTGTCAATTCATATTTCCGTTATTGCGTTGTACCTGTTTCTCACACTCAATCTGTCTCAGTCTTGAATTTCTGTATCCGCTCTTAGACTATCTTTGTTGTTAATCGAATCTATTCTTCTTTTCTTTTCCATATTTCCAAATGCATTTTAAAATCTCATGTTTATCAGCTCGTGGTCAATTTGATTGTATCGGTGCTTTTCAGTATTTACAGTGGTCTTAAGGGTTGTTTAAACAAGGTTATTCTAGTCTATTATTTATTTTGTCTATTCTGTGAGCTTTTTGTTTTCTTCAATTTTGGTTTTTAATTTATTACCAAACCTTAGTCACCAACTTCATATTCCGGTTTCTGTGTTTCTACATTTGCATTGAAATCTCCAATTATTATTATGATTTTTTGTTATCTGATTTGAGATATAGCCATTTATCATAGCCGCTATGTATTTCTTTTGCCATACTGCTTATTGTCGATGCATGTCTTTGTATAATAAGTATACGTTTGCTATTGATTTTAACCAAAATTAGCTATCTTAAAGACACCAATAACCATTAACTTATTTATAGTTTTGTCTCTTCCTGAATATAGTATTGTGTGTTTGGCTGTAATTAATTTACCAGAAGTCTTCCACCTCAGCTCATTAATTCCTAGTTCATTAATTTGCACAATTAATAAAATCATTTCTTCTACCACATTATCTAGCTTTCATATTTCTGCTATTATTCTGAAATTCTGCGTATTTAATGTTAGTATGTTTATTTTGGGGTTGCTATCAGTAGCTTTCAGACAGTCTAGAAATGCTAGAATCATCTGTGGCACATGACAAACCTTACGAATGACGGCGTCTTAAACTAACCATTTACTTCGTCCTCTGACACTGCTCGGTTATTACACGATGAATGCTTGGAAAGATAATATAGCGGTGTTACCTTGACTTCAATATCCACATGACCAGAACAGGTCTGGGCTCTTGAACTAACCATGCCATATGGCCAAGCCATCCGCGTATTTGTCTCATTGCCTTCACCATGGTCTTTTCCCATCAATCTTGCCAGTGGTTAATAAAATGTCCAGTTTATTTCTCCTCTTGTCATGTCAGAAAAGCTTGAAGGTATATGTCTAATTTCTCTAATCAGGTTACCATTTTCCTTTGTTTCTCGCATTACTTATCGTTGATTTTTCCGTCCATCCATGGTGTTCTTTGCGTTTTCCTTACAAGAAAAAACAACCAGTTTGACTGCATTTAGAGTCAAAGAGAGCATTTAAAACTCTGTCATTGATAGCAATTTCGGACTGTCAGGACACATGAATGCCTTGCTTTACTTAGTTAGAGTGTTGTTCCCTTAAATATATGACAACTTTGTCCGCAAAAATGTAATTACTATACATTTGTGTGTTTCCCATCCACTACCACCTAGAGGTGAAGTTGGGATTTTGTCTTTGACTAGTTATGAAACCATGATGGCATTTCTCAAACTTACCGGGACTGTTAGAGGATATTATTATTATTATTATTATTATTATTATTATTATTATTATTATTATTATTATTATTATTATTATTATTATTGCCGGTCTCTCTGGCCGAGGAGTTACAACACTTTCTCCGTAATCCCGTTTATCACGCAGAGTCTCGTAGTGGGCCAGAACTGGGAGCGGTTCGCCCCCCCCCCCCCCCCCGCTGGTGACTTTGCGGGATAACTGAGCCGGCCGCTCGGAAAGCAATGGCAAACTACTGAGCGTAATCTTGCCAAGAGATCAACAGACAGCTGAAAGATGCTGCTGTTGACAGCGATGTCCTGTAAAGGATACGCGAATTAAAAAAAAAATTATTATTATTATTATTAATAGTAGTTGTAGTAGTAGTAGTAGTAGTAGTAGTAGTAGTAGTAGTAGTAGTAGTAGTAGTAGTAGTAGTAGTAGTAGTAGTAGTAGTAGTAGTAGTAGTAGTAGTAGTAGCTGTTCTTGTTATAGTTGTTGTTAATGTTGTTGTTGTTGGTGTTATTTTGGTTGTTATGAGAGAAAATGTAGGAAAGCGGTGTTAATCAGCCATTCGCAATGCGTGACGCTTCGTATACTGTCTCCGGGGTGTATTACGACTGCCGACGTTGCAACATTGTAGCACCGTTACAGTTGTATTGTCACTTCGTGTCACACTGCTTCTCTCCATTGTTGCGTAAAAGTTGTATTTCCCACTATATATTATTTCCAATATATATATACCATTCCGATAAGCGTGGGCTGTCATGTTTTGCCATCTCACTCGAACACCATAGTCATGTTAGTTGGTTAGTTGGTTAGTTGGTTAGTTAGTTAATTGGTTAGTTGGTTAGCTAGTTAGTTAGTTAGTTAGTTAGTTAGTTAGTTAGTTAGTTCATTACTTACTTACTTACTTAGCTAGTTAGTTAGTTAGTTAGTTAGTTAGTTAGTTAGTTAGTTAGTTAGTTAGTTAGTTAGTTAGGTAGTTAGTTAGTTAGTTAGTCGCGGTTTCAACATCATAGCAACGGGTCGACCCCATTATGCTCCGTTCCTGTGCCAGTGAATATCACATAAAATGTTCCTCACTGCCCCATGTGAAAAGTGGAAAAAATAGGAGTCTCGACAAACAATAGCCAGCTCAGGCATGATGCCACCGTCAGAATGTCACCACAAAAGTCCTCTACGAAACAAACAGTTCATCCTTGATGGAAATGGCAGTCACTTTACCAACCGGATGTTCACCTAAAATGTCTCGATGTTTCTAGATGTTGTTGTTCCGTTTCTAGATGTTTTCTAGCCAGCGGCGCCATTTTTTCTCCAAAATGCAGGTCACGCAACAAAACAACCACAGACAGATGTAAAAACATTTCACTGTACATAATGGCGGTCTCCCCGGCCTAGGGGTTAACGTCTTTCTCCATAATCCCGCATAGTCTCATGAGTAACGTAACCTTGCGAGAATCGGTAGCGATTCTCGCCGCGGTGGTAATTTACGGAGTATGTGAACCGGTCGCTCAGAAAGCAATGGCAAACTACTGAGCGTAATCTTGCCAAGTACATCAACAGCAGCTGAAAATGATGATGTTGACTGCAACGTCATGTAAGGGATATGCGAAAAAAAAAAAAAAAGCCATCCCCAGAATGCCAGCTGAAAAGTCCTCTACGAAAAAAACAGTTCATCCTTGATGGAAGCGGCAGTCACTTTCTCAACCAGATGTTCGCCTACAAAGTCTCGATATTTCTAGATGTTGTTTTTCCGTTTCTAGATGTTTTCTAGCCAGCCACACCATTTTTTCTCCGAAATGCAGTTCACGCAAAAAAAAAAAAAAAACCTCAAATTGATAGTAATGGATCAGCTCCTGTCTCGAATATGCCACGTGGACAAGCCATCCATGTATTTACTTCTCGGTCTTCCCCTTGGTCTCGTCCTTTCGATCTTGCCAGTTTTCACCACGATCTCTAATTCATTTCTTCTCATAAAATTCCCAAAGAAATGTTGACTGTCTACGTCTAATGTCTTTAATCAGTTTACGATCTTCATTCGTTTCTTGAAGGACTTGTCTGTTGGTTTTTCTGTGTGTCCATGGCATTTTTATCAGAAACCACATGTCCACAGCCATCAGATGTTTTTCAGCTTGTTTGCTCATTGTCTACGCGTCACATCCATACAAAACTACAGGTTCTATGTAGCACTTATTCACTCTTTTTCTCGTTTCAATTGATATCTTTTTATTGGTCAGTATGTTTTTCATCTTGCAAACGGCTACCTTCGCAATGGCAATTCTTGTTCTAATTTTTTCAAAGCATCTCCCATCAGATGTTATGACTGTTCTGAGATAACTGTATCGATTCACTTGTTTAAGAATGTGCCCATTTACTTGTATATTACATTGTGATATTCCCTTCTTACCAGTGACGACCACAATCTATGTCTTCTTACAATTCAATTCTAGCCCTAGTTGATCACTGTATGCAACAACCGCGTCTACTAAATGTTGCAGGTCCTGTTCATTGTCTGCAATCAAGACTGTATCTTCTGCATATCTAATGTTAATGATCCATCGTCCCCCAATGTTGATTCCCTCCATATCTTCTATATTTCTGAAAAAAGATCTGGAGACATTACGCATTCCTGTCTCAACCTCTCCTAATAGGCTGGTATTGACCTACTTCATCATCACTGCTTATGGCAGCTTGTTATTTCCAATATATGTTTTTTATACAATTTTAAGGTCTTTTCCATCAATATGTAGATCTTCAAGCATCCTTATCATGTCGACATGTCTCACTTTACCGAAAGCCTTTGTGTAGTCAATAAAGCACAGGTGTAGATCTTTGTTTACTTCTATAGAACGTTCAATTACTGTTCTCAGTATATACACAGAATTTACTGTACCCTCGCCTTCTACAAACTCGAACTGTTCTTCTCCTATTTTAGGATGTATTTTGTTCCTAACTCTTTGCATGATAATTCTTAGCAAAATCTTCATGATGTGACTCTTTATGCTAATTGTTCGATGTTGATACATTCCAAGGCTCCTGATATCTTTTGGATTGCAATAAATACAGAGTTACATAATTCATGAGGTATATTTCCAGTATCATATATTGCATTCAGCAGTCTGGTAACTTTATTCAATATTCTTCTAAAGCATTAATCATTTCTGTTGTGATGCTGCCTGAACAGGGAGCTTTGCCAGATTTCATATGATTAAGAGCATTATTAACCTCCATCTTCAAAATTGATAGTCCTTCATTATTACTTTGAATATTATACTGTTCTTCTCTGATATCATCATACAGGTTGTTTTTTTTTAAACATAATTTGACCATACATGTAAAATCTTATCTTTTTCTATTATAATTTTTCCATCTTTTGTCTTTAGGCAGCCTGCTGTTGAAACGTGTTCTTTGATTAGTAAGCTCCTGAATTCTTGTGTGCATTAGTTTAGTATTTTTACTATTATGTTGCTTTTCAATTTCTATGCAGTTTTTCTCGAGCTATGCTTTGTTTACCTCCTTACATAATATTCTGCCTTTTCTGAGAAATTTCTTCATATTATGCAGGATTATATTTGTTCTGTCTTCTTTTTTCCATTAGTTATAAAATTGCTTCAGTCATCCATGTCTTACGACCCACTTTCTTTAATTTTAGAATAGTTTTTTATGCAGCACAACTGATTGAATTCTTCAACATTTCTCATTGATCATCCACATTTTAAAATAGGATCTCTAGATCAGACAATGCCGGCTTCCTGGCCTATATTTACCCCCACCCAAGGAATATGTCTTTGATAGGTCCAAAAAAAACTTAAATCATCAAAAGCGGCGACATTCCTATGATGTTTTGCTGATCAACTAGTGATTTCTCGCTAACAAAATTATGTTTACAGTAATTGGAGACCTGCCAATTCAGATGACACACAAAGGCGTATCCGAATTCGTATGGGAGTGGGTGCAATGAAAGAAGTAGCTTACAGGGTCGGCTGCATTGCACCGTGTTTTTATCCCATATGGCTCAGTTTCTTTCGGCAGCGCGGAAAGCGTCGCACAAAGCACGAACTCCGTAACGACCCTCGGGAGTCTCCGAAAAAATGCACTCGTGAAATGAAGGTCGCGGCCCGGAATCGAACATACAACCTTTGGAGCCCGAGTCAGACGGCTTGACCACTTCACCACGGAGAATCCCGAGAGGGGTGCAATGTGTAATATTAGTAAAGACAGAGCATTTACAGAGGCACGGGGTAAATAATTTGTAAATTAACAGGAAAGTAGAAGGACTATATTTCTTACCTTATTTTTCATTTCCTTCTTGTTTCTTCAGCTGATGCTGATGCTGTAATGTTTAGGGCCTGCAATTCGTCTGAATAGTTGGAGCAAAATATCCCAGTAAGTGTGTACGTAGATTAAGGTCTGCGATCTGATCAGACCTTAATCTGTGTCGGACGATTCCAGTAGGTTGATGATTGCTCTCGGTTGCATAAAATTCAATCCATCCTTTCTCCAATAGTCCTCTTCCTCTTTCAGACAGACAGACAGACAGACAGACAGACAGACAGACAGACAGATAGACAGAAAGGTAGGTATTTAGGTAGGTAGGTAGGTAGGTAGGTAGGTAGAAAGGTAGGTGGGTGGGTGGGAGGGTGAGTCGGTCGGTCGGTCGGTCAGTGGGTCGGTCGGTAGGTCGGTGGGTCGGTGGGTCGGTCGGTGGGTCGATCGGTGGGTCGGTCGGTCGGTCGGTCGGTCGGTCGGTCGGTAGGCCGGCCGGCAGGCAGGCAAGCAGGAGATAGATAGACAGATAGATAGATAGATAGATAGATAGATAGATAGATAGATAGATAGATAGATAGATAGATAGATAGATAGATAGATAGATAGATAGATAGATAGATAGATAGATAGGTAGGTTGATAGATAGATAGATAGATAGGTAGAGAGAGATATAGAAATAGATAGAGAGAGATAGAGAGAGATCGAGAGCGACAGAGAGAGATAGAGAGCGATAGAGAGAGATAGAGAGATAGTGAGAGATAGAGAGATAGACAGAGATAGAGAGAGATAGAGAGAGAGAGAGAGAGAGAGAGATATAGAGAGAGATAGAGAGAGATAGGGAGAGATAGAGAGAGATAGAGAGAGATAGAGTGAGATAGAGACAGAGATAGAGAGAGATATAGAGAGATAGAGAGATAGAGAGATAGAGAGAGATAGAGAGAGATAGAGAGAGAGAAATAGAGAGAGATAGAGAGAGATAGAGAGAGATAGAGAGAAATAGAGAGATACATAGAGAGAGATAGAGAGATAGATAGAGAGATATATAAATAGATAGATAGATAGATAGATAGATAGATAGATAGATAGATAGATAGATAGATAGATAGAGATAGATAGATAGATAGATAGATAGATAGATAGATAGATAGATAGATAGATAGATAGATAGATATAGATAGATAGATAGATAGATCGATAAACAGACAGACAGACAGACAGACAGACAGACAGACAGACAGACAGATAGATAGATAGATAGATAGATAGATAGATAGATAGATAGATAGATAGATAGATAGATAGATAGATAGATAGATAGATAGATAGATAGATAGATAGAACAAACTTTATTTTCACAGGGTTAAGAATTGGGCACGCAGGCCCGTCTAACAATCTGCCCTTCTATCACTCTCTTTCATACATTATTTCATTCACACATCATTCAAGGCTAACAGAGAACAGCAACAATATAAAAGATACGCATTATAAAGTCATGGGCAAAATGCGAACATCAAAACTACACGACACAGTAAAATTAGATAATGGTCTGACACTTGTTATTAGCCATGTGGAATATACTGGCCTACCAAGAGGGGACTGGCTGTTATACTAGGGTTTTGTTATTATTATTATCATCTCTATTATTAAGGGGGAAGATAATCCGTACTGAGATAGTGTTCGAGTAATTTGCGATTATATGAATAGGGATTGGTGATGTCTTTGATTTCTTGTGGAAGATTGTTCCACACCTGAGCTGTAGAGTACGTTAAGCTTGTTTTGTATAAGTCAATCCTAGGCTTCGAAATGTGTAATATATTTAAACGTTTACTGTGTCTGGCATTATATTTAAACAATGGCCAAAGGTAATTTGGGGCATTCCGATGCAGGAATTTGTGAATTAGTTTAGCTTTATTGAAAAGCAGGCGTTTGCGGAGTGGTAGTAACTGAAGGCGTTTATACAGGCTGGATTGTCAGATAAATGTTTGTTATAAATTAAACTCATGGCCCGTTTCTGGAGTGAGTAAAGTCGCTTGGTGTTTGAATTAGAACAACCGTCCCAGATTGTAGAGCAGTAGTCAAAGTGTGTCTGTATATGAGAAGTATAGAATAGTTTACTTGTGTCCTCATCAAGGAAGTTTTTAATTTTGGCGAGTTGGTAGACTTTTTTCGCTGTTTGTTTAATAAGCGCTTGAACGTGGGAATTAAAGGTTAGGTTTCTATCAATGACTATGCCTAATGTTTTGTGCTCAATTACACTTTCTACTGGCATGTTATCGATGTGAAGTTGAAGTGATGTGTGTGAGCTTAGAGTTTGAAGTCTTTGTCTAGTTGTTAGTAACATTGATTTTGTTTTAGTGATGTTAATTTGCATACGGTTTGAATAGCTCCACCTAACTACAGTATTTAATTCTTGTTGTAAAGACGACTCCAATAAAATACAGTTTTCAGCATTTGTGTACACTGTACAGTCGTCTGCAAATAGATCGCAGGACGACGAAAGATGCAAAGGTAGATCGTTAATATATATGGCAAACAATAGAGGGCCAAGAATAGAGCCTTGCGGTACTCCAATATTGAAGGTAGTGGTATGAGACAGACATTTATTATGTGATACTTCTTGCTTTCTGTTTGATAGAAAAGATGATATTAGAGTGACTACATTAGGGCCAATTTTCATTGTCTTAAGTTTTTTAATTAAAATAACATGGTCTATCATATCAAATGCTTTATTGAAATCAATAAACACAGTTCCACATAGACTGTTGTTGTTTATATTCTGGTGCCAATTTTCTATCATGTTTGTTAGGGCCGTATGGCAAGAATATTTTGGTCGAAATCCTGATTGGTTGTCAACAATAAGCTTGTTGCGAACTAAATACTGTAATGTTACTTTATGGATGTGTTTTTCTAGTGGCTTAGATAGTGATGATAGTAAGGAAATGGGTCTGTAATTGTTCGGGAGATCATTGTCCAATGAACCAGATTTAAGAAGAGGGTACACTTTAGCGATTTTGAGAGCTGATAGAAAGTGGCCTTTGGTGAGACACTGATTATATACATAGGTTAGTGATATACAGATCACTGGCGTAGCACAACGGAGAATCCGGTTGCTGATTCCATCTAACCCAGATGAGGTTGTGTTTTTTAGGTTACTGAGGTAAGTGAATACTTCAGTGATTGTCATTAGCGGTATGTCGGAAAGAATATCGCCGGAGCATCTATTCTCGCAAAACGATGACAGTAAAGATAAGTTGCAAGGAGAATTAGGTATTGAAGCCTTCAACTGGTCTATGTCAGTTTGAAAAAAATTACTGAATTGGTCGCATGTAATATGATTTGAAGGTAAAGAATTTCGGAAGTTATACTTGTTTGTCAAGGTGTTAATTGCCTTCCATATATCCTTACTATTTGTTTAATGTATTACTAAGTTCTTAAAGTAATTTTTCTTTTCCCGTCGTATGGTATATTGAACTTTGTTTCTAAGAGTACGGTATGCGCTGAGATCCCGCTTTTTATGTGCTTTATCTATAGATAGATAGATAGATAGATAGATAGATAGATAGATAGATAGATAGATAGATAGATAGATAGATAGATAGATAGATAGATAGATAGATAGATAGATAGATAGATAGATAGATAGATAGATAGATAGATAGATAGATAGATAGATAGATAGATAGATAGATAGATAGATAGATAGATAGATAGATAGATAGATAGATAGATAGATAGATAGATAGATAGATAGATAGATAGATAGATAGATAGATAGATAGATAGATAGATAGATAGATAGATAGATAGATAGATAGATAGATAGATAGATAGATAGATAGATAGATAGATAGATAGATAGATAGATAGATAGATAGATAGAACAGACTTTATTTTCAAAGGGTAACAAATTGGGCACGCAGGCCCGTCTTACATTCGGCCCTTCCAATCACTCATCTTTCTTTCATCAACAGTGCATAGGAAAAAAACATTGTCACATGAATTTTGTAAACATAAACAATGCATATTACTATGTTATGAGACACATCAACCACCCACCAACACATCTCCCATTCACTACAACTCCACCACCCCAACACACACATAACCCACACACACATACATGCCCCTACCCATCCCCCACATACCTACACCTACACATCTCCCCACCCACACACACCTCTCATCCACAACACACCCCATCCACCCACACCCCAAGCACATATACATTCCCCAACCCACACATCCCCCACCCACACACATCCACCCACCTACACACATATCCTCTACCCGTCCCATTACCCACTAACAATCACCCACATATCCTCCTCCACCCACACACCTCCAATCACCCAGCCAAACACACATTCCTCAGCCACACATTCCACATAGACAGGCAGACAGACAGACAGACAGACAGACAGTTAGACAGACAGACAGACAGACAGACAGACAGACAGACAGACAGACAGACAGACAGACAGACAGACAGACAGACAGACAGACAGACAGACAGACAGACAGACAGACAGACAGACAGACAGACAGACAGACAGACAGACAGACAGACAGACAGACAGACAGACAGACAGACAGACAGACAGACAGACAGACAGACAGACAGACAGACAGATAGATAGATAGATAGATAGATAGATAGATAGATAGATAGATAGATAGATAGATAGATAGATAGATAGATAGATAGATAGATAGATAGATAGATAGATAGATAGATAGATAGATCCCCGCCAGGAGCTGGGCGAAGCCAGGCCGAGTCAGCTAGTTTATTTATATAACCACGTTTCATGAAAGAACCCCCATTTGAGACACCTCTGAACAAACCAATTTAACTTCGCGCTGTTTGTGCCAAAACGAAACCCGCCAAATATATTCGAAAAGAGCGGGGGTGTGTCTTGCTGAAGCTGTAATACTCTTAATATGATGGCATGAATGCGGGAGCGGTAAATTATATACCGCATATAAACAAACATTGAAATGTGCTTTACAATCTCCAGAACAAAAATGTTTTTGTTGGGTGGACATAATGATAAGGTTATATGCTAAATCTCATCATTTTCCCTCAGTTGGTTACTGAGATATTGAATTTTATATTGAGGCAACAAAACAAAAGAAACACACACTATAGTCATTATTCCATGCCGATAGTGCTGACAGTTGCTCTGGGACTATTCCACTCTAGAATCCATGTTCGGCACTTGCACTAATATAATTAGCATATTTTCAGTGTTATGTTGTTGTGAAACAGTGCGCTATGACACATTGTGTTCCCAAAATGTGCACTACTATGAAACTATGATGTACCGTCGGTTAAGAATTGCTATTAGAAGCCAGCAAGTCCGTCCTGCCACTGCGAACCTCGTTCTAAAACACACTGGTTCAAATAACGGCGCGCATCACGCGATTACATGATTTGTTGACAGTTTATACAAATAACACAGTAAAAGGACTGAGCCTAGAAAATGATTCATTCATATGTACAAAGTGCTCTGATCCCCACTGTATTCTCATCTCATCTCATCTTATCTTGTTCCTCCTGTACCATGGTGTCGAGGTGAAGTATAACAGCGGGAGAGTGCTGTCATGATATGACTGGCAGGCTACGATCCCGATGGAGAAAATGACAGAAACAGTCAAGTAACGGTCCTGAAATCTTAAACCAGACGGCGATCGTGACTTCAAACACTGGCCGTACGTCTGGGACACGGAAGCGAAGCCCAACGGACAAATTGTCCACCGGGAAAGATCAAAGAAATGTCCGTATCGGACTTTGCGGAGAATCACCGGGCCACATAAATATCGTTTATCTCCGAGAAGTTCGGAGCACGATAAAACAGTGGATATCTTTGAAATACGATTAACCAAATCATTTGGGCAACCGAAAAGCAACGATACCGGGAGATCGTCTTTATCAAAGACTATTGTTAGCATGTTGATGTAGAAGGATCAAAGGACGGAATAGGAGCAGGGATGATTGAGGGGGACGGAAAAACCCAGTGACGTAGGACATGAAATTTATATGTGGACAGAAACAGAAACTCAGTGGAGAGTTGGACTTAACATCGGTTGGAGTGGAAATGTGTTTCAGTGCCGTATAGAAAAAGAATATCACAGAGTTTAGGTTGTGTAAAAATAACCAACCCTGTCCCTTCATGGGAATTAAAAGGATATCAGTCTAGGCAGGAAATATAATTCAATAAGGTGATTATCCAGATGTAGCTTAGAAAGCTAGCATAGGGATTTGCGTGTGTAAACGTAGTATAAAGAGTAGACAGGATTAGGCTGAAGAGTGATTTAAGTTGTGTAGAGTAAGGTGTCTGTACAGTCAGAAGGATAAGTCTATACTAGGATTTATGTGCTTTGTTTTAGCGTGTCCCTCGTTTACCTTGTATAGGGTAGAGTGCTGAACTATTCTGTCTTATACAAGAGTGTAGTATTAGGATGATATATATAGGTTACCTACTGAATATAGCCTTAGACCTGATGATATATATAGGTTACCTACTGAATATAGCCTTAGACCTAACTTCACATATCATAGGTAGGAGTTGAGTTTCTCTCACAGGCCGTATTTCCTTTGACAGGTTCACTGCACTTGACCTTGAAGGTGATTACCCATCTGAGCCGAAGCATTTGTTCAGATTCGGGTGAATTGATAACGAATATGAAACGGGGAATCCTGTGTAACTATCGTGTCAGACAAGAGTGAGTAAAAAGGACCCATGAGGCTGTGTCGCTCTAGGTGAGGTGATAAATAAAGTTATTCAATATGTCTGAATACGGATGAAGAGGACTATTTAAATATAGACCCTAAACAAAAGGGAAAAAGACAATCGGTGATAAGTTTCCATTATGGACAATACGCAGTGAATCACCAATATAGTGTTAGACTGGTGGTTATGTGTTTCCATACAAGGACTATATTACCAGTCGTATTTTGGTAAACAAAAAGACCATAAGTAACAAAATTCAAGCAGTGTTAATCTGACATTCACAGGATATAGAAATCTTCCAGATTGTCGAATGTGTATACGGGAAAGACTGTAACGAACATTGAATTCAGTGGATACTATAGTATTTACGAGTTTCCAGAACAGAGTGGGAAGAACAATCATCATAGGCTACAGAGAGAGAAGCAGCCGGGTGAGAGATTCTACGTTATGTGCTTTGTGAGGTTGACTGGCTGTATAATGATGAAAAACTCTGCTAATGATCCTAACGTATACTGTGTCACACTTTCAAGATAGATCCCATCACATATATTCACACACCTACCTTACACAATCAACTGACACTTTTCTGCAATAAATGTTTTATCAGTTTGTTCGAAACCTGTGTTAGTGGAGGTATGTGCTGAAGGAACGTGAAAGGGGGTATTGTCTGTTAGAGAGAGAGAGAGAGAGAGAGAGAGAGAGAGAGAGAGAGAGAGAGAGAGAGAGAGAGAGAGTTAGTGATTAAAAGACTTTAAAAATAAAAGGGCGGGTGTAGACAAAGGTCCACCAGCAGAGGATAACCTAGACAAGGAAATTAACAGGTGTGCTGGTTGAATCCACTTTCCCCCCAGGGACAACTAGCTACAAGTGCCCGTTCATTTGCTTCATGTATCGATATTTCCATGGACTCTATTATTCCCATCGTCCATCGTTTACGTGGTTAGCCTCTTCCTCTGCTTCCATCTGGTGTGTACATCATTGCTTGTTTTTGTATACTGTTAGTTGGTAACCTAAATTCATGGCCAAATCATTTGACTTACTGACTTCTAATAATATCTAGCGCTGCATAACACCTACTTAAGTCTAGGTTTCTTCATTTAACATATTCTCTCTTCTTGATACATTGAGTATTCTTCTTAGGAATCTCAGTTCTGTTGTTGTGATTGTTCTTTTCTCTTTTTATATTATTATGCACGTTTGGCATTGGTGGCACAGAGTTGGTAGGAAGATGTTTTGTGAAGTGCTTTCTTAGTAATTATTGATACATGTTTGTATTTTAGTATTGTCGCCATTTGTCCAATGAGCTGGGTTGCCTTATTGTATCTATTTTCGATCTCGTCTTCTGATTTGCCATGTGATAATATTATACTTCCTAGATAATTGAAGCTCTTTACTTGTTTTAGGGGGTATTCATTTTGGTAAATTGTTGTTGTTTTTTCTTCATTGGTTATATTCATTACTTCTGTTTTACTTTTGTGAATGTTCATATTATGTTCCCTACACATTCTTTTTATAGTATTCATGTGGTTTTTCAATGCTGCTTCCGATTTTGGTTTTAGTGCTTGATTGTCCACAAATAGGAGTTCTTTAATGGTGTATTCATCCAGACGTTTTCTGGTAACCTCAGTAGGCCAATTGTGAGCCCACTTGCCTGTATGTCCTGTGGTCATAAGCTCAAATCCCTATCTAAGCGAGTGTTTTTAAGAAATTAAACAGGACTACAATTTTGACCTAGTCGTAAAGGGCAACGGCAAATATCCCGGGATCGACTCAGATTGGCCACGTCACCTATTAAGTTCGATATATAATATATTAAAATATGCAGATGACACCATATACCAAATACAAGTCAGTGCGTGTTATAGGTCCTTTATATTTTTGGTTTTTGGTTTTAGAAACAGAAGATTTCTGCAGATTGTCAATTAAGCTGAGTGAGATAACGATCACTGCAGTTTCTATCATCAAAACTTTCGTCATGACAACACATTTGAAGAATATTAAGATTTTCAGAAATTCTTGGAAGAGACGGAGGAATGATATGGAATTTGACCTCTGCATGCTAATGTGATTTGGTTAAGTCGGGGAAATGCCTTAAGAAATGTTATCATTTGTTAGGAGAATAGATGTATGTCTCTCTTCGGTCAGTTTGAAACACTGTCCAGAGTTTAAAATGTGGATAAGCCTGCATATCTAACACATACTGATTTTATAACCGTGTGATTCATTGCCTCAGTGAATCAATCTCAAAACAATCATGCTACTGTGGTTCAAAATCAATTGTGAGGCTTATAATCATGCTCACCATAAATAATTTGGAACATTTCCTGTGTTGTTTAGCGTTTTCACGTGAAATACAAGATGGGTGTGTATATTAGTGACTTTTGTGGCAGTATTCAAATAGTAAGTAAAGCAAAGGGCTACTGGTTCTGGAGTTGTGATGACATGAAGAATACACTACATCATTGTTTGTTTGTTTGTTTGTTTGTTTGTTTGTTTGTTTGTTTTTCTTTGTTCGGTCGCTTTGAACTCAAGCTTAGTCCATATAAGTGCTACTACTTCTTGTACATTACACTGTACTTTGCGTGTGGATTAGTTTTCTTTATTGCCAGTGTTCCTCTCCATCAGGCGCACATACTCAGACTTCTGAGGTACTTGTAATTTACGTCCCTAAGTCGAGGACATTTTATTCCAACTAAGCGGTGTAGGTGTTGAACCCGCTACCCCGGGCTAATCACACCGGAAATTTAAGAGCCACCGCTCTAATCCATTTGCATTTTCAAATATTAAGTACATGAAAATATAATATGCTCTGAAACGGGCTAATTGTTCTTCGCTGGTTCATTGAAACTTTTTACAACAACTACACAGATTAGCACCCCTCGTTAGTAAAGCAGTTTGAATGCAAACATATCCCCGACTAGGTCTGATGGCATGATTTTAATACGCGTGTTGTTGTGTTTTCATGTCTTGTTGTATGCGAGAGGTGTTCTTACAATTGGCTATTGTGTTGGTTTCTTGTTTTGTGTGAGAAGTGTTCTTACTGTTGGCTATTGTATTCAGGTTTCTTGTTGCGTGTGACAGGTGTTCTTACTGTTGGCTATTGTGTTTTGGTTTATGTTGTATGTGAGAGGTGTCCGTACTATTGATTGTTGTCTTGGTTTCTTGTTGTATGTTGGAGGTATTCTTCCTGTTGGCTGTTGTCTTGGTTTCTTGTTGCGTGTGAGAGGTTATTGACTATTGTCGAGGTTTCTTGTTGCGTGTGAGAGGTTATTGACTATTGTCGAGGTTTCTTGTTGCGTGTGAGAGGTTATTGACTATTGTCGAGGTTTATTGTTGTGTGTGAAAGATCTATGGAGAAATAAGGTGCCTCATATCCTCCGCTAGCCTACGGGACATCCTTGGGCAAGGTGGAGTTTATCCTCCCGATCAGAGTTACGTGCAGGTTGTGGATGAAGTTCAAGAGCCGTCGACAGATAGTTGTAGGTTATGCTCTACAATTTCACGATCGTAGGCAGAGAATCGTTTTAAGGAGACAATGGCTACAATCATCGACCAGTATGGTCACTGCTAAGAAGGAAAGCAATGGCAAACTACCTTCTTTACAGATGCCAAGAAAGCCATGTTTTGCAGAAGGAGAGGGCAGAGAATTATATACCTGGATGGCTTGGCCCCGTGGTATGGTCGAGTCAAGAACATTGAGCTGATCTACGACTCTGGTGATCGTGTTAGATGGCGAAACATGACCGCCCACCCTTATTGCCACGGCACATGATAATGATGATGACTGTAAATGAATCCCACGAATCAGAAATGAGTTCAACAATTCTGTTTTCACACAAAGAAGCACAAGATTTTAAAATATTAGGCATGGTTGCATTGGTTGGTTGTGATTGAAGATCACTTGCATTGCACACGGATATCTAAACAAGTTCTCGTTCTCCTTCCAAAGATTATGCAAGAAGATTATTTCTTGGTATTAAGAATCGACATCAATGAACGCCTGGTAAACCCATAGAAGCTTGGTGTCAATTATGATGTTGTTGTTTTTTCCAGCTAAGTGTTCTTGATTTACCTTGTTTGAATATTGACACATATTTTGGTCGCACCATTTGTTTGTGTACTTGCTATTTAGTTTCTTCTTTAATCGAAATTTCTAGTCACAGTTCACGTTAATTTTCCTGTGACACCAGCTAGAAAATAGTCATGCGTAGATCCACTACCCCAACAATGTTGAACACGTCTCCGCCTCTGACCTTCCGTCAACACTTAACGAGGCAGTCATCATGAGTTATTTGGCATCTTTAACTTCATAACTATGCATGTTTCAATCTGTCCTTGATGACAATAAGCATAAATGAAATTGCCAACATAACCCATGCGTGAAATAATTCAAGACTAAACCAGTAATGAAAGGTGTGCATCTTAATGTAATGTCGTCTGAAGACATTAAAGAAGCGGCACAGACAACTGGCTATATGATATGTCTCATTTAATATCTGATGGACATGGCTTACATAATACACGCTGCTGAACATTTACTCGTGTATCCAAGGACGTCGTGTCTCCTTAAGGTGACATACATTCTCAACATGACTCGTCTGGTAAGAGTGCTAATATCCTGATAAGAACGGTTCTCATACGAAGGAATCAAATAAGCCCCGTTTAGGTAGAGACATATAATGTCTCATTATGTGTTTTCAACATATATTACGGTATCTGTTTAGTCGTATCTTGAAGCACACGTGTTCTTTCAGAGAGCTGTTGTCCTCATTTGAAGATGGCGGCTTTGCTTCTCAGTGAGTTCATGCCTTTTACTTGCTCTGGTTTTCAGAGATCCAGAGAGTGAATGCAGAATGGCCAAACCTGTTGGCAATATGGCTAGAGTAAGTGACGCTTAGTGGTATCAGATAAACCAGATGCTGTGGCAGTCTCTCAAGATTATCACGTACCCGGGGAAATCACGACAATGATGAATATTTCTCAATTTTTTTTCTCACCATTTTTCCATTAACCCTAATCCGTTCAACATCAACAGATAAATTATGATTAGAGCCCATCTCAGCCTCATATTAATAATTCTATAAAAGAATCAGCGACATTTAGAATGTTAATATGAGAGGGCTATTGTTTTCTTGCCGGCTTCGTGGCTTAGAGGTTATGACTTTTCTCCGTAATCTCGTATACTCTCGTGGGTTAACGTGATGACGGTAAGAATCAGCGGTGGTTCGAATCGCACCGATAACTTACGGGGTATGTGAGCCGGCCGCTCAGAAAGCAATGGCAAACTACTGAGCGTAATCTTGCCAAGAAATCAACATGCAGCTGAAAGATGCTGGTGTTGACAGCAATGTCCTGTAAAGGATATGCAAAAAAAAAAAAAAAAAAAATTGTTTTCTTAATCTTAGCGTTCACTATTAGAAGGATGGACCTCCAGTAAACATAGCGACTTGGTGTACGATTTTGCCCTTACTATTCGTCTTTCGGCAGCGGATTGCGACGCTCTGGTAACTTACGGGGGTATGTGAGCCGGTCATTCAGGAAGCAATGGCAAACTACTGAACACTTGCCTAGTACATCAACAGCAGCTGGAAAATGCTGGTGTTGACTGCAACGTCCTGTAAGGGATATGCAACATTACAAAAAAATGACGATGCTAGTCAGTCTGAACTCAGCAGCCGGCTACGAGCAAAGTAATTATTTTTAAAAATTTTTTTTGTAAACACAGTTTAAAATGCAGGATGTCACCACCGAAGGCTTTCATTGAGAATACTATCTTCCAAGCAACAGAGAAGAGCCAAGTTTGCAGCATGCTCCTTCGGCGGGGACAACTGGTGGTGCGTCAGGCTTCAGAAGAAACGTGTCGATCGTGAAGGACAACCTCGTTTATGATGGTAAACCAGGCAATTCCTCTTAGTAAGAAAGGGCTTGTTAATAGTTTCGGCCAAGTATACGGTGCCTTGTTAATGGACAAGAATGCAGTACAACAGACACTTGAGACAGCGGGAACCGGACTGTAAAATATCGACAAAATCCTATTGATAGGGCAGTTCAAGATATGGTTTCTCCAGTTTATGATGATTCCCAAGCTTCCATGATCCATACACATTTATGATGTAACAATGAGCGTGGCAGAGGTGATAGATATGAAAGCCAGCAAAGTCACAAGAAAATGATGTCGATTTGCTAAATTACTACTATATTTTATTTATTTCCCATGAACTCTAATAAAGCCCATTAATACACGTTTGTTTATTTCTCATGTTACTTTAACATTCTCATAAGTTCTCCATTAACGGATGTATCAAAATGTATATACCTGTTAATGTTAGCAGATACTTTGTATGATAAAGTTAAATGCATGTCGTACAACATAATCATACATGATGTGGTTGACAGCAAGAACTCATAAGGGATGTTACAGTCACTTCATTATGTATTGGCCGTTTGTGATTTACTAGGCAATTGTAGTTTGTCATTGCTTTCTGAACTGTCGCGTCTCATACCGTCTAAATCAACGCAAGGCAGTCTGCTTCCAAATCGCCCACGGTTGATTTCGAATCCACCACTCGGTTATGACGGGAAATTATGAAACTGGGCGTCCCACTATCCGCTAAGCCATTGCGCCGACTTTGTGTTGAGGCTGTTAATAATTCTGGAAAGGAGAAAATAAATATGTGAGAAGGAAACCAAAGCCGTACAAAAAGAAAAGTCACAAAATAATAAAGGACAGAAAGATTCTTTATTTGGATGGAAGGGATGGATGACTGCATGAAGACAAGAAATAAAATCAGGCGAAACTAAAAGTTGACGTGTGTAATCAAATGTGGCCAAGAAATGTCGACATAAAACGAAGAAAGTCACAGAAAACCATCATCGTATGACAAGATATGAATCACTGTCGTGAATTCAGAAACCATCCTTTTCTCTCAATCCTGTTAGCCTGAGGTCTGAATGGCTCAGTGGTTTGGAGGTTAAGTATATGTGTATAACTAGATAAATGATGGGTTCAAATGCAATAGAAGACATTCTTTTAGGACAAATCTTTCAGATTAAAAATGAAAAGCTAATAGTATTGACTTCATTACATCTGGTTTTGCACCATATGGCTCGTTTTTTTTCCCTCAGAGATTAGTTAGTCGCGGTTCCAACTTCACGGCAAAGGGTCACCCCATTATGCTTCGTTCCTGTACCAGTGAATATTACACACAATGCTCCTCACTCAACATCATCATGTGCTATGCCGATAAGCGTGGGCGTTCATGTTTCGCCATCTCAGTAGATACCAAGAGTGGTGGCTCAGTGTTCTTGTCTCGACTATGCCACGTGACCAAGCCATTGAGGTATTTACTTCTCTGCCTTTCCCTTGTTCTCTTCCCTTCGATCTTGCCAGTTGTCACCAAGTTCTCCAATTTATTTCTACTCATAACGTGACCAAACAATGTTGACTGTCCAAGTCTAATTTCTCTAATCAGTTTACGATTTTCATTTGTTTCTTGTAGGATTTGATACATGTTTTTTTTGTCTGCCCCTAGTATTCTTTGCATTTTCCCCAGAAACCACATTTCCACAGCCATCAGATGCTCTTCAGCCTGTTTGCTCCTCACTGCCCAGTGTGAAAAAATAGAACAGACAGAACACCTCAGAGCGCCCTGTCGAAAGTGACACAGAGAACACGAACTCGTTCGCTCAAAGGACGACGCCTGGGATCTCGGAAACAAATTGCGCGAATCGAATCGAATGACGGAATCAGCAAACGAACCCATGACTTTAGCGTCTGCATGCTTGACACTTTGCCACACGACAATCCCCATAGAGGAACTTAATCACGTCATACCCCCTCCAGATCTCTGGGTAGTGGGTCTAATACTTAATGATATCATACTCCCTCCAGATCTATGGGTAGTGGGTCTAATACTTAATGATATCATACTCCCTCCAGATCTAAGGGTAGTGGGTCTAATACTTAATGATATCATACTCCGCCCAGATCTAAGGGTAGTGGGTCTAATACTTAATGATATCATACTCCCTCCAGATCTCTGTGTAGTGGGTCTAATACTTATTGGTATCATACTCCCTCCAGATCTATGGGTAGTGGGTCTAATACTTAATGATATCATACTCCCTCCAGATCTCTGTGTAGTGGGTCTAATACTTAATGATATCATACTCCGCCCAGATCTAAGGGTAGTGGGTCTAATACTTAATGATAGCATACTCTCTCCAGATCTATGGGTAGTGGGTCTAATACTTAATGATATCATACTCCCTCCAGATCTCTGTGTAGTGGGTCTAATACTTAATGATATCATACTCCCTCCAGATCTCTGTGTAGTGGGTCTAATACTTAATGATATCATACTCCGCCCAGATCTAAGGGTAGTGGGTCTAATACTTAATGATAGCATACTCTCTCCAGATCTATGGGTAGTGGGTCTAATACTTAATGATAGCATACTTCCTCCAGATCTATGGGTAGTGGGTCTAATACTTAATGATATCATACTCCCTCCAGATCTATGGGTAGTGGGTCTAATACTTAATGATATCATACTCCCTCCAGATCTAAGGGTAGTGGGTCTAATACTTAATGATAGCATACTCCCTCCAGATCTAAGGGTAGTGGGTCTAATACTTAATGATAGCATACTCCCTCCAGATCTAAGGGTAGTGGGTCTAATACTTAATGATAGCATACTCCCTCCAGATCTATGGGTAGTGGGTCTAATACTTAATGATATCATACTCCCTCCAGATCTAAGGGTAGTGGGTCTAATACTTAATGATAGCATACTCCCTCCAGATCTATGGGTAGTGGGTCTAATACTTAATGATATCATACTCCCTCCAGATCTATGGGTAGTGGGTCTAATACTTAATGATATCATACTCCCTCCAGATCTAAGGGTAGTGGGTCTAATACTTAATGATATCATACTCCCTCCAGATCTAAGGGTAGTGGGTCTAATACTTAATGATATCATACTCTCTCCAGATCTATGGGTAGTGGGTCTAATACTTAATGATATCATACTCCCTCCAGATCTAAGGGTAGTGGGTCTAATACTTAATGATAGCATACTCCCTCCAGATCTATGGGTAGTGGGTCTAATACTTAATGATATCATACTCCCTCCAGATCTATGGGTAGTGGGTCTAATACTTAATGATATCATACTCCCTCCAGATCTATGGGTAGTGGGTCTAATACTTAATGATAGCATACTCCCTCCAGATCTATGGGTAGTGGGTCTAATACTTAATGATATCATACTCCCTCCAGATCTATGGGTAGTGGGTCTAATACTTAATGATATCATACTCCCTCCAGATCTATGGGTAGTGGGTCTAATACTTAATGATATCATACTCCCTCCAGATCTATGGGTAGTGGGTCTAATACTTAATGATATCATACTCTCTCCAGATCTATGGGTAGTGGGTCTAATACTTAATGATATCATACTCCCTCCAGATCTAAGGGTAGTGGGTCTAATACTTAATGATATCATACTCCCTCCAGATCTATGGGTAGTGGGTCTAATACTTAATGATAGCATACTTCCTCCAGATCTATGGGTAGTGGGTCTAATACTTAATGATATCATACTCCCTCCAGATCTATGGGTAGTGGGTCTAATACTTAATGATATCATACTCCCTCCAGATCTATGGGTAGTGGGTCTAATACTTAATGATAGCATACTCTCTCCAGATCTAAGGGTAGTGGGTCTAATACTTAATGATATCATACTCCCTCCAGATCTATGGGTAGTGGGTCTAATACTTAATGATATCATACTCCCTCCAGATCTATGGGTAGTGGGTCTAATACTTAATGATATCATACTCCCTCCAGATCTATGTGTAGTGGGTCTAATACTTAATGATATCATACTCTCTCCAGATCTATGGGTAGTGGGTCTAATACTTAATGATAGCATACTCCCTCCAGATCTCTGGGTTCATTCATTCATTCATTCAGTCAGTAGCATGTCCTTTGCAGAACCTCGCTGCCATAACAACCTTCCGGAACACCTCTCGATCATAAGCAAGATGTCCCGCCTCTGATACACCCATCTGGAGATCATCCGCTACATCCTGCACCCATCTTCTCTTTGGCCTTCCTCTTCCTCTTTTCCCAGGCATATATCCTTCCATTATTGTTCTCTCCAAACTTTCGTGACGTTTCAAGTGACCAAAATATTTCAATTTTCTTTGTTTTATCGTCTTTAATAGCCAACTTTCTTCAATATTCAATTCTTGAAGTGTGGATGCATTCGTTCTTTCTTTTACCCAAGATATTCTTAGAACTCGTCTATAACATTTATGTTAAAAGGCATTGATGCGCTGTTCCGCTTGTTTAGTAAGTGTCCATGTCTCACAGGCGTATGTTGCAATGGGAAAGATGCATGCTCTTAAAAATCTAATTCTCTGATCTAGATCTCTGGGTATCTGGTCTAATACTTAATGATATCATACTCCCTCCAGATCTCTGTGAAGTGGGTCTAATACTTAATGATACCATACTCCCTCCAGATCTCTGGGTATCTGGTCTAATACTTAATGATATCATACTCATTCCAGATCTCTGTGTAATGGGTCTAATACTTAATGACACCATACTCCCTCCAGATCTATGGGTGATGGGTTTAGTACTTAACCGTCTGTGATAAGAAAGAAGATTATACCATGATGTTCGCATGTTCCTCCCTGTGAAATGTCTCGGGATGTGGAAATCGCAATGATCAGAACGTAAGGGCTGCTTTCCGGACAGTTTTCAGAACATGCCCACAGAGGATATATATCGGCTACTTTGAATAAGAAATGCAAATCTGGTCTAAAATAGCATTACTGTGTGGAAGTCGGATCATCGCCAAGTATCGCGAATTGTACAGCTGCTTGCCAAATAAAAAAAAAAAAAAGAAGACAAACAGCAATTCTTACAAGAAAAATGAGAAGACGAAGAGCAATAGTAATAGTAATAGCGACAGTAGCAGCCACAGCAGCAGCAGCAGCAGCAGCAGCAGTAGTAGTAGTAGTAGTAGTAGTAGTAGTAGTAGTAGTAGTAGTAGTAGTAGTAGTAGTAGTAGTAGTAGTAGTAGTAGTAGTAGTTGTTGTTGTTGTTGTTGTTGTTGTTGTATTAGTAGTAGTAGTAGTAGTAGTAGTAGTAGTAGTAGTAGTTGTTGTTGTTGTTGTTGTTGTTGTTGTTGCTGTTGTAGCAGTAGCAGCAGAAGCAGTAGTAGTAGCCGAACCTGTGGCGAAGGGTTACGGTTCCTAATCCCGCATACCCCGTTTAGAACACAACTGTGGGTGATTTGACAGCAAACCATCTCGCGTTGGTTTTTATAAACTGGTATGAGTGCCAGTCGTTCAGAAAGCAATGGCAAACTACTGGACGTAATCTTGCCAAGAAAGGATAGGCAACTAACTTCAGGTCAGGAAGTTGGTGTGTGGCGAAGACGTTAAGTTGCTAATGGCATGAGCTCAGTCGAACGAGATTCCGCAGCTTGCACACGCCAATCGCTGCTCAAGAGAAAAACTGGTACCCTGTCCCCTGTGCACCCAGGCTTCACAAATTAATGATCCTAGAACTCACACACCCACAGCTGGTTCTTGATACATTGTTTTCATAATGAATTTACTCTGTCCAGACTTTGATAAGATTATCCGAGGGTAAGTTCATAATTGCATCTGCAGCAAAGAACCTCAATGGCTCGTAACGCTGAAGAAGAAGAAGAAGAAGAAGAAGAAGAAGAAGAAGAAGAAGAAGAAGAAGAAGAAGAAGAAGAAGAAGAAGAAGAAGAAGAAGAAGAAGAAGAAGAAGAAGAAGAAGTTCATAAGTAAGTCACAAATGGTTGTAGAAAAATAACGACACATGATAACATCTTGAAACCAGTTTATTTTTATACATACTTTGTCCCTTTATTTCTCAAAATAATTTCCACCAACATTGATGCACTGATCCCATCGTTTTATCAGTCCTCCCAAACCGGCTGAATAGCACTGCGTGATTTGTTTTCATTTACCGGCCATCCCACAGAACTGTGTGACTTACTTATTGACTCGCCCTCGTAACATTTTCTAGCCAGCTATGCACCAATTTACGAGACAAACATTTGTCAGCATAAACACTGACAACCCACCTTGGCGGGAGACATTTCGCGAATGACACCGAAGTTGAATGTGAAGTGAAAATGTGGTTTAGAAAACAGAGCACGTAGTTTTATGCAGCCGGTTTGGAAGGACTGATAAAACGGTGGGATAAGTGCATCAATGTAGGTGGAAATTATGTTGAGAAATAAAGGGACAACGTTTTATAAAAATAAATTGGTTTCAAGTTATCATATTTAGTTATTTTTCTACAGCTATTTGTGACTTACTTATTCGTAACATTGGTTGTAAGTTATTTTCTGGCTTCTTGTGTATTCCTTTTGCCGTTATGTCGGTCGTTCGTTTGATGTTTCTTTCTCGCTTCAGGTGATGGCCCTAAAAATGACAAGTCCTTAGGAGGGCTCATCTCTTCCGTGTCGTTGTTCTCTTCTAGTTTGCTGGATTATTATTTTACTTATGTTTATATGTTGTTTGACACGCTTTTGTAGTTCTTGTTTACTGTTTTTATACAGTAATGTTTTTGTCATGTCTTTACTATTAATATGGCTCTCTCTCTCTCTCTCTCTCTCTCTCTCTCTCTCTCTCTCTCTCTCTCTCTCTCTCTCTCTCTCTCTCTCTTTGGTTACTGTGAGGAGTTGGTGTTCGAGGGGTAAACAAATGACCTCACATTTTGTGTTGTTTTATTATCCTAGTCTATACACCATACAGCGACTGTTTGAGCAACATTTCTCAGTTTCAAAATGTAACTCAACACACACACACACACACACACACACACACACACACACACACACACACACACACCCACACACACACACACACTGGAGGCACTCATCAACTACAGTATACTCGCCTTTCGGCCCGTAAGTTATGGTTTAGATCTGCATCGGGACGAATTCTACAAACCGTGGGCAGATCTACTCAGCTTAAACTGGAAAATGTCTTCGGGATTAAAGGCGGCAGGTGTGATACCGACCACATTTCCAACGAGTTTTGGAATGAGTGTTCATTGGTCTAAAGATTACCCGGCAAGTACCGTAGGTTCAATAGCCTTAAAGCATGTAGAGAGGTTCACGACTTACTACTTACTATATGCAGTAGAAGAGGTCTATGACAAGTGTAGCTAATCTGATGAAGTGTCCAAAGAATACGGATTGCTTACTTCCAACACGAGTTCCTTCGTTACTTAATTTATGTCACCGTCTTTGTAAATCGCTCTGTGGTCTTATCATTCTTCTACAAACCACGCATCTGTATACGCAAAGTAATTTAAGTAATTTCTAACTAAACTGTTGAATGTCAATGTTTGCCACCTATACATCATGATTGAGTCTATATATCCCTTAAGCGCATTTACTGACAGAGGAATGTGACATAAAATATTCTTCATCTTGCAATCACTTGAGCTATCCTATGTGCTACGTCGTTTAATGGAGCGGTTTGTTCAGTGATACTGACCTATGGTTAGTACAGACCCGGTTCAGCTCAGGATACGGATGTTTGGATTTCTAATATATATATAGTAAAAACAAAAGCGTGGAATACCCACGCCTATCCCCTTCAATTGTGGATAGGAATACTAGCTTTCCCGAAACACCGCGAAAAATCTCGTGTTCTGCCCGTTAAAATTCCCTTGTGAGTTAAAAATCAAAACAGCAGGCGGAGACACAACTGCCCAAGCAGAATTTAACATTTCAGAAAACCTACAAACCCAAGGATATTTGTTTCAAATGTGATTCTGGTATACATGCATATGGAACTACGTATTTCTAGGAGTTCGTGTAGTGTTCTGAGTCTCCTCCTATGCTCTATGGAAGGAAGCTGGAGTACTCATGATGCAATCGGTGTGCTACGAAAGTATCCTTTAACAAGAATACAAAAGCAAACTTGATATGCCCATGTATTTGAACTCACTGACTTGATCCGCGCCGAAGTGATTAAGCCGTCTACTTTTCGCTCTGAAGGTCGTGGGCCCGTTCCCCGAACTGTGTCGTTCATCAAGAGTTCGATTGTTTTCGGAGCCTCCTTGGGTCATCACTGGAGCTACGGAGTTCGTGCTTTCTGCGATGATCTCAGCAAGCGGACTGCCGTCTCCCGGAGAGAGAACGGGCCAAATGAAATAAAACCCGGTACAATAAAAGCAGCCTTCTCGACATTTTTTGTACTCTAAAAACTTGGCCCAAAATGGTATTATTTACAGTCATAATGCATTCAGGCGGGATTATTTTCATAGATTTAGATAACTAAAGCTGTTTTGTCTTTCAAACTGTTAACTTTATTCAGGCTTCTACCATTTCAGGCAACTACACTTCATTGTCAGTTCTGAAAGTTGTGTCATCAGTGTATCTGATTACATTAATCCTGCCAACAGATATTACTGAAGTATCGTGTATAGATTTCATTATAATGTCACTGTATAAGTACAGCAGATCGGGTAATAGTAAAAATAACTGTTTCGTCATCATCATCTTGTTCCATGCCGATAAGCGATTATGATTCCCCATTTCACATGACTGCGATGTTTGAATTCATGTCAGTGTCCTTGGCCCTTATGCCACCTGGATAAGTCATTCAGATATGTGTCTCGTTATCTTCCTCTTTCTCATTTTCATCACAGTTTCCACCTCACACTATATTCTTAAATGTGTTTCTCCTCAAAAAGCGGAAAACATCATTACTAAATCTAACTTATCTAATCTTTTGTTTGTTCGTCGAAAGCCAGTCACAATGATTGTTCTGTCCGTCTGTATTACTTTGTTTCTTTGTTTGTTTGTTTTTTTCTCTTTTCCTGCAGAGACCACACTTTCGTTTCAATTATGCTTCTCGATTTGTCTACTTATTATCCAAGTTTCACATGAAAACCCTAACACTTGTTTATATGATTTGGCGTATTCCCATTTTGTTTTCAATTCCCATATCAGCATTTTATTTTATTCCAGTGTACGTTCCTTTAGTTTGCTTTGTGAAGTTTTTTGTTGTTGTTTTTTTTGTTTTTATTTTTTTTTTAAATTTCGTATGTCAGGTATTTAGCTTCAATGATTAAACTTAGTTACCTTCTGTTATATCTTCATCTCTCACCTTGCCTAATGCTGCAGTGTTTTCAATAAGGCAAGTATCTCTCTTGTTATGCCTATAGTTATCTTCTGCAAGTTTCTTAAAACGACGAATATCTTATTATCTGCACTTTCCGTTTCATAAATTCACAGCGTTGGTGTCAGATGTCTTGCATTACTTTGCTTTCCTCCTCCTCCTCCCCCTCCTCCTCTTCTTCTTCTTCTTCTTCTTCTTCTTCTTCTTCTTCTTCTTCTTCTTCTCCTCCTCCTATTCCACGTCCTCCTCCGTTTTCTTCTTCTTCTTCTTCTTCTTCTTCTTCTTCTTCTTCTTCTTCTTCTTCTTCTTCTTCTTCTTCTTCTTCTTCTTCTTCTTCTTCTTCTTCTTCTTCTTCTTCTTCTTCTTCTTCTTCTTCTTCTTCTTCTTCTTCTTCTCCTCCTCCTCCTATTCCACATCCTCCTCCATTTTCTTCTTCTTCTTCTTCTTCTTCTTCTTCTTCTTCTTCTTCTTCTTCTTCTTCTTCTTCTTCTTGTTCTTGTTCTTGTTCTTGTTCTTGTTCTTCTTCTTCTTCTTCTTCTTCTTCTTCTTCTTCTTCTTCTTCTTCTTCTTCTTCTTCTTCTTCTTCTTCTTCTTCTTCTTCTTCTTCTTCTTCTTCATCATCTATCTATCTGTCTGCCTATCTGTGTGAAGGTATATCCGTCCGTCTCTCATCTATCAGCCTGTCTGTCTTTCTCCTCTCTATGTCTTCCCCCCCCCCCCCCACACACACACACACACACACACACACATATACACGTACATACATATAGTTTTCACCATAATGTGTTTGTAAATTTTACATCACACGAATTCCAACAGTTTATCTTATATACTACCACTAACTCGACAATATCGACAATACAGCAATAAAAATAAAAACACGAACGACTGCCTCTGTTACTGGCACCAAAATCAACCAGGGATGAAAATATAATCCCAGCAAAAGGATTATTCGGCGCCAACATTGTTCGATAAAACGGTTTTTCTGAAAGAAACACATCCCGATTGTAAAGATCTAAATACGTAGCACGGATACTTGTCTAGCATTTTGTCCTCGGAACGATTCCTCGGTATCAGTGAAATGTTAGCTATAAAATATAACGAAACAAAGCAGACATCACTCCAGACAGGCTGCATTTTAGCGGAAGTATACTCTTCAAACCGTATACTATTTACTAGAAGTCATCAGTCAGACGGCCCAGCGCTGGAAATGAAACTATCGCAATTGGAAGAGCCAGCCCGGCAGACAGTACATAGTAAATAAATCAAGAACCCTTGAACGCGTCTTGTAGTATATTACGTATGCAGAGCTAACCTCATAAATGTATAGCCGATGGACACTCGTTTGGTGATGTAATCGACCTTGGGGTCAGGGACAGTTTATAAATATATCTTTTTATGGGGGTTCGAACACATGGTCATCGAGGGCGGAGAAGAGAAGGCAAGGATGCAAGTCCCTAAGTGGCAGTGGCTCCCTAGAGCAGTGGTTCTCAGCCATCTTTGCCCCATGCACTCCATCACCATGTTCAGAATATCATTCCCACCCCCTCCCTTTCGTATTTCCTCCCTATAAATCCCCCCACCCCCACCTACCCGTGCCCTTACACAGTATACGTAAACATGGAAGCTAAATTTAATAACACATACTAGAACAAGTCTAGACGTCTACATAAACTGTGATTTGTGGATCTACTTACGTTATAAAACAAATTTCAGAAGGGAGATAAGTACAGAACCGAAAAGTATGGAGGGGAAAACAATATCAAGTAGTCGGTTCTTGCGTTAACCCGATCTTGAAATAATCTTTACCTCCCCCCCCCCCCCCCCATCTGAAACTCTAAAATCCCCCCTCATCCGGGGTGGGGGGGGGGTGAATTCCCTACCGGCTGAGAACTACTGCCCTAGATAATAGATAAAATGTGTCCTGAAGCAGTTTCGTGCTAAGTTCTGTGATGCGATAGCGCGTCATATTTTGTAAGGCACAGAGTGTGGAGAAATAGGCGGAATCTTTCCTTAACTTTGGCAAGCGATGTTCCCAGGCGTTCAACTCGCGTCCCACAATGCTCATATCATTACCAGCGTAGTTCGTTATTAGCTTCGCCAACACTTGAAGGTACTATCGCCACATTGAACTGTGGTTAATGAATTGCACTTCAGTACTTAATGTGCCCAAGAATAACAATTGAACTGTCATATTAGTGATGTCCATTACTCAAGCTTCTGTTGTATATTATTCTGAACTTAGCGAGTTAATTATGTGCACATGAATATTCTATTGTTCATGACATCACTGCTATGATACATAATTCACCTTCAAGGAAGTACACCCGTTCGATCCTGATAGTGGCCATCTTGTTCGCATGGAAGTTTGCTTCATCCACAATGGCTGCCTACTCTGTGAGCACCTTATTGTAGCTTCATGTGAATCGACCTTGCACGTAGACAGTGCGTGTTCAAGTGTCTTCTTCGTTTCACAGCGGGGACATGATGGGTCACTGGATTTAAGTCATTTGACCAGTTTGGCTGCTGATGTAGGTTATCTTAAAGTGATATTGTAACGAAACTTAATTGTTAGTGTACCATGGACCATATACTGTATCGTTCCAAATAAGTGGCCTGTGTAGTGTCCATTCTCATGATACCCAGTGGCCTTGCGGTGACTTCTGTACATCCTGTTGCACTCTTTTATCATCCTGACCTTCATAAACTTTCCGGACCAGCATATCTGTATGTGTCGTGGTTCTGTTATGTAAAGCTGCACTGCTTTGTGTCATTTTATATTGTTTACACTTTAAAGGAATTAAAGAGATTCCGGCTTGGGTCAAGATGACGGGAGGTGTTTTCTTCTAGTTTGACTAAAGACGGTTGAATGGCGGCATGACAATCCACCATCATAAAACTCCCAACTGTTACAGAATCAGATTTCTGGCTCCAAATGTTTGACGCTTCGCACAAACATGGAGAGCCAAGACTTTTGCCCTATACGCCGCCTTAGGCTCGAGAGGAAAGACACACATATCTGTATGTTCCTAGACTGACATCTTTGACCAGCAGAAACGTTGATTTGGTGCCAGAAGCCTTGTATTTTGCACTAGATATGTCCTATGACTTCCGGTAAAAATGGCGACGATGTGTCCCATTTATTCTTCGGGAGACGCTGTCTAGTGTTTTACGCTGTTTAGTGTTTTACGCTGTTTAGTGTTTTCCTGTGGATTATGTGGTGTCATTTCGTATTCGTTTATTGGAAGTGTTCAAAAGAAGCCACGGAAGGCAGGTGGTGGATGAAACTTTGAGGGCAGCCGACAGATATTTGTTGGTTATAGTCTCAAGTTTCGCGACGGCAGGTAGAGGATCTCTTTCGAGAGACTATGGTTGCTGTCACCTGAACAGTATGGTCACTGCCATAGAGAAAAGGAACGGCAAACTATCTCTTTAAAAGTGCCTAGTACATTATGATTCGCCTAAAGACAGATTATCGCAAGACAAGGACAGAGACATTACAATTAGCAACATGGAATGTTAGGACGTTAAACAATAAATTAGAGAACATAAAACAAGAACTGGGAAGAGAAAAAATTCATATTTTAGGGATGTGCGAAACGAGATGGACAGGAGCAGTTGAGTAATTGAGTAATGACAAGGAAATTCAAAACAAATTCAATATACAAGTACAGAACAGATTTGATATATTGTCTGATCTAGAGATCCTATTTCAGGACGTGGATATCAGTGAGAAATGTTGAAGAATTCAATCAGTTTGGCTGCAGAAACAACTATTCCAAAATTAAAGAAGGTGGGTCGTAAGAAATGGATGACTGAATTATTTTTACACCTAATGGAAACAACAAGAAGACTCAACAAAAATAATTCTGCCAAATATGAAGAAATTCACAGACAAGTCAGAATATTATGTAAGGAGGCAAAAGAAGCATGGTTTGAGGAAAAGTGCTTAGAAATTGAAAAACAACACAACAGTCAAAATACCAAATGAGTGCTCAAAATAATTCAGGAACTTACTAATAAAAGAACAAGTACATCAACAGGCTGTCTAAAAATTAAAGATGGCAAAATCATACTAGAAAAAGATCAGATTCTACATGTGTGGACAGATTATGTGAAAAACCTTTATGAGGGTAACAGAGAGGAACCGTATGATATTAGATTTAATAATGAAGAAAAATTTTGAAGATGGAGGTTCGAAATGTTCTTAAGCATATGAAAGTTGGCAGAACCCCCCGGTGCAGATAACATTACAACAGAAATGATTAAATCTTTAGAAGAATATGGATTAGATCAAGTCACCAGACTGCTGAACACATTATATGATACTGGAGATATACCCTCTGAATTATGTAACTCTGTATTTATTGCAATCCCAAAGACATCAAGAGCCTTGGAATGTGATCAACATTTAGTATAATGAGTCACATCACAAAGATTTTGCTAAACTTGGAGACCACTGGTTTAGTGCATTAGTACTTAACCTTGGACTATTATTTTAGTACTATGAATCGATACACCAGTGGTTCCCAAGCTTTTCAAGCAGAGGGACATATCTACTATTTTCGGTAGTTAATCAGGCCACAACGTTATAAAATTATAAAAGTCTTGCAATATCATTCTTAGGGGTAGCGGGGTAGGAGTATCCCCAATCAAAGGAGAAGTAAGGCGCCTCCTTCCCTCCGCTAGCCTACGGGACACCCTTGGGCAAGGTGGAGTACCCGTTTAGCCCCCCGATCAGGGTTACGTGAAGCCATGGGTGCAGGTGGTGGATGAAGATGGAGAGCAGCCAACAGATAGTTGTAGGTTATGGTCTCCACCTTCACGACGGTAGGCAGAGGATCTCTATTTTGAGGAGACAATGGCTACGGTCACTGACCAGTATGGTCACTGCTAGGAAGGAAAGCAATGGCAAACTACCTTCTTTACAGATGCCAAGAAAATCATGTTGTGTGAAATCATCGATAATCAGAGAAACGGCGTAAATGGGTGCTCCATAGGAGCAGCCTCGCCCGGTAGGGATAGTCATGCGCACCAGGTGACTCCAGACCGTCAACAGGCTAATAGGTGCAACAGATTAATATCATTGAAAGTAGGAACTTGGAACGTTAGAACAATGAATGCAGATGGAAAATTAGAAAACATCAAAAAAGAAATGGGGAGAGAGAAGATTAACATATTAGGAGTATCGGAAACGAGATGGAAAGGAGCAGGGATAAGGACAGGAGAGGATTGTAAGATTATTTACTCTGGGGGAGAAGAACAGCAAAGAGGTGTAGCCATTATATTAGATAAGCAAACATCAAATTCTGTCAAAGGATATCATGCTGTGTCAGACAGAGTCCTATTAGTAAAATTAAACGGAAGACCCTTTAAAATAAATGTCATTCAAGTATATGCCCCAACAAGTGAAAGCAGTGAAGAAAGCATAGAGGAATTTTATAATGACGTGGAGTCTGCTTTGAAGAACTGCAAAAAATCAGAAATAAATATCATAATGGGTGATTTCAACGCAAAAATAGGACAGCAAGGCGATGGATGCAGTGTAGGCAACCATAGTTTGGGAGAGAGAAATGAAAGAGGATACAGACTTGTAGAATGGGCAAAAGAACAAGAAATGGTTGTAGGAAACAGCTGGTTTAAACAGCATCCTAGAAGATTATGGACATGGAGGAGTCCAGACAGCAGGATTAAAAACCAGATAGATTACATCCTGATTAGCAAAAGGTTTCGAAATGCGTTAACAGTCGTAAAAACAGTTCCAAATGCAGACTGTTACAGTGATCACAGATTAATTACAGGCACATTGAGGGTAAAGTTAAAGAAAGTCAAGTATACAGCAGGAAACCCTAAATATGACTTGTGCAAATTGAAAACTGACAAAGAAATACAAGATAATTTTAACATAGAAGTAAAGAACAAATTTGATATATTGTCTGATCTAGAGATCCTGTTTCAAGATGTAGATGATCAATGGGAAACGATGAAGAATTCAATCAGTTGCGCAGCAGAAAAAACTATTCCAAAAGTAAAGAAAGTGGGCCGTAAGACATGGATGACTGAAGAAATTTTACAACTAATGGAAACAAGAAGACAGAACAAAAATAATCCTGCCAAATATGAAGAAATTCACAGAAAAGTGAGAACCTTATGTAAGGAGGCAAAAGAAACATGGCTTGAGAAAAATTGCAGAGAAATTGAAAAACAACACAACAGTAGCAATGCGAAACTAATGCACAAAAGAATTCAGGAGCTTACTAATCAAAGAACACGTACATCAGCAGGCTGCCTAAAGACAAAAGATGGAAGAGTCATAATAGAAAAAGATCAGATATTACATGAATGGTCAGGTTACGTGAAAAACCTGTATGACGATAACAGAGACGAACAGTATGATGTTCAAAATAATAATGAAGGACCAGCAATTTTGAAGATGGAGGTTCAGAATGCTCTTAACCATATGAAATCTGGCAAGACCCCCGGATCAGACAGCGTCATAACAGAAATGATTAATGCTTTAGAAGAATTTGGAATAGATCAAGTTACCAGTCTGCTTAATACAATATATGATACTGGAAATATACCTCAGGAGTTATGTAATTCTGTATTTATTGCAATCCCAAAGAAATCAGGAGCCTTGGAATGTGATCAACATCGAACAATTAGTATAATGAGTCACATCACGAAGATTTTGCTAAGAATTATCATGCAAAGAGTTAGGACGAAAATACAACCTGAAATAGGAGAAGAACAATGTGGGTTTGTGGAAGGCATGGGTACAGTAAATGCTGTGTATATACTGAGAAACATAATCGAACGTTCTATAGAAGTAAACGAAGATCTACACCTTTGCTTTATTGACTACACAAAGGCTTTTGATAAAGTGAGACATGTCAACATGATAAGGATGCTTGAAGATCTACAAATTGATGGAAAAGATCTTAGACTTGTAAAAAACATATATTGGAAACAACAAGCTGCCATAAGAGTTGATAATGAAGTAAGCCAATATCAGCCTATTAAAAGGGGTGTGAGACAGGGATGTGTAATGTCTCCAGATCTGTTTTCCCTGTACAGTGAAAGTATTTTCAGAAATATTGAAGATATGGAAGGAATCAACATTGGGGGACGATGCATCAATAACATTAGATATGCAGATGATACAGTCTTGATTGCAGACAATGAACAGGACCTGCAACATTTAGTAGATGCGATTGTTACACACAGTGAACAACTAGGGTTAGAATTAAATTGTAAAAAGACACAGATTATGGTCGTCACTAGGAAGGACGAAATACCACAATGTAATATACAAGTAAATGGGAATATTCTTCAACAAGTGAGCTGGTACAATTATCTCGGAACAATAATAACATCTGATGGGAGATGCCTTGAAGAGATTAGAACAAGAATCGCCATGGCAAAAGTAGCCTTTAGCAAGATGAAAAACATATTGACCAATAAAAAGATGTCAATTGAAACGAGAAAAAGAGTGTTGAGATGCTACATTGAACCTGTACTTTTGTATGGATGTGAAGCGTGGACAATGAGCAGTCAGGCTGAGAAACATCTGATGGCTGTAGAGATGTGGTTTCTGAGGAAAATGCAAAGAATACCATGGACAGCCAGAAAGACCAATGAACAAGTCCTTCAAGAAACAAATGAAGATCGTAAATTGATTAGAGAAATTAGACGTAGACAGTCAAAATTTTTTGGGCATGTTATGAGAAGAAATGGATTGGAGAATTTGGTGACAACTGGTAAGATCGAGGGGAACAGACCAAGGGGAAGACCTAGAAGCAAGTACATGGATGGCCTTGTGGCATGGTCGAGACAGAAACACGGAGCTGATCCACGACTCTGGTGATCGAGTGAGATGGCAGAACATGACCGCCCACGCTTACCAGCATGGCACATGATGGATGGAATATCATTCTTACCTTTCTTAACTTTCGTCAAAAATATTCTAAAACTTTAGAGGCAGTCAATGTCAGTACTACACTGCGGTCATTTTTTAAAATCAAAAGTTCATTTAACAATAAATTTTTAAACAGTTTCGAAAATCGCTATTAATGTAATTAATTTGCAATTTTAACTGTTCTTCATATACAGTTACTTCAGTTCAGATGCCAGTTTATCAATGCTTGGGCACAAATCTGTCGTGCCCAAAGTCATAAGCGGAGCTAGTTTACTGTCGGTGAGTCTGGAACTTTGCTTGTTTTTATAACGATCGTCACTGAAAATGACTGCTCGCATTTGTAAGTCGAACCAAAACGACAAATGTATCTCAGGGCGAATGAATGCAAGTGTTCAAATTGTTCGACAGGCAATAGTCGCTAGAATGAAATCAAATGATCAGCTGAAGGTGAAGCAGGCAGCTCCAGAAATTTACATCTCAGTACAGAATTGCCTTTCAAATCAATTACTTCGTGCTGGAGGTTTTGTTGTAATTGACGGAGCTTGGCATCGGGAAATACGAACGGATTTATGAAGAGGGCCAAATTATTCTCCTCTATTATGAACTCTTGAAATCTCGGCTGAAAGATCTCCAGAAGACTCTCAACTTTTACTTTGTACTGTAACAAGTCACATTTCTTTTCCACCACAAGCGTCTTCAGAGTTGGAAACACTTCTAAAGTCCCTTCAGTCAATTGTCCGATAAACAGCTGTAGCATCATTTTAAATGCAGAAATGTCACACATTTGTGAATAGTTAATTTTTTCCCCTGGATCCTAGCATTAAAAGAGTTTAAATTAGACGTGATGTCCACCAAAAATGCCAGGTCATGAAGCCAGTCACCGTTCAGCAGACATTCCCGTTCTGTAGGCAATTCATTTATTTCAGACAGAAACAGATAGACACTATTTTTCAGTGCCCAGAAATGTGACACAACTTTCCCTTTAGATAGCCATCTGACATCACAGTGTAACGGTAACTCACCGTATTCCTAGTTCAGGTCTGATAGAAACAGTCTGAACTCACACCTGTTCAGCGGCTTCCGCACATCTCAGAACAACATCAATGACATGTTTAAGATTTAATGTCTTTTCACACAGAGCTTCTTGGTGAATGACACAATGATATGTTAATATAATGCGGCTAAGAAACTGTTCCAATAATACTAAACATCCAGACACTTTACCCGTCAAAGCCAGAGCACCGTCGATGCATACACTGCCCACTTTGGTCCATTCTGTGTTGTTTTTCTCTACACACAACTTCAGAGCTTCAAACAGATCATCCCCTTTGGTAGTTGCATGCATCGATTCAAGTCCTAGAAGTTCTTCAATAACTTCAAAATTATCGTTTATTGCTCGAACAAAAACAGCGACCTGAGCTGTGTCAGAAATGTCAGTAGATTCATCCATTGCAAATTAAAAAGAAACATTAAAATGTTTCATATATGCTGCTACTTGACGATGAACATCGTTGGCTAATTCTCCAACTCGCCTGGCCATAGTATTATTAGACAAAGGAATCTGATCAAATTTTGTTTCAAACTTTTTATTGCCAAACATTCTAGCAGCAACTTTAAGGGACGGCTTGATTATTTCTTCTGCACCTGTGAACGGCTTCTTTTTGCGGGCCAACAGAAGAGCACTTCGTACGACGCAACAGCAGCACTCTTGCTCTGTTCGTTAGTCGTGGTGAAAAATGACTGCTGCCTGGTCAAAGGACTTTGCTGGAATCTTTTCTTAATTCCGAATTGATCGGATATTGAGCATTTATGTCTGAATGTGTGGTCATAAAGTGTCGTTCCAGATAAAAAAAATTTGTAACAGAAACACACAATCCTCAAATTAAGCAAACTGATTTACCACTACGGATACGCAAAAACATATATTTCTCCGTCCAATCGTCGTTGAATTCACGACAAACAACGTCTTCACATTTCGCTTTTTACCATTGTTTGATTTTAGATTTTCCACACATATATTTATAGGCTTTAACGGTAAAGTTTTAGTTGAACAAAAAACATCTACTTTCAACACAATACTACCAACTCTGCTAAACAGTTGTAACAGACAACAATATGGAGCCTTGCGTACTCTGATTGGTCGACAAGGCTGGGATATCGAAACTTCATAACGTTTCGTCGTGAACTGAACAGACGCATTCGATAATATCTGAGCATAACAACCACGAGTATAGTAATTTATCGCAAACGGACAGGGCGCTCTGAGTGCATTTTTTAAATTATTAAAATATATTATATTAAATAACGAGGCCTCGCGTGCCACTTTGTGAAAGCTGGCGGGCGACAAGTGGCCCGCGGGCCGTGGTTTGGAATCCTCTGCCATACACTATTATAAGCATACATACAAAACAACATATGACACTCAAAACCAGCAATTAGCATTTCATAATGTACACCAGATATTTTCCTTCAGTAATGAGAATACATTCTACCAGTTAGGTAGATATCACACACACACACACACACACACACACACACACACACACACACACACACACACACAACACACACACACACACAAACACACACACACACACAAACACACACACACAAACACACACACACAAATCTAACCATTAGAGAACTCCTGTTTGCGGACGACCAAGCACTAATAGCAAAATCAGAAGCTGAATTACAAGACCACATGAATAGTCTAAACGAAATATGTAGGGAACATAACGTGAAAATTAGCACAATTAAAACAGAGGTATTGACTATAACAAAAGAAGAAAAAGCAACAACGATTCACCTAAACGAACATCCCTTGAAACAGGTAAAGAGTTTCAAGAACCTAGGAAGTATAGTATCATCAAATGGCAAATCAGAAGACGAGATCGAAAATAGATGCAATAAGGCAAACCAACTCATTGGACAAATGGCACCAATACTAAGGAACAAACATGTATCAATAACAGCAAAGAAAACACTTTACAACACAATCTTCCTACAAACTCTATGTTACCAATGCCAAACCTGAACAATGACAGAAAAAGAGAAAAGAAAAATCACACCAACAGTAATGAGATTCCTGATAAGAATACTTAATGTATCAAGAAGAGATAAGATCAGAAATGAAGAAATCAGGACTAAAGTTGGGGTTATAGCTGCACTAGATTTTATTAGAAGGCAAGTCAAATGGTTTGGCCATGCAGGTAGGTTACCAACTAACAGTATATCACAACAAGCAATGATGTACAGACCAGAGAGAAGTAGAGGTAGAGGCCAACCACGTAAACGATGGACGCAGGGAATAACAGAGTCCATTGGAATATTGATACATGATGCCCATAAACGGGCATTTTCCTACTGTTTATATTTCACCTCGACACCACAAGGTACAAGAGGAACATGATGAGATGAGATGAGATAAGACTTCCCAGTGGTAGTGGATGGGAAACACACAACGTTGTGGCTAACGCATCACTGGGTTCAGTTCAGAATTCACCGGAATAAGTGGACAACTCTGCAGCAGAGCAGAGCAGGGATCTCACTTGTCCTTACAGTCGGAAATGGCTGTCAAAGACAGAAGTAAAATACCACCATGTTGATGTGGAAGGCAAGGGGAAACCACCACATTATCTTCCCAATGATTCATGGTAAAAAACATTTTAGAGGTAGTGAACGACGTTAATGGCTATCTTAGGACCTTCTCTTTCGCTAGGAACAATGATGTGCCACATGTGGCACCTGATCGCCATCCAGCTACTGATGGCAAAACCATAACGAAAATAAATAATTTTAGAGTAGGAACATGAAATGTTAGGACATTAAATAAACTGGGAAAGTTGAGTTGAGTTGTGTTAAGAACCCACATCACTGCACTCAGGACATTCCCATACGTGCTCCGTCCCCTCGATCAAAAGCCAGTGAAGAGTCACAACTACTAATCGTTCTCACCGCTATCTGATTTAAAGTTCTCCTGGTCTTCCCTCTGAGTTTTCAGATTCTTCCATAATCCTTGCCGACCCCCAGCAATCTCATTCTTTCCACATACGGGTTCTCAATCTGTTCCCCCGCCTTCTTCACCTGGTCCCACAAGCGCACGACTACCTCCCCCTTGTCCATAGACAATCTACCACCAAGAGATGCATTTCCTGTCAGGCTATCAGCATGTTCATTCCCCCGCACCCCCGCATGGCCAGGGCAAAATATACATATAATTCTCACAATCTGTGACCTCTGAAGCGATAGTCATTGTCGCGGAATCACTGTGAGTTAACGATAAGATGATAAAATAACAGAGACAGTCTGCTTTCACAGCTGCAATTGTTTGTTACCAGTACAGAAAAACTCAAGTCGGATCAAAGTAAAATTGCCAGTCTTTGAGAGTTCCCCACAAGACAGAAAATTGTCGGCATGTTGAATTGCCCAACTCACAAGATGAAAGGGAGAAGACTTTTGCGTTGGTTGAACAAGAGGGAGACAAATATTCTTGTGGGGTTGGAAACCGATTGTGTGCCCTTGGGACCACCTGGGGTCGACATCAAAGGACGTCACTAGGACAATCCAAGACTGTTGGAATAAGAAAAAAAAAACTTGTTGCAGCTAGTGTGAACAAGGGAGTGGGCTTAGGCTGACGTGTTTAACTGGCTAGTTTGATTCGGAGAGAATCTACCGTGTTCGGGTTAATTATAGTTAATGAACATGTGCTTTTCATGGCAAGGTGTAGATTCGATGCAAGAATAGGGCCAGTGTTACATAAGGTAATCCATAGATAGCATTTAGGTATAATTAGGGTAAGATAGGCTGGTGATAGTTAGAGTTAGGACTTGAACATAGTATGTTGCGTTGTGGTTGGGTAGGTTAAGAGTGTCGGCGACTGTAGGCAGTCGCATTGTTAAAACTAGCTAGGGTGAGATGGTAATTAGCTCTGCTAGTTGAGAATAGTGTAGTGGGGTGATATCTGGAGAGATTGAGAATGGTTGAGGGATAGGGGAAATGTCCAATGGTGGGATCTTCCAGTGGGGGTCTACTGGGGTTCTGCACTTTGCATATTGGTCTTTCCTTGTCTGACCCTAATTCAGACCGAGGTGATGAGCTCCTCTGCCCATGACAGAGTTTAGTTCGCTGATAAATATCTGAGCGAGGCCGTAGGCCTACACTCATCTAATAGGAGTCAGTGTCCGGTTGCTCTCACCAGGTGTGTTCTCTCTTTAACAGGTTCCCTTACAGTTATGAGGACGTTCCACACCGGTTATGATGAAGTTCTACTCCGGTTATGAAGAACACAAGATGAACAGTCAATGTGTTAAGAATATGGATAAATTCAGAGAAGAAAGTTTATTCAACAGTGTTTACGCTAGGCCCATAATTAGGAGGGTCTACAAGAACCTGGCTCGGTTGAGCAAAAACATATAAACGATTCCTTTGTGATAGGGTTCACCCAGGTTGGGTGATGTTCGGTTTTTACATCACATATCAAATGAACACTAGGGATTAAAAAGGAACACTGAACGTAGCGTTCGCATAGAGTAGTAGGTTCAAGTGGAATGGTACTCTATAACTTTGTGATTGTGACAATCTAGAACAATAGATAGGAACAAGTGTGTTACCAGTGACAGTGATACATATTTTCACGGTACAGGGATTGGTACATATCAGAACTATAGGGACCTTTAGTTATACTGTGTGGGACCGATCCGTGATCAGTGTTAGACTATATCTATTTCTGATGATCATGTATCTGGATTATCAGGTAGCTACCGGAGGAAGTCAACGTCTGGCAGGAGAGACACATCGTTTGGGGAGGTCTTTGTGTGCTGAGCTAACCTGATGTGGTGTAGCCATTGCTATGATGATCTGACTTGGCTCTTGGTCTACTGGTCTGATTCTACAGATACACTATAGTATACGACACACATTCTACACATACACTTCTCACATACATACACCTTGCTTCATTAAATTATTTGTTATTAATTTTTAGAAGCTAGAGTTGTTGAGTATGTTGTTTTTGGGGGAAGTATGAGAGGGGGCACGATCCAGTGGTGAGTGAGAGAGAAAGAGGTATCCATTGACTGAGGGAGTGTTGTGGACGGAATCTGGTGGATTGTCCAGAATAATGATATGGGGTTAAAAATAATGTGGGTGTTGATTCCCCTCACTCCATGGACGACACTATAATAGGAACTACGACAGTAATTCCACACGAAACGTTCCTTTCTCCACCTTACAAAGCACATTCTTTGAATCCGTAATGAATACAATGTGCGTTGCAGTAGTCTCCTCAAACCAACCGAATGCCTCTGTTACTGCTTACACCTCCATGCTGGAGGTCGCAGTCTCATATGCCAGACTCTCCTTTTTCAAGACTCGTCCTTTAGCCTTTGCGATAAAACCTGAACCACTACGTCTGTTTCTCACCACTGACTCATCGGTGTAGATGACTGTGTCACCTTGATGTGTGTTACTCTGGATCAGTTGTTACACTTCCAGCTCAGTGCGACCCGCTGCCCATTCTCTGCACTCACCACCCAGTGTTACTATTACATCGTGCTAGTCCATCATGTCTTCTGGAACTTCAACCCACTCTTGTTCACGACTGATGGTCTCTAGATCACACACCCGACGTATAGATAGTTGTTTCTGAGCCACCCATGACCTTCCTCGTCATAGTCTATGACCCTTTACCATATCCATGGCTTCATGCAGTGGGTGATCCCTATCAGTTGGACACTGAAACTACTCAGTCACCGTTTACAACACGGTTTGAGAACCTCTCTATGAGAACCTCTCTACTGTATCGTCAAACAAACAAAAAATACTCCCTGATGCTGCTCAACTGTTTTTTTTTTTTTTTTTTTTTTTTTTTTTATACATAAATTCAAATCAAATCAAATCAAATCAACTTTATTTTAAAAGGGTCACAAATTGAGCACGCAGACCCGTCTTACATTCGGCCCTTCCAATCACTCATCTTTCGTTCATCAAGAGCATTATACACTTACATAAGAAGAAAAATAAACATTGTGAAATGAACGTTGTGAACATAAACAAGGCAAATTACCATGTTATGAGGCCCATCTCCTACCTAACCATACATCACCCCACCAACACACACCCCCACCTACCCCCCCCCCCCCCACACACACACACACACCCAGGACACATACATACCCCACCAACCGACCCATCGCCCTCCCGCACATCCCCCACCCACACACACACTGCCCTCACCTGTTCCTCCAACCAAAACACACTCGCCACCCACAAACATCCCCACCAACCCACATCCCACGCCCACCCAAATACACATCCTAACCCTCACATCCTCTCCCCACCCATACCTCCAACCACCCATTCCCCAGCCACACCTCAATCGACTACATATTCCCCAGCCACGCACACACATCCCCCACCAACCCACACATCGCAAATCTACTCACACATCCCCAAACCATACACACACATCCCCACCAACTGACATCTCCCTACCCACGCACACACACATCTCCCTAACCACTTATTCATCCCCAATCCACTCACACACAACCGACCACCCACACATACATCCTCCACCCACCCACACATGCCCTAACCCAATCCCCCACCACACACATCCCTCACCGGCACATCACATACATCCCCTACCACGCAATATTCCCAACCCACGCACCACACACACATATATTCCTCACCAACACATCCCACACCCACATACCACCACACATCCCCATCTACACACCACACACATATCCCCCACCCACATACCACACAATATCCTCACCCATACCCACACAGATACTCTCAACCACCCACCGCACATACACCCACCCACACACCATAAAAATCCCCCACCCATACACACATACCCCACCCACACACATATCCCCATCCACACACACCACACACCTCTCTCAACCCATACACACATTCCCCACCCAATCTCCAACACACACTCACTCACCCACACATACTCCACTACGCACCCACATACCCCCACCCACCACCCCAACCAAACATCTCTCGATCACAATACCCCTACCCACACACATCCTCCACCCTCTCACGCATCCCACCCCGACACACACCCATCTTTCACCCACCTACACATCCCTAAGCCACTCTCACACCCCCACCCACACATTCCCCACCCACACATTCCCCACCCACGCACACATCTCCCACACACACACTCCCACCACCCACACATACTTCCCCCAACCACCACACATCCCTACTCACCCACACATAACCCCCATCCATACACACATTCCCCGCACCAATCACACACATCCCCACACCACACACTATCCCCCACCCACACACATTTCCTCACCCATACCACCACAAACATACCCCCCTCCCCCCCCCACCCACACACCATGCACACACCCCCGCCCCCAACATACCGCACACATATCCCAAACCCACACACCATACACTTATCCCCACCCACCCTTGCATCCCCAATCCACCCACACAATCCCCTACCCACACAACCCCGCCACCCACACATACTTCCCCAAACCATCCACACATCTCCACCCACCCACACATATCCCCCACCCAAACACACACACCCCGCACCCGTCCCATACACATATCCTCCACCCATGCACACATCCCCCACACCCATTCCCACACCCCTACTTTCGCCCCTACACATCCATCCACACATCCCACCACCACCCACAAATATCACTACCCACCATAACCCACACAATAAGAGATCATTTAACTCCAAATGCGCATTACCGCAATTCTTTCAAAAGAATAGTGAAGAATAAAGATTAAGATAAATGACATTCGCTCATAGTAGCAATACGATAGCACTGATTAACTCTGATAAACTTATTTCACAGCAGTACATCAGAATAATGATTCATATAGGTAAATAATCTTAAACCTTGTACGTTCAGCTATGTGTAGCCAGGGTAAAGATAGCTACTAAATTCAAAATGTGCGAGTAGTGGTGGCAAATAATTAGAAAATACACGGCAAAACCCAATTTGGCACAAATAAAGAAGCCTGCGTGTGTTCGTGAAATTAATGAATATTTTTGTATGCTAAACATTTATTTGTGCAGAGCATGTCAATGGTTTCTGAGGCACATAAATGTCTTCCTGATTTAAGACACTTTCTGGCTATTGAATATAAATTAAGAAGAATTACTTGAAAAAAATATGAAATAAATGAGTTAAGTTTCCAATACACGACAATCTTTAGGTGCTGTGTTCATCAGAGGTTATTTACATGTGTTTCTATAACGTTGTAAGAATGTGACGACAGAAATAATAGTTGTGACTACGTAATTAAGAAGAATTAAATGATGGATGTTTTACAATCGATTGATTAATTCTGTTAACGGACAGTATTCATAACCACATGTTCTAAAGCAGGAACGTGTGATGAGTCAGTGATGTGATAGGGATATCACAATTTGTAAGTCTGAATGCACGGAGGGAAAAGTGACCAGGCTTTTTCTGTGTCCATGCTTCGGTGTGGAAGCCTCGTTCTACTGCATTCGTGATCATATTAATGTAGCCTGAGCTTATATTGTAACCCACAGTTTCCGTGGACATGGGGTTAACGGCGTTGTTCGTAATCCCGTATATCCACGTGGGGAAAACAGCAGTTGCGAGAATCGGCAGCGGTTCGCGCCGCGCTGTTAACTTACGGGGATATATGAGCCGGTCATTCAGAAAGCAATGGCAAACTACCGAACGTAAAACTTGCCTAGTACATCAACAGCAGCTGAGAAATACTGGTTTTGACTGTAACGTCCTGTAAAGTATATGCAACATAAGAAAGGAAAAAAAAATACGGGATCAAAGCAATAATTAAGTTGTTATTAATCATTGGCAAATTGCTGTCTTGACAGACGATAGTTTGTTACATTGTGCTTCAAAAAGGCTTAATAACTACAACCCATGGCGGTGTCGAATGTGACTGTTAAGGTCAATTCGCGCTGTAAATGTTCGTCCAGAGTGGATGCATGAGAACACATGGTGATTTTCACCATCATGCACCATAATACGTCCCTCACGCTCGGCGGTTGACTTATCTGCAATAATGTTCTCCGTTGTCTTTATTCCATTTCTGATATTTGCCTTCCATGCAACACGTTCATCGGCGACTTGCTCCCAATATACATTATCAATGCCTGTATCATTCATGTACCGATTACAAACATCTTTGTATCGTAGTAGAGGCCGACCCTGTGATCTCTCACCCACCTGTAATTCACCAAAAAGTATGTCCTTTGGTATTCTACCATCATCCATCCTCCTAACGTGTCATATCCATCTAAGTCTACGAAGACTGCGCATGGAATATACCGTCACACAACCTGATCTTTCCAATACTTCAGTATTTGTGATTTTGTCTTGCCATTTAGTACCAAGTATTCTTCGTATATACCCCATATGAAAGCTGTTTAAACGTTTCTCTTGGTGTAAGATGTCCAGGCTTCACTGCCATAAAGAAGAGCACTAAGGACATAGGTTTGATAGAGAAGGACTTTTGTTTTGGCAGTAAGCTTCCTGTTCTCCCAGACTGTTTTTCTTAACCTGTTCATTGTTGCTGCCTTACAAATCCTGATGTTAATTTCATGATCTAGGGATAATTTCCTATTTAACTCTGATCCTGGATATGTAAAATGGTCCACTATCTCTAGTTCGGCGTCGTCAATACAGATTGATGGTACCCCATGTGCACCTTGTGACATAATCTGTGTCTTCGCTTTGCTAATTCTTAAACCAAATTCAGAGCAAGCATTGGAGGATGCAGATAGTAGACTTGTAATTCTGCCTCAGAGTGGGTCGTAATTGCAGCATCATCTGCAAAAAGCAACTCTCTGATCAGTACCCTCCTAATTTTGGTCTTGGCCTTCAATCTATGAGCATTGTAGAGGCCGCCATTGGAGCGTGAGTGAATGTATATACCCCTATCCTGATCACGAAAGGCATATTTCAGTAGAAGTGAAAAGTATATTCCAAAGAGGGTGGGAGCTAGTTCACAGCCTTGCTTAACTCCACACTTGATTTCAAACTCTTCTGAATTTGCACCACCAAACTTGATTATACCTTTCATGCCTGTGTGGAACGATTCCACAATTGACAGAGAGTTGGTGAGCAGCCAATCTTCTTTAGTGCCTTGAACAGACCCTCACGACTGATCAAATCAAATGCCTTTGTGAGATCGATGAAGGCAATAAACATTGGCTGATTCTGTTAACGGCATTTTTCTTGCATTTGTCGCAATGAGAATATCATATGCATGGTAGACCGGTTCTGTCGGAAACCACACTGTGATTTGGGGTAGACTTGATCTCCCAGGACTTGAAGTGTGAGGAAAACAATTCTGGCAAGTACTTTCCCATCAATACACAGAAGTGAATACTCCTATAGTTGTTACAGTCGCTCCGATCGCCCCTGTTCGTGTACAATATTATGATGCTTGAGTATTTGAAATCATGTGGGACTTGTCCTTCTTGCCAGCGTAGCTCTATTAGCTGGTTGATCTGTAGAGCGAGTGTGTTGTCATTAATACTGGCTACTAAACCAATTATTAGATCCATAAACATTAAATCTGCCAATAATTCGTTGGGACAATGTCACAGATGACATTTCTGTCGTCAAATTGTTACATTTTTACAGAAACATATTTAAATACCCCCTGTTGAACCCAGCTCCTAAAGGCGAGCCATCATTGGTTACGTCACGCGTTTGTTTCATCTTTATTCAAATAATTCTTCTCAGTTTATATCCAATAGCCAGAAAGTTTCTTTAATCAGGAAGCGATGTGTGTGCTTCTGAAGCCATTGGCATGTTTTTGTTTTTTAATGGTTAATTGCATATTCTTTGCGGGACTTAGCAGTCAACTCCATCATTTTTTGATTGTCTGCGATTCCTGGGCAAGTTTACTTTCAGTAGTTTGCCATTAATTTCTGAACGACCGGCACTTATACCATTGTATGAAAACCAACGCAAGTCGGTATGCTTTCACTTAGCCCGCAGCTGTGTTTCAGGCAATTGCATTCGTAAGCCTTTAACCACAGAGTAGGCCATTGACATATGCTGCACAAATACTTGTTTAGCATTTAAAAAATGCATTCATTTCACGAAAACATGCGTGCTTCTATTTTTGAGTTAAATTGAGTTGTGCCGCGTGTTTTCCAATAACTTGCTTATCACATTAAAACAGATTGGCGAGCTACAGGATCATAGTCACTAGTATGCCACCTAGGATTGTTCCAGTCCTCACCAGCAGTGATTTGTTTCCGTGAATTATGCTTCCTCGTCCAGCCAGTCTTATGCCACATGGGATTGTTCCAGTCCTCACCAGCAGTGATTTGTTTCCGTGAATTATGCTTCCTCGTCCAGCCAGTCTTATGCCACATGGGATTGTTCCAGTCCTCACCAGCAGTGATTTGTTTCCGTGAATTATGCTTCCTCGTCCAGCCAGTCTTATGCCACATGGGATTGTTCCAGTCCTCACCAGCAGTGATTTGTTTCCGTGAATTATGCTTCCTCGTCCAGCCAGTCTTATGCCACATAGCATTGTTCCAGTCCTCACCAGCAGTGATTTGTTTCCGTGAATTATGCTTCCTCGTCCAGCCAGTCTTATGCCACATGGGATTGTTCCAGTCCTCACCAGCAGTGATTTGTTTCCGTGAATTATACTTCCTCGTCCAGCCAGTCTTAAATGTGTATCAGGAAATTGCCTGCGAGGTAAAAGGCATGACGAAACACTCACCACGTTATTCATTGAGTGTCAATAGGTCTAAAGCACTTTGAGACTTGTACAATATACTACATCAACCTCGTTGTGTATGAATGGGACCGTTATGTTTTCCTTTCAACAATCGGTAACATAATATTTATAGCATATGTGGTCCTGAATAAATTTGAGCCTCGCTAGTTTATTTGTATTCGTGCAATGAGCCGAGTCATAGAAAAGAACGACTATATCACAAAGCATGAACCTGCTATGGGTCAGCGATATGACCGGGCCGTCTCATTTTGCAGGCCTGAGTTCCCAGAGGAAATATGTGACCAGCCTTCTCCCATGTTATCAGACGACGGACTCAGGCGTCAAAGCCTCGTCCGACCGCGGTCCTAACATCAGCAGCGTATCCCAGCTGATTGGCTCATACAAACACGCGATCAAAGCAATAATTCAGTCGTCGTGAATACTGCCCGCTAACTGAATTAATTAAACAATACAAAATCAGTCATTAATCATTCATGAATACATATCACATTTGACGCTGCATGCATCGAATTGTTAAATCTTTACGGAAACGCTTTTAAATACCCCCTAATGAACCCCTGAAGAAAAGCTTATATTGGATTTTTAAAAAATTATTTCATCTTTATTCACAAAGTTCTTCTCAATTTATATCCAGCAGCCGGAAAGTGTCTTAAATCAGGAAGCTGTTTCTGCGGTTCAGATGCCATTGCACAAATAAGTCCCGTACCTTTTTTCACGAAGGAGATGGATAATTTCATCTCGTGCGTGTAAATTCTGCGCTAGGATGTAAACCAGAGGTTTCCTCTCAAGATTTTACGCTGTTGCAACAGAGGTCGTGCATCTGTGCGAATCAATCCTTAGTGTTTTTCGTAGTAAGTTTAGGTTACTGTGTAGTAAATCAAAGGCAAACCAATAGACATAAATATTATACAAGTATATGCACCAACAGCAAGCAGTAGTGATGAAGAAATACAACACTTTTACGACGAAATAGAAATGGCGATGGCTCAAATTGGATCACAAGAAATAAAGATAATACTTGGTGATTTTAATGCAAAAGTAGGAAAGGGAAAAATGGAGGATGTAGTGGGGAATTATGGTTTAGGTACAAGAAAAGAAAGAGGGGAAAATCTAATAGAATGGGCAAATATCAATGATATGATAATTGGAAACACATGGTTTAAACACCATAAAAGACGACTGTACACATGGATAAGCCCTGATAAGAAAATACGCAACCAAATTGATTACATACTAATTAATAAAAGATTTAGAAATGCTTTAATTAATGTAAAGACAATGCCTGGTGCTGACTGTAATAGTGATCATGTACCACTATGCGGACAAATAAAAGTAAGATTAAAGAGAGGGAACAAAATGGTTAAGAACATGAGACTTAATAAAGAGGTTCTGAAAGTAGATAAAGAAATGCAAGAACAATACAGATTGACTGTGAAAAATAGATACAATGCAATAACTAAAATACAGAGTATAGATGAACAATGGGAAATGTTAAGGGACTCCATTCATCAAACTAGCAAAGAAGTATTACCGGAGAGAGGCAAAATAGCTAGGAAAAAATGGATGAATGAAGATATCTTAAAACTGATGGACAAAAGAAAACAGAGTAAAAATGACAAACAAGAATACGCTAAGATAAATAAAGAAATAAAAGATAAATGTGGGAAGGCTAAAGAAAGTTGGTTAAACGAGCAATGCATAAAAATTGAATTAAATTCCATTAAATATACAAAAAATATGCACAGACAAATCAGTGAGCTTACAGGAAGAAAAATAAGAATAAATACAGGGTGTTTGAAATCAAAAACAGGAAAGATAATATTAGAGGAAGATGCTATAATGAAGAGGTGGAATGAGTATATAAGAGAATTATATGAAGGAGAAAGGGAAGAATTAACAGAAGATAGTAATTTAGAAGGCCCACCTATTCTGAAAGAAGAAGTCGCTGACGCTATGAAACGTATGAAGAAAGGCAAAACAGCTGGGCCAGATGAAATCACAATAGAAGAATTAGAAGTATTGGGAGAATTTAGAGTAGATATATTAACCAAAATATTGAATTATATTTACAGCAGTGGATATTTACCCAGTGATATGCTGAAATCTGTATTTATGGCTATACCAAAAAGACCAGGAGCAATTGATTGTGAAGATTTTCGTACAATTAACCTTATAAACCATATCACTAAGCTTCTACTCAGAATCATAATGAGAAGAACCAAAAAGAAAATAAAAATGGAAATTAGTGAAGAACAGTATGGATTTGTGGAAGGAAAGGGCACAAACAATGCAATTTATACATTACGGACACTAATAGAAAGGTCAATAGAGAAACAGAGAGACATATATTTGTGCTTCATTGATTATACTAAGGCATTTGATAAAGTAAAACATGATGAACTGATTAAAATGTTGGAAGATATCAACACTGATGGAAAAGATTTAAGAATAATAAAGAATATTTACTGGAACCAAGTAGCAGCAATTAAAATGGGAAATAAAGAGGGTAGTTACGAACAGATAAAGCTAGGAGTACGACAAGGGTGTGTCTTGTCACCAGATCTTTTCTTCCTGTATAGCGAAGTAATAATGAGAGAGATCAAAGAGATGCCAGGAATACTAGTTGGAGGTTATAATATAAATAATATACGCTATGCAGATGACACAGTATTGGTGGCGGATAATTCAACAGACCTACAACAATTATTAGACGTAGTAGTAACAGAGAGTGCAAGGAAAGGACTCTCCTTGAATATCAAAAAAACTATAACAATGGTATTATCAAAGAAAATGGTGACACCAAAATGTGACATAGAAATAGAAGAGAACATCCTTAACCAAGTTGATAATTTTAGATACCTAGGGGCATTTATAACATCAGATGGAAGATGTACAACAGAGATTAGGAGCAGAATAGGGCAGGCAAAAGCCGCATTTCAGAAAATTAAGAGTATCTTATGCAATAAGTCACTATCACTGAATGTAAGAAAGAGAGTGCTGAAATGCTATGTAGAACCAGTTTTGCTGTATGGCAGTGAATCTTGGAATGTAAATGAACAAATTAAGAAGAAATTAGAAGCAACAGAGATGTGGTTCCTGAGACGAATGTTGCGAATTCCTTGGACTGCCAGAGTAACTAACAACGACTGCCTGAAACAGGCTAACGAAACTAGAACATTATATACAACAATAAGACAGAGACAAACAGCTTTCCTCGGTCATGTGATGAGAAGAGAGGCATTGGAGAACATCGTAACAACTGGAAAGATCGAGGGGAAGAGAGGCAGAGGTAGACCAAGAGAAGTGATGCTGGATGGATTGAGACGGTGGCATGGAGGAATATCAGCAGCAGAGTTGATCCAGAAAACCAAAGACCGAGATCTATGGAGAGCCATGAACGCCTACGCCAGCTGGCACGGCACTTGATGATGATGACTTCAAAGTATCGCTATGAAGTTGTACACATATTTTTGTATTTAAGCTGATCGCAGGAAACTGTTTTATACTATTACAAATTCCAAAAAAAGAATAGTGCATGCATTGGGTTTGAGTAAACGGTCATTGCGTCGATGGGTGCAAGAATCTGGAATTAAACCACCACGCAATAACCAAACGGTAGGTAGAAAGGTTATTATAGACAGCTTTGACAAATGTCATAAGGTGAGCTATTATAAAAATGCTTTAAAAAGTCGCTTAAAAGTCGACAGGGTCGACTTCATTGCACCGGGTTCAATCCCATATGGCTCGGTCTCTTTCCGCAGCGCGGAAAGCATCGCACAAAGCACGAACTCCGCAGCTCTAGCGACGACCCACAGAAGTCTCCGAAAAATTTAACTCGTGAACCGAAGGATGCGGCGCGGAATCGAACCCACAGCCTTTGGAGCCCGAATCAAAAGGCCTGACCACTTCGCCACGGAGACTCCTAAAATAATAAAAATTTTGGATTTTATATCCAGGATTATCCAGCATTATAAAAATGCTGGATGCCAAAGAAACAGTGACTAAGAAACCTAAGGGTTTGGTTGAGAAAGAACAATAACATAGAGCTATCCAAAACAACTTTGTGGAAAATTATAAGGACATTATCTTCACTTTTAGAAAGTACAAGGGAGGTAGAAATATTCTTTGCGAGCAACCGCATTTAGGAGCCATGAGAAGCAGATATCTACGTGAAATAAGGGAAATGCGCAAAGAAAATTATGGCATAGTGTATTTGGATGAAATGTGGATCAATGCGCACCAAACAAGTGATAAGGAATGGCAATCAGTCGATGGACAGATAAAGCGATATGCGCCCAGTAGTATAGGACAGCTTTTGGTCATGGCCCATGCTGGTAATACGCATAATGGCTTACAACAGAATGCTGGGCTCGTGTTCGTATCAAAGCATACAGTCAATAGGGATTATCATAATAAGATGAATGGTAATGTATTTAGAGATTGGCTCGAGAATACTGTGCTTCCATCCTTAGATAGGCCGTCGTGTCCAATTATGGACAATGCATGATATCAATGTTGTTGCCCAAGAAGACAAAATACCTACAGCATCGAGCACAAAGGGAGCCATAAAGATATGGCTCCGAATGGAAAACATACCATTTCCAGAATGGTATTTCTAGCTAGAATTGTTGTCCCTTGTAAAACATACGCCAAAAAAGCAAGAAATATCAAATCGTCAAGTTGATAGAGGAGCATCGTCATGGTTGCTTGAGATTTCCGCCGTACCACTCTCATTTTAACCCTATAGAACTTGTGTGGGCTAAAATTAAAGGACAGGTGGCAGCTGACAATACTATATCCAAATTGTCTGACGTCAAGATACGTATCCAGTCCGCGCTATTAAATATTGATAAACGTTACTGGTAAAATGTGAGAACCATGTGTTGAAAGAGGAAGAGGACTATTGGAGAAAGGATGGATTGAATTTTATGCAACCGAGAGCAGTCACCAACCTACTGGAACGTCCGACACAGATTAAGGTCTGAGCAGATCGCAGACCTTAATCCGCGTGCACGCTTACTGGGATATTTTTACTCCAACCATTCAGACGAATTGCAGGCCCTAAACATTACAGCATCAGCACAATGTCAATGGCAACAGTTTGTATTCCACAGTGATGAATTTTCAATTCCGCAAGCCCTCAGCGGTGACAAACAACTGGTACAGAAAGAAGAAAAAAAAAACACTAAGCGCATTGAATACCAACAGAAGAGTAATATTGCGGTGGAAACTGATATATTGTGGCATAACAAGAAACGTGAGAGCAAACACGTTGTCAAATTAGTGGACATCACGCGTGCATACGAATCAATCTATAAACTACAATGAAAAGAGGACCAACATCTTGGTCGTTAAGAAGAAAGCCCACTACAGAGACACTGACAACTATTTTCATAGTGCAAAACAGGTAATCATGTTCCGTCTCTGAACAGTAAACAGCAGAGTAGACAATCTTTCACGAAGACTCAAAGACCCATGTGTACGTGTGAACAAACTACACACTGAACATATCCTTAAAAATGGACACATGATTACTAAATTGCGGTATCATTTCTGGTCACACCAAACGCACATTAACGCATAGCTATATGGAAGCTTTCACGAACTCAATATAAAAAGCTAAATGCATCCTAGTAACATGAATACGTGTGTACAATTATTAACCAGCAGTTGAAGAAACAAGAAGGAAATGAAAAATAAGGTAAGAAATATATTCCTTCTACTTTCCTGTCAATTTACACATTATTTACCCCATGCTTCTGTAAATTCTTTGTCTTTACTAATATTACACATTGCACCCCCTCTCGGGAGTCTCCGTGGTGAAGTGGTCAAGCCGTCTGACTCGGGCTCCGAAGATTGTATGTTCGATTCCTTCATTTCACGAGTGCATATTTTCGGAGACTTCCGAGGGTCGTCGCTGGAGCTACGGAGTCCGTGCTTTGTGCGACGCTTTCCGCCCTGCGGAAAGAGACTGGGCCATTCGGGATAAAAACCCGGTGCAATGCAGTCGACCCTGTCGACTTTTAAACTACTTTTTTATTGCACCCACTCCCATATGAATCTGGCTACGCCTTGTACTTGTGTCCTTACCAGAAATAACGTGGTTTACTGTAAGACTAGTTTGTTAGCGTGAATTCACAACATTTTCCCCAAAACATCAAAGAAATGTCGCCACTTTCGATGGTTTAAGATGCTTTTGGACCTATCAATGACATATTCCTTGGGTGGGGGTAAATATAAGACGGCAGGACAAATTTCATAAAGATGCAACAGACAGTTTTCAAAATAATTGATCGTGAATGACGGCATTCATTTCTGGACATACTATAGTCTTATCGTGCACTTGGAAAGAGAGATGTACACAACAATTAGCTTTTTTTGAAAAACATGGTTAAAGTGGTTAAAAGTGAAAAGTGGGCAGAGTTGTGTCAAAGAATAAGCACAGACAAGTCACTGAAATTGTTCTGGCGACTACATAAAAATATAAATGGGGTAGTCAAGAATAAGAGTGTTCTTGTCTTCCAAGGTACTGACCTTATCTGGCAGAGGTTTGACGAGAATAAGGACAAAGCCCTTTGTGAACGTTATCTAGAGCAGAGCAACCAAACAGACATGAGAGGCCGAAATGATGTCAAGGCGGTTACCTCAGATAGGTGTAACACCCTTTTCATGGCAGTTGAAGATAAAGTGACAATGAAAGAGATCAGAGATGTGCTTCGACGAATAAAAAGCAGCGCACCAGGCCAGATGGCTTAAGGTATGATGACATCAATAAATATACTTAAACGAGCTAGAACGAACGAACGAACGAACCAATGGACTTTATTTTCAAAGGGTAACAAATTGGACACGCAGGCCCGTCTTACATTCGGCCCTTCCAATCACTCATCTTTCGTTCATCAATAATGCATAATACATTCTCATCTCATCTCATCATGTTCCTCTTGTACGTTGCTATGTCGAGGTGAAGTATAAACATCGTGAGAGTGCCCGATTATGGGCTTCATATCTCGATATTCCCATGGACTCTGCTATTCCCTCCGTCTAACGTTTACGTGATCGGCCTCTTCCTCTGTTTCCATCTGGTCTGTACATCATTGCTTGGTGTGGTATGCTGTTGACTTGTAACCTACTTGCATGGCCAAACCGTTTGACTTTCTGCTTTCTAATAAAATCTAGCGCTGCTTTAACCCCCACTTTAGTCCTGATTTCTTCATTTCTGATCTTATCTCTTCTTGATACGTTGAGTATTCTTCCCAGGAAGCTCATTTTTGTTGTTGTGATTTTTCTTTTCTCTTTTTCTGTCATTGTCCAGGTTTGGCATTGGTAGCATAGAGTAATACATTCACTTAAATAAAACATTGTCAAATGAATGTTGTACACATAAACAATGCATATACCATGTTATGAGACACATACCCCAACCATCCACCCATCCCCCACCCAACCACACACACACACACCCAGGCACACACCCAGGCTCACATACATGCCCTACCCATCCACCCATCCCCACCCAGACATCCCTAGGGGAACTAGCAGATATGTACAACAGCACAGGGAGTGCTAGCATCAAGGAAGAGTAGTTACACATCTATCTGATTCCCTTGCCGAAGCCTGGCAAAGACCACACAACAATTCAGGGATATCGGGTAATAACCATGCAAAATACAATAGGCAAGTGCCAGAGAATTTAATTGCCAGGAAAATATCAAGTCAGCTAGAGAGGCAATGTTGTTTCCTACCCACCCTTTTGGAGGGTACCGTCCAAGATTTTGAGGATGCATACAACAGAGTACCATTGGATTTCTTAATGCTTCAGCTTTTTGAACTCAAGATAAGTCGATTTCTCCTTAGTTGGATCGCTGAAGCTCTCTTCGAACGGAAAGTAGCTTTAAGATGTGGCAGTTGGATCTGAACCAACAACAATATATCCAGGACTGCCACAAGTATCACCATTACCTCCGGTGCTGTTCAATGCCTACACTGTGAGAATTACCGGCGAGCAGATCAGAGGACCGAGGAGGACATTGTCATATGCCGACGAAGTGTATCGTCAGGGTAAGGATAGAGATCGAGTTGCTGTGGATCTACAATCAGAGCTAAATCGCATAAGCACTTGGTGTGTGGAATCTGGGGCAATGGTCAACCCAACAAAAGCAGCAATAACAGGGTTCTCTTTGAATAACCATATTGTCAACACTCCGACACCAACTGTAAATCTGGTTCAGAGACCGTGGAAAGAACCCAGGCAATGAACTACCTGGGGATACGTTCTGATCGAAGTCTTGCTCATCATAAGCACATAGACCGGGTGATAACATAGGTCAATCGAGGTTTGGCTGCGATGCGGGTGATCGCGGAGGCAAACTGTGAACAGCGCCATCTATGTCTCCTTTACGGGGGTCTGGTCCTGCCAGTTTTGGAGTATGTGATGGCGATCCTGACTATCAGCCGTAAGCAGGTGGAAAGGATACAGAACGAAGCGATGCGTATTATTCTTGGATTACAAGAGTTACAGTATGCAGGGCGATGCGCTACCTTTTTTTGATTTTCCAACCATTGAGGACAGAATACAAATTTGCAGAGCATGTGTCTACCTCAGAGTCAACGCAAACACACAACATTCACTGCACAGGCCTGTTCACTTGAGGTCTTAGAACTTGGGGAGGAGTGGGTTCGTATGCCAACATATTTCTGTACGTCCTTTTCAAATGCATCCAATTAGACAGAAAATGTAGACAAGAAAATCCGGCTGCTGTGGAGGCGGAAGTACAGGCTTTGATCTTCGAGAATTCTTTAGAGGGTCTGTCATTTACACAGATGGGTTGGTCGTTCGACGAGAGAGACATTCATCGGCCTTTACGGCTCAGGCCGAAGGAAGAATTGTGAATGAAGTGTCTGGTGCTTTTTCTTTGACCACAAGTAGCCTGACTATCGAAGTCATGATAGTAAGTAAAGCAATAACATGGCTCGAGACACAGACATTCACTAGGGCATGTTTCCTTAGCGATTTAATGAGCATGCTCAAGAAGATAGAGATGGGGTGGATTCGAAGAGAGTGGCTGTTGTCTCTGGAGCGGTCTCGACCGGCAAAGGTTAGTTTCATTTTCGTGCCAGGGCATACGGGTGTACGGGGAAATGAGCGAGCTGACAAGCTTGCAGATACGGCTACTGTGGAAGGCGGACGAGCCATGGACCAAGCCGACATTCTGAATGCTCTACAAGAAGTAAGACTTTTGCGATAACCAAGTGATGACTGTGAATCTACAACAATGGTCATACTGCGAGAACAGCAAATTAAAATAGGTGTGGCCAAACAAGAACACTATGCAGGAAGCCAAAGAAGATTAATAAACCACCATAGAACTGGTGTCGTCAGTTGCAACACGATGCGGGATTTACAAGGAGGGGATCCGAACACTTATAGACTGAAAGGTTTGATGTGCAATGAGGATGATTTATCGACTAAATAACTAAATATGCACAAATAAGTGTTTAGCATACATAAAATTCATTAATTTCACGAATACACGCCTGCTCCTGTATTAGTGTCCGATTGGGTTTCGCCGTACTTTATAATATTTGCGAACATACTGGCACGTTTACAATTGAGCCGCTATCTTTGCCAAGATGAACATACAAGATTTCGGAGTATTTATCTACATGAATCATCATTCTGTCTTACAGCTGTGAAATAAGATTACCGGATTTAATCAGTATGTTGTTGAACTGGCGCTGTGAGCGAATGTCATCCATTTTAATCTGTATTTTTCCCTATACCTTTAAAGAATTTCGGAAATGTACAGCTGGTGTTAAATGATCACTCACTTGTGGAATTTATGTAAACAGTACAATCGGGCAGGCAGCAGAGCGTCGTGTGACGATACAGCAGAGAGGTTCTCAACCCGTTTTTGCAAACAGTTGCTGAGAGTTTCCGGTGCCCGTCTTCCGCTCAGAAGCTACCGGAATCGGTCTCTGTATGTCTATGATATCACAGCTTCCCCCTCTCCAACTCTTGAGAGGTTATATTGGACCCATAGCCCTACTAGATAACGGCAGTAAGGTGAGGTCCCGCGTGCGAATTGCTCATGTTAATACTGCAACGACATCTGGAAATCGCAAAGAGTAGGTGGTAGGCTGATGGCCTTGACAAACGTATTTTGAAAGACAATCTACCGATGTTAAAATGGAGGCTGTTATCATAGATAGAATATGTCTAGAGGATGCAAACTGTATACACATGTATGCGGAAATTGGCACACTGATCCCATAATGTCTTGATGTTAAAATGCCCAGCGTCCTATTTGTTGGTCTTCCCTTGTCTCTTTTGTGTGCGTGTGTATATGTGTTCATGTGTGTATGTGCGTGTGTATGTTTACGACTCTGGTGATCGAGTGAGATGGCAAATCATGACCGCCCACGCTTACTGGCATGGCACATGATGGATGGATGGTGTATGTTCGTGTATGTATGTGTGTGCATGCGCGTGTATGTGCGTGTATGTGTTTGCATGTGTGTATGTGCATGTATGTGTGTATGTGTATGTACGTGTGCGTATGTTTGTTTATGTGTGTGTGCATATGTGTATATGAGTGTAGGTATGTGTGTATGTTTATTTGTTTGTGTGTACGAGTGTGTATGTGTATGTGTGTATGTGTGTAAGTATGTGTATGTGTGTATGTATGTGTGTATGTGTGGGTATGTGTGTATGTGTGTATGCATATGTGTGTATGTGTGTATGTGCTTGTGTATGTATATGTGTATGTGTGTGTAAGTTCGTGTATGTATGTGTTCATGTAGTGTATACGAGTGAGTGTGTATTTGTATGTTATTGAATGTGTGCATAACTGTGAGAGTTTGTGCAAATGATTATAAGTGTATGTATGCAGAAATGTATGTGTGCGTGTGTGTTTATGAATGTGCATGTGTATGTGTCTCTGCCTGACCTGACTCATAACATGGTAATATGTATTGTTTATGTTTACAACATCCAATTGACAATGTTGTTTTCCTATGTGAATGTAACATGCACAATTGATGAAGGAAAGATGAGTGATTGGAAGCACCGAATGAAAGACTGGCCTGTGTGCCCAATTTGTAATCCTTTGAAAATAAAGTTTGTTCGTTCGTTCATTCATTCTTTTCCACTCCAACTTTTCGGATGTGACGACATACTCATGCTTTCCTATTCTGATGAAATGCCAAGAGTATGGTGATTGTCCACTTCTGATGCGCGTAACTAGTCTTCTTTCTGAGTTTACTGCACTTGTACAATATGCATGTGAATTCATTCGTGCATGGATAGAAACAGTACAATGCTGAAATGTCAAGCAGTTAATACATTTATGTCGATATTCCAGATTACACATAATGACTAGTTACCAAACTGATAAACACATTATATTGTACACTTACTGAACAGTTAACATACGTATTCTATTGTACACATAATTGCTAGTCCATAATTTGATAGAAACTGTCCTTTTACAAATAATTAATAATTTAAAGGCTGAAAGACAACTGTCATTGCAGAAATATTGAGTGGTTAATGACTAGTAATAATCTTTAATAACCTTAACTGTACATACCACGAACGTTAAATGAATTGATAGATACTTTATATTGTATAACTATTGTACCCTTAATAAATGATAAATACGATCATTATAAATACACTAAACAAATAATATAAGATAGAAGCTTTCATTGTACAATATACTAAAAATATTAGTAGACTCGTGAACATTGATAAACAATGTTAAAACGCAATAGGATCATCTTCATTGCATCGGAACTTATCCCATATAGTTTGGTCTCTCTCCACAAAAACAAAACAAAACCTCCGTACACTAAATCAAATTGTGTTTATCAGTTATATTGTGAGAGCTACATATAAGGTAGAATAGAAAGTAGATTATCTGATCGAGTAAATTATCACATACCAGTAGGAGTGGAACAGAGAGAGAGGCAATTTTCTAGAAAGATCGTTGAAATGAAGACTCAGATATGAGGATGTAGGCGGCTGCAGCCATACACGCCTTGTATAAGGTGGATATACGCTCCCGAAAATATCCCTAACAAAATAGTTCTATCATATTGGTTCATGAATAACCGGGAGTCTCTCGGATTGTGCTAACATCATGCACTGAGCTGAGTGACTAATGATGTCACCTACGAAACAGGAGACTGAAGCAATCATTCAGGTGTCCTGAATACTGTCCGCTAACCGAACTAATCGATCAATAAAAAATCAATCAGCCAATCATTCTTGAATACGTAGTCACCGATGACACTCCTGTCGTTATGCTGTTAAATGTTAACAGAAATGAGTTAAATACCTCCTGATGAACCCAACCCAGCCCCTAAAGAGGCGCCTCTATTAGATAAAACATACATTTATTTCATCTTTATTTAAATAATTGTTCTCAATTTATATCCAAGGGTCGGACAGTACCTTCAATCAGGAAGAAGTTTCTGTGCTTCAGAATCTATTGACATGCTCTGCACAAATAAATGAACGTAGAACTCTTGAAATAGATTCGAAGGTTAAGTTGAAACCGTTTGGATACGTCATTTCTGAGTCTTCCTGAACTAGAGGATTTGAAGATAACTAAGGATATAAGAATATTTTCAAAACTACGTCGTATGTTAACAAAATAAAATAAAACATACACATACACAAACAATGACCCGCCGTTTTATATTGTCTTTACTGTATTGTAATGTTATTTGTTTGTCTTCTCAATTACTATGTTTCTATTACTATTATGTGCAATTACACATTAATTTCTCGAACACACTTGTGCACGTGTATGCGTTCCTAATTGGGTATCGGTATATTTTCTATTTGCCAAAACCATTGAAAAACCTATTCGTGATCCACAGTTGCATAGTGGCTAGTATTTTGCAAACAGGCTCGGCAGACATGTTTTCGAACCCTCTGTAGAATAGGATTTTGTTAGTAGACTATGTTTCCACGTTGATACGGTCTAGCATGGGTATCAGGAAAATTCCCTGTATGCATGTGAACTGTCCCGGATAGTAAACGGAATAGCTGATACCCAACACTTTATCCATCGAGTATCCATAGGTTCAAACAATATGAGGTAAGCACAATATACTAAATCAGCCTCATGACTTGGTCCTTTTCTGACTCACTACTTAAAATATCACGCAACATAATATTTATATTGGGTTCTGAAAACTGAAAGTCACACAGGTTTTTCTAACCTCGGCCACTGAACTGAGAAGCACCTACACAAAAAGAGGAGATCAAAGAAAATGATTCAATCGCCATGAATACTGTCCGTTAACCAAATTATCAATTAATAAAAATACAATCAATCACTCAATAATTCTTACATACTTAACATATCTGAGGATTTTGACGTCATATTGTTAGATCACAACAAAAACACATTTAAATATCGCCTAATGAAACCAGCTCCTAAACGATCCTATATTGGATTTTAAAAAAAAACAATTTTATTCTATCTTTATTGAAATAATTCTTCTCAATGTATATCCAACAACCGGAAATTGTCTTAAATCAGGAAGAAATGCATGTGCTCCAGAAGTCATTGACATGGTGTGCACAAATAAATGTTCAGCATACAAAAGAAATGCATTAATTTAATGAACACACGCGTGCTCCTGTATCTGTGTCAAATTGGGGTGGCCGTGTATTTTATATTTGCCCACACTACTGGCCCGTTTAGGATTAAGCGGCTAGCTATGCCCTGGCTAATCAAACATGAACATACGAGGTGTAAGATTATTTACCTACATGAATCATTATTCTGCTGTCTGCTGTAAAATAAGTTTACGGGAGTTAATCAGTATGATTTCGTATTACTGCCGCGAGCGAATGTCGCCCACATTAATCTTTATTCTTCACTATCGCTTTGAAAGAATGTCGGAAATGCGCATTCTGGAGTTAAATGATCGCTCACTTGTGGAATTTACTTAAAAATGCATACGGGCAGGCAGTGAAGCGCATGTTGCACGTGTGGCGATACAGAGATGTTTTCATTTTGCACGTGTGGCGATACAGAGATGTTTTCATTTTGCTCGTGTGGCGATACAGAGATGTTTTCAATCTCTTATGCTTCCTCCGAAGTCGGAGAGTGTCTGCCTGTACGGCGAGGAACCACCAGTCTGCACACCAATAAGCCAGACATGGGACAACGGATACTCACGCAAAACTCAGGTCCTGTATGACATCACACTGATGTTGGACAACAGGATGCCTTCATCCGACATACAGGACTTCGCGTTGGAGCTCAAGCCAACGAACACAAGCAAGCAAGCAATCTCTTATGCAAACCGTAGCTGAATGGTTACGATGCCGTCTCCCGCTCAGAAGCTCAAGTCTCAGTCTCAGCATATAACTTCGAAATTGTTCCAGCCACTGGTATCTAATTATATCACACACACACAAACACACACACACACACAAGCACGTGCGCGCGCGCGCACACACACACACACACATCCATACCACTCTTGGGAGATTATATCAGATCATTCATTGGCACCTTTCCGTCTTGACAGACGATAGTTTGGTACATTGTGCTTCAAAAAGGCTTAATAACTATGACCCAAGGCGGTGGCGAGTGTGGCTGGTAAGGCCAATTCTTGCTGCAAATGTTTGCCCACAGTAGGTGCATGTGAAAACATGGTCATTTCCACCATTTTGCACCATCTTACGTCTCTCACGCTCTGTGTGTGCTTTATCTGCAATCATTTTCTCCTTTGTCTTTATTCCATTTCTGATAGTTGCCCTCCATGCAACACGTTCAGCGGCGACGTGTTCCCATTGTGCATTATCAATGCCTGTATCAATCATGTCCCGCTTACACACATCTTTGTATCGTAGTAGAGGCCGACCCTGAGTCGTTTCTGTTTCCTATACCATATTGCCCTACTATCTGCTTATATGAATTTTTTTCCACCTTTTGCGTTCATGTCTCCCATGACAATTGTCCTAATTGACTCAGAACTCTGATGATTTTACAACTTTCAGTGTTTATTGCAGGTCTTCATAATATTCTTCTAACTGTTCATCACTATAATCAGTTGTTAGAGCATATGTCTGAAGAATTACTATGTTTAACGGTCTTGCCTTAATTTTGAGAAGTATCGTCCTATATATGAGTCCAGAATCCACTAATATTTTTTCTAAATTTTGTTCCACTAAAATGCCTACTCCTCTCGCGTGATGATCTCCTCCTGATTTAATGATATGTAATCTTCTCTCCTTATACAACTCGTATCTGTCCATCTGGTTTCAGATAGCCTAAAATATCTAAATGCGTGGTTTTTTGCTTCGGCAATAAGGTTATCAAACTTCATTGCTTGATATAGTGTGCATACTTTCCACATACTAGTTCTTAGACTTCTCCTTCTACTTTTCATGTAGGTATTGTCAGAATGCAAGCTTTCAAAAGAATGTGGGATGCATTCGTCATTATGCACTTACTTATTCACGAAAGGAGTTGTCTCTCCCTGTAAATATTTACAACCGGCTCATCTCTATGGGGCCAAGAATTACCCGTATCGCTGTTTTCTTATTGTTGAATTACCATTGCTGTCTTTGGGATATTGCGTGGTGAGGTCCCAACCTCTTCCACGATGGCCAGCCATGTTCACTATCGTGTCCTGAACACGCCTTATGTGTGCCACACACTCTGCTGTTTCGCTTCCGAAGCCGTTAATCTATTTAGATTCATCCGTCTTCTTCATCGTCCTAGTCTTTATGATCTAGGGATGGACATTCCCTTAGTAGGATATTCCTCTACTTCACTCATGTAGTTTAGCCAGTCAGCCAAGCTGTTGCGCGTGGTGTGGTCACCACTGTACACAAGCGGTATTCGTGAAGCCATACATGAGGTAAAGAGATGGGAACCAAATGGGATCCTGTTCTATCCCTTAAGATATGGCTGCCATTCACCAGGAGGCGCTATGCCTCTCTCTACTCTGTATTCAAATAACCGACTCTGTGGCGAAGAGTTTACAGAGTTTACCCTCATTTCATTCAGTGGGGTTGAAAGTATGGAGCCGTGAATTCTAAGATCGTTGATAAGGCCTAATTTAGCTCGAAATGTTCTTTGACAATGTGGGCAAAGAATGCTTGACGTTCCAGGAGGAGAATCTCCTCCAGTGGTTTTTCTGCCGAATCTCTTCTTCACAGCTCTTGCAGTCATGGTTGCTTCACAAGTGACTGCACGCTTGCATAATGATGTGCGCCACGAATTACAGTCTTTGGCAGCAGACTCCAAGGTCAAGATGAATTCCAAAAGCTTTCATTGAAATTTTCAGTGTCTTTAAAGTGTTTCCTCGGGTCGCCTTGGGAGCGTTTACCACAATGCAGCTTGCCGTAAAAAAAATATCGTTTAGGGAGCCTGTGACGATTCCTCACTTCTACGTTGTATGCATCTGGTATTTTTGTAGATCAAAACGAAGTGGCTTTGGTCCTCGGGTAAAAGCTAAGTGACCAGCCCAGAGAATCTGATTCTTCATTAGTAGAGTGTGGACACTGGGCATGGAGGCTCTTTCTAGAACGTCAGTGACTGGGATCTTGTTTTGCCATTTAATCCTCAATAGCTTCATAAATCAGACTGTGTGGATGTGGTTTAATTTCCTAGCGTGTCGCTGATAAACAGTCAAGGTGTCACAAGTATATAGCAGTGTGGATAATACAACTGCTTTATAGACTTTCAGCTTTGTTTGCTAACTTATTGCATTTCTGTCAAATACATTCTTGTACAGTCTGCCAAAGGCCGCGCTGGCCTTGGAGATTCTTGCATTCACCTCGTCATCAATTGTGGCAGCTTGTGACACAGTGCTGCCAATATAGATGAATTTGTCCACAACACTTAATCTATGATAGATACCAGATGCATACAATGTAGAATTGAGGAAGCCCATAAGCGGGCACTCTCCCGCTGTTTATACTTCACCTCTACACCTCAAGGTACAAGAGGAACAAGATGAGATGAGATGATAAGACTTAGTCTCTGACAATTCACCTTAATATTCGGCACGGTGTGATTATTACCTGGCGCTGGCTGGTACATAACTAGTCTTCTCCATGTTGAAGCCTATATTGAGCCCAAAGTTGGCACAGGCATATGAGAAAGCTGAAATATTGTGTTGCATGTCTGCCTCTGAGTTGGCATATAGAGCGCAATCATCAGCAAACAGGAGCTCTCTGACGGTGTCGCTGTTAGTTTTGGTATTATCTTCCAACCTTCTGCGATTGAACAACTTTCCATCCATGCGGTAGTTGATGTCTATTCCAATGTCGTTGTTCAGTCAAGAGTCCCGCATGTGCCGAAGTTTCTTATGCACTGCTCTCCGAATGTTATTGAAGGCATCTTTTTATGTTGACTTCGGGTCATTCAAATATGTTTTGCGGAGAAGATGTTTTTCGGCCAGCAATTGGGTGGTGTCTTCGGAATTTTTATCAAACCAGTCTTTATGCTTTCGGAAGACTGGGCCCAGGATTTAAATAGCAGTGTTGTAAATCATGAGCTTTAGGGCTCTCCACTCTGTTTCTGCATCCTGTTTAGCTGCAGCATTGGGCATTAGGCGGCCTTCCAGCATATTCTCAAACGACAGCAGAGTTTTGTTGTTGTTGTTTTTTTTTTTTTTTTTTTTTTTTGCTGTTTAAGCTGGTGACATTGAGTTTGTTGGTTTTTTTGTTTTTTTTAAATTTTTTTTGTTACCCCTTGAGAACGCCGTGGTGAATTGATGTGCATGTGTATTTTCGAGATAATGAGACGATGGTCTGTC
>OY992878.1:35308373-35325873 GCA_963921405.1 Cepaea hortensis
AACATTTAAGTCAGTGGTGGACAATTTTCTTAGAAATAACATCTCAGATAGTTACAATATAAAATGACACAAAGTAGTGCAGCTTTACATAACAGATTTACGACACATACAGGACGTTGCGGCGATTAGCCTTCATCAGCAAACAAACACATTCACAAACACAACATATAGTCAAGATCTCCTGTGACTACATCAAAAGGTGACGACAGGACGAGAAGAACAAACGGATGAAAAAAATGAAAGCAATGGAGAGAAAATTAGAATTGAAAAAAAAAATGTTCATACTTACCTCACAGCTCCGATACGTGAGTAACCTGATAGTTACAATGACATTGTAGAAAATCTTCTTCTGAAGTATGAGTCTTGGCAAACTGTGGAGCTTTCAGTGATGAGCATGGTGAACGATTTCACCGGGACATTGTTGCTACGGAGACAAGGTATCAAGGTAATTGGAACTCTTCAATGCTTGCCGATTACTGTTGGACTATGACAATAGACACTTCATTGATTGACTACAAGAAGCAAGCAAAGAGAACTCGAACAGCGACTGAATAATGACAACATAGGTTCAAATGTGCCTTTTAAAACATTATAACATTATATGCGAACTTTAAATAATGTTTTTATTCTTTCTATCAGGTTATTTCGAAATATCAATTAATTGAGTATGTAACTACCTTCTTTAAAATGCTAAAGTAGAAAGATTAACTGTTCACACCAGACAATTAAATGAGTATACATTATATTGGTGGTTTGAGACGTTTTAGACTCAAGTGTCACCGTCTAGGACTCAGGAATATCCGTATTATATATTGGAACTGTGCCAGTGTAAAACAACGGGGCTATATTTTAGAAACCCTAGTTTACAGGAACGACATTGTAGCACTCCAGGAGACGAGACTGGGCGATCAGCTACTCCGAATTGCCGGCTTCAAATGTTTCTACAACAGACGACATCTGGGAATGGCGATTCTCGTTCGCGACAGCATGGTGGCGTCAGAGCTAGACATGTCCAGTTGGGACAGTGACGATATACAAATACAGTCGTTGAGAGTTCATTCCAGTATACCATTCGTGTTGGTTAATGATTATGCCCGCAATGGGAGTATGGACGTCCAGAAGTGGCAGTGCTTAAGTGGCATATTAGGCCACGAGAGAAATGTTATTTTCTGTGGTGACTTCAACGCTAAAGGCAGATCATGGGGAAACATTTCCTGCAATACACAGGGGGAGGAGCTCGAGACTGCACTTGAAACCATTGACTTGGTTTGTATCAACAGTGGCCGTACACCAGGACAGCAAGCCGTCCAGGCGATGAGGACAGTGCTATTGATCTGGCGCAAGTTTCACCTTCACTCACTACAGTGTGCAGATGGGGTGTCCTAGGACACCACGGCAGCGACCACCACCCTTGCATCATATTGGTGGAGAAAGGCAGAACCAGGCAGCACAAGCTAGAAGTAAAGACTTTCTAGTATGACAGTACAGGGCAAGATGTGGTGAGTAAAATAAGACGTGACAAGCGCAGAAAGTTTCAGGGCAGGAAGCAGGGAGCAGCCACCGTGGTGGAATTTCGAGGTGGAGAAGGCTTGGGTGGATAAGCGTAGTGCTGTAAGGAGATGGCAAAATGCCAAGAAGAACAGAGCTGGTCATCCTAGTCCCTGCATGCACTTAGAAAGAGAGATGCACACAAAAGTAAGCTATTTCAAGAAACTGGTCAAGGTGGTTAAATGCGAAAAATGGGCAGAGGTGTGTCAAAAAGTAAGCACAGACAAGTCACTGAAATTGTTCTGGCGACTACATAAAAGCATGAGTGGTGTAGTCAAGAATAAGAGCATTTCTGACTTCCAAGGTGCTGACCTCATCTGGCAGAGGACTGACGAGGACAAGGGCAAAGCCCTCTTTGAACGCTATCTTGAGCAGAGCAACCAGGCAGACATGGGAGGCCGAAATCTGGCCAAGGAGGTCACCTCAGACAGATGCAAGGCCCAGAACACTTCGGATGAAGACACAGTGACAGTGAAAGAAATCAAGGCTGTACTTCGACGATCAAAAAACAGCGCTCCAGGTCCTGATGGCATAAGATACGACGACATCAATAAGTGTACCGATAATGAGCTAGAGAAACTAGCAGACATGTACAACAACAGTATAGTGAGTGCTAGCATCAAGGAGGAATGGTTACACAGCTATCTGATTCCCTTGCCGAAGCCTGACAAAGACCATAAAAAAATTCAGGGATATCGAATTATAACCATGCAGAATACAATAGGCAAGCTGCTGGAGAAGGTAATTGCCAGGAAGATATCAAGCCAGCTAGAGGGGCAAGGTGTTTTCCCACCTACCCTGGGTGAGTACCGTCCAAAAAGAGAAACCTAGACCAATGCAGCAGTCTTTGCCCATGATGTCTATGAAGGTTTCCACTCAGGTATTGAAACCTTTGCTGCAGCTATTGATCTTGAGGACGCATACAACAGAGTACCATTGGATTTTTTAATGTTTCAGCTTCTTGAACTAAAAGTAAGTCCATTCCTCCTTAGTTGGATCGCTGCAGCCCTCTTCCAACGGAAAGTAGTTTTTAGATGTGTCAGTTGGACTTCGGAACCAACAACAATATATCCTGGCCTACCACAGGGATCACCATTATCTCCGGTACTGTTCAACGCCTACACAGTGAGAGTCACCAGTGAGCAGATCACTGGACCTGGCAGGACGCATGTTTTACCACAGGACCTGATGTTTTAGTGTATCGTCAGGGTAAGGATAGAGAGCAGGTTGCTGTGGAACTACAAACCGAACTCAATCGCATAAGTACTTGGTGTGATGAGGCTGGGGCAATGGTCAACCCAACAAAGGCAACAGTGACTTGGTTCTCGTTGAATAATCATATTGTCAACACTCCAACACCAACTGTAATGCTGTGTTCAGAGACGGTGGAAAGAACGCAGGCAATGAATTACCTAGGGATACGGTTTGATCGAAGCCTTGCTTATAATGTGCACATAGACCAGGTGATAACAAAGGCCAAGCGGGGTTTGGCTGCGATGCGGGTGATGGCGGCAGCAAACTGTGAACAGCGCCTCTATGTCTTCTGTACGAGGGGCTGGTCATGTCTGTTTTGAGTATGCAATGGCAATCCTGACTCTCAGCCATAAGCAGATAGAAAGGATGGAAAGGATACAGAATGAAGCTATGCGCATTATTCTTGGATGTACAAGAGATACAGCATGCAGGGCGATGCGCTACCTTCTTGATTTTCCAACCATTGAAGAGAGAATACAAGTTTGCAGGGCACGCGCCTACCTCAGAGTTTACGCAAACACACAACATCCACTGCATAGTGAAATTAGGAAGGTGAAGGGCAGCAGGTTAAAAAGAGGACGGTCGTGGATGGGTCAAGCCGAAGACATTCTTCAACAGGTGTGTTCACTTGAGGACTTAGAACCTGGCGAGGAGTGGGTGCAAGTGCCAACAGACTTCTGGACATCCTTTTCAGTTTGCATCCACCTAGATAGGAAATGCAGACAAGAAAATCCGGCTGCTGTGGAGGCTGAAGTACAAGCGTTGATTTTCGAGAATTCGCTAGACAGTGACGCGGTCATCTACACAGATGGGTCGGTCGTCCGGCATGTGAGAAGCTCATGGGCCTTTACAGCTCGGGCCGGAGGGAGAATTGTGAAGGAGGACTCTCGTGCTTTCACTGAAACCACAAGTAGCCTGACCATGGAAGTCATGGCAGTAAGTAAAGCAATAACATGGCTCGAGACACAGACATTCACTAGGGCTTGTTTCCTTAGCGACTCAATGAACATGATCAAGAGGATAGAGGAGGGGTCGATCCTAAGAGAATGGTTGCTGCCTCTGGAGCGGTCTCGGCTGGCAAAGATTAGTTTCATCTTCGTGCCAGGGCATGCGGGAGTACAAGGAAATGAGCGGGCTGACAAGCTCGCAGGTGAGGCTACTGTGGAGGGCGGACGCGCCATGGACCAGGCTGACATTCTGAATGCTCTACGAGAAGTAAGACTTTTGCGAGAACCAAGTGATGACTGTGAATCTACAACAATGGCCAGACTGCTAGAGCAGCAAATTAAAAGAGGGGTGGCCAAACAAGAACACTACGCAGGAAGCCAAAGAAGATTGATAAACCAACACAGAACTAGCGTCGTTAGCCGCTACACGCTGCGGGATTTGCTGAGGAGGGGATCCGAGCACTTATGGACTGAATGGTTCGAGGTGCAATGAGGATGATCTGTCGACTAACTACCTAACTAACTAACTAACATTATTTGTATATTTTTTTTCCCCCGAATATTCTTTACAGGGCATCGCTGTCAACACCGGCATTTTACTGCTGTTGTTGATTTCTTGGCAAGATTACGCTCAGTAGTTTGCCATTGCTTTCTGAGCGGCCAGCTCACTTATCCCATAAGTCACCAACGCGGCGAGAACTGCTACCAATTCTCGCGCGCTGCGTGGCGCTCCTTGAATAAACGGGATTGCGGAGAAAGTCGTTTAAATTCTCGGCCAGGGAGACCGGCTTATTTTTATTACCGTAATGTAAATTCCTCATTAAAGAAAAACCAGAGTCACTTGGTAAATTTCATTATGATATTTGAAATAAGCTTGTCAAAATCAATCAGACATGGGGTATTTAAATTCTGATACAAATCACTTTTAAAAATATGTTGAGTAGTGTACCCCGTGAACAATTGGAAATCACAAAGTAAGGTCGCTGCATTGACAAAATCAGTAGTGAAGAGAACCAACAAACGGTTAATTAGAGCCATTCATCTTGGATGGAATCTGTGTGGAGAAAACACACCTTACACACAAGTACTCTGAGGTCTGACACGCTGACCGCTGGGGTGCATAAACTGATGCGAAACACTCTATCTTAAAAAAGTTACGAAGATTAAGAAGGAACCGTTTATATGCCTCACTTCTGATTCACCATGAAATAGAGGATTAAAAATAATTAAGAATTTAAAGATATGTTGAAAACTACGCCGTAAGTTAACGCACATTTATTTAAAATACATATACACACAAACAATGACCTGTCATTTTCATATTTACTTTATTCTGTTGTAATGTTATTTATTTCTCTTCTCAATTTATATCCAACAGCCGGAAAGTGTCTCCAATCAGGAAGAAGTGTATGTGATTCAGAAGCCATTGACATGCTGCACAAATACATATTACGCGTACAAAAAACAATATGCATTAATTTCACGAACACACGCGTGCTCCTGTATTTGTGCCAAATTGGATTTTGCCTTGTATTTTCCAATATTTGCCAATATTACTGGTTCCTTTTGGACTGTGCAGCAAGCTTTGCCCTGGCTAAACAAAGCTGAACATACATGGTTTAAGATTATTTACCTAAATGAATAATTTTTCTTTATTGTTGTGAAATACGAGTTAATCAGTATGCTGTCGTATTGCTGCTGTAAGCGAATGTCATCCATATTAATCTTCATTCTTCCATATAGCTTTGAAAGAATTTCGGAAATGCGCATCTGGAGTTAAATGATCGCTCACTTGTGGAAAAAAAAAAGCAACCGGACAGGCAGCGGAGCCCATTTTGTTGATGTGTGGCTATGCAGCGGAGAGGGTTTCACACCTTGTTTTACAAACCGTGTTACAATTAGAGTTACAAACAGTGTTACAAACCGTGGCTGAGTGGTAGCGGTGATCGTTTCAGGCTCAGAAGCTACCGGGTTTGATCTCCCTATCCCCCAAACGTTTTGGAGGTTATATCGAAATTCATAACATTCTCAGATAAGTGCAGAAAGGGACGTCCGGTGTGCAAGTTGTTTATGCTAATAATCCAACGACAACTGGAAATAGCTGGCTTTGGCAAAATAGTTATGAAAGAAAACCTACCAAAGAGCAAACAGATCGCATTACCTTAGATGGAAACTGTCTACTGGCCGCAAACCTTAGACAAAAGCATGTCGCAGTCGGACACACCCAATTTTGAGGAGCATAACTACGTGTGACGAGATCTCATTGAAAGATAAACGAAGAAGGAAAGTAAACTGATTTTCTGCCACACACGTCGATCTCGAGGAGATAATCAGTATGGTGAGAAAATTCTAGGATAATTCAGTATTTAAGGATATTTTTCTGAATTATGCCATATGTTTGAAAACAATCATTCAATGACCCGTTAGTTTGGTAGTTACAGCGTCCTGTGAGGATGTTGTTTTAACTGACCTGTGAACTTGGATCACTCACGCTCACTAACCCCGTTAGCCTTCGAGCATGAGTCGTAGAGATGTCATGATGGATATTTTTCTGAATTATGCCAAATGTTTGAAAACAATCATTCAATGACCCGTTAGTTTGGTAGTTACAGCATCCTGTGAGGATGTTGTTTTAACTGACCTGTGAACTTGGATCACTCACGCTCACTAACCCCGTTAGCCTTCGAGCATGAGTCGTAGAGATGTCATGATGGGGGTATCAGCAGAGACCGCTGCTTTCTGTCCTCAGCAACGAACAAAACTGTGAAAATCCTACACTCTTTACACTCCTTAATTATAGCAGTCTATTATTTTCTCTGCCGACCTCCCTGGTTAAGGCGTTACACGACTTTCTCCATAATCCCGTATACTCTCGTGAGTAACGTTACGTTGCGCGAGAATCGGTAGCGGTTCTCTCCGCATCGGCAACTTAAGGGTATGGAGCCGGTCGCTCAGAAAGCAATGGCACACTACTGAGCGTAATCTTGCCAAGAAATCAACAATCAGCTGAAAGATGCTGATGTTGACAGCGATATCATGTAAAGGATATGCGAACAAAAAACAAAAAAATAAAAGTATTTTCTCTGCCTTCCTCGCCTCTGTTTGCCTTTAATTGTCTGCCCCCTGTAGGAAACAGGTACCAAAGTACCTCTTCCATGGGGTATTATGTTGCAGGGCTCTCCTTACCCACTGCCATGACCCAAATTATAGTCAATTGGGGAGTGATGGTATATTGAAATATAATAACGCCTAAGAGTGTGGGGAGTGATGGTATATTGAAATATAGTCACGCCTACGAGTGTGGGGAGTCATGGCATATTGAAATATAGTCACGCCTAAGAGTGTGGGGGAGTGATGGTATATTGAAATATAGTCACACCTAAGAGTGTGGGGAGTCATGGCATATTGAAATATAGTCACGCCTAAGAGTGTGGGGGAGTGATGGTATATTGAAATATAGTCACGCCTAAGAGTGTGGGGGAGTGATGGTATATTGAAATATAGTCACGCCTAAGAGTGTGGGGGAGTGATGGTATATTGAAATATAGTCACGCCTAAGAGTGTGGGGGAGTCATGGCATATTGAAATATAGTCACGCCTAAGAGTGTGGGGGAGTCATGGCATATTGAAATATAGTCACGCCTAAGAGTGTGGGGGAGTCATGGCATATTGAAATATAGTCACGCCTAGAAGAGTGAAAGACGTGGATCAATGATCCGCGTGGCGCACGCCGAGAGTCACCGAAACAGAAACAAGTTCGGTGAAGATGACTGGACATTATTCGTTCTATGGTCGTGGTTCTGCGTGGACACACCACATTGGGAAGTGGGCCATGACCAGTTATATACGCCGCCAGTGTTAGTAGTTTAGTTAGCTATAGTTACGAGCGAACGTTAATGTGATTGCCATTAATTGTATGATGGATACATAATATTTGTGGAACGCTAGTGATTAAACATACAAACATGAACTCGTCTCGTAAAGTGATTTAGTTGAAGTCATGGACGTGTGGATAAGATAATCCTTTGGTCTAATCGTAGACCAATACTTATTATGGTTAACGAGCCAGTATTGATTCAGCTGCATCTGATCTCTGAAATGAGATGCATAGCACAATTCGTCCACTGAAATACCCCTACAACATTTCACCTAACCATCAGCAACGTCGTCTATGGCACCCTCCCCAAGCCCAGAAACCCGTGGGGTGTGCAAGATTGGCATTGGAACTTCACATAGGCAGTAAGGCATATTAAAACGTAACCAGGGAATGATTCAGCACACTACGTACAGACCTGTCGGGATTTTTCCAACGTTAGTAACTTTTTCTTCCTAGGTTTATAGTACTTCATTGTCAACACAGTCCAATTTGATGCCCTTGACTGAGAGAGAGAGAGAGAGAGAGAGAGAGAGAGAGGGGGGGGTAGAGAGAGAGTGGAGGGGGGGTTGTAAAAACAGTAAGTATGTGTAATAACAACCAACTAGGTCTATACATTTGCATTAAATACTCTACCAGATAGGTGCTCCATCATGCATTGTTACTTTGTGCTTTTGTTAGTAGGTTTTCTCATTTTAAAATCCACTCTGAACAACGACCTATTTGATGTTGTTCCGATTTCTAACTCAATCAATCATCAATCAATCAATCAATCATGTGCCATGCCAGAAAGCGTGGGCGGCCATGACTCGCCATTTTACTCGATCACCAGAGTCGTGGATCCAGGTATTTTCCTCTATGTCTTCCTCTTGGTCTGTTCCTTTCGATCTTGCCAGTTGTCACCAAGTTTTCCAATCCATTTCTTCTCATAACATGTCCAAATATTTTTGACTGTCTACGTCTAATTTCTCTAATGATTTCTAACTGGGAGGGCTTTTAAATGCCGCAATGCGCATATAGACCTCCCTAGTTCTGTGTCGGGTATGTGGTGCCAGACCCACCATAAACCAATCGGCACGTTGTGGGTGGTGTGGACAGTATCAAGCCGTGCCCCGCTACCTACCAAGATATTTCCTCGTATCCATTTCATACATCGAGTATGTGGTGCCAGACCCACCATAAACCAATCAGCACGTTGTGGGAGGTGTGGATAGTATCACGCCGTGCGCCCCTACCTACCAAGACATTTCCTCGTATCCATTTTAGGCTGGGTTCCATGTACATGTTAAATACCCGCCCTTTTGCGGATTCGAACCCATAATCACCGGGTGGGCTGGCGAACGTCTACCTAGTACGCAACAGCGGCTTACAGAATTATACGTTCTATACATAGTCTTTTAATAGTAAGCTTTTTGATTTTTCAATATTAACTTTCCAGCGTCCTGTACGGCCTACTCTTCATAAATCCCATCAGATAATGGAATTATGATTTGCGCAAAATGTATATCAATCCTTCCAGTTGTGTCCATATCAGAAAAAGCCAGACGTCCAGTCACATGCATAAGGATCAATTATGGGGGTAATAGGTATAAAATGATGTGTCTCCTCCAACCCCATCTAATCTACACCGTGAATACAACATTGCCTGCATGAGTTAACGGCGGACATCCTATCACTAGGCCACTTCGCCATAACACAGTGTATCAACACGGGGCCAAAATATCGGCATACCAACCCAGTGGTTCCTTCCCCCCACCCCCACCAAGAGGGAACTTTAGGGTTTCCAAGTGAGGGGTGGGATTAAAATTATTTCAAGATCGCGTTAATACAAGAACCGATTACTTTATATTGTTTTTCCCTCCATATTTTACAGTTCTTTACTTCTCGCCCTCCTAAAATTCATTTTATAACGTAAGTAGACCCGCAAATCATGTTTTATGTAGACGTCTAGACTTGTTCTGGTATGTGTTGGTAAATTTACCTTCCATTATTAAGTATACTGTGTAGAAAAAAAAGGGGGGGGGGGGATGTATAGGGAGGAAATACGAAAGGAAAGAATGACATTCTGAACGTATGGCGATAGGGTGCATGGGCCAAAAAAGGTTGAGAACTACTGCTCTAACCAAATGTACGACAACGTTTCCTTGAAGCTGATGGAAGCACTCAAACCCGGTTCTCTATGTGGATAGTCTAGCGTACCATCAACTACACCACCGGGTATTTTAATATGGATATACAGGAACGAAAAGTGGATACGCAAACAGATACCCCTGTGCAAGCAACGAGATAAAAAAAAAAGTGGATATACACACGGAAGAAGTAAACCTTCTACAAGCAGCCATGCGTAATTTAATACACTTAATGTGGTTATTTCAAATATTTGATTCCCACCTTCAAACACCCCCACCCCAACCCCCGTTTTTATACCACCGCCACAATATTCAAGTAAATAATATCGTACTTTAGTGTTTAACTCTTATACACAGCAGACCCATTTTGGCTGAAGAATGAGAAGCCAGTAATACAAATGTTATTAGAATGTGCATTTTGTTATCCTCGTGCATATAGCAATGACAAACTACTGAACTTACAACTGATTAGGAGATCAACATGGGGCTGATCCATGCAATGATGGGGTTGGTCCTGCAATTTTATAAGTGATTCTTTCATAATAATGCGTGAGGTAAATGTAACAGTGGGTTTTATGTCCTTTACGTGACACTGGAATCAACCCCTGCATTTATTGGATGTGTGTGATTTACTAGTTGATGTTAGTTCCATGGTTTCTGAACGGCTGACACCTCATACCATTCAAATCAGCCTGCTTTTAATTCGTCCCCTGCTTATTTCGAGCCTTCGTTTGGTATGACAGGGAATTGTGAAACGCAGTTTCTCTCTCTCTCTCTCTCTCTCTCTCTCTCTCTCTCTCTCTCTCTCTCTCTCTCTCTCTCTCTCTCTCTCTCTCTCTCTCTCTCTCTCTCTCTCTCTCTACAACACTAGATCACTTAGTTTGCCATAAACTGATAGCTGACAGTCAGTCAGGATTTCGGCCAAAATATTCTTGCCATACGGCACTAACAAACATGATAGAAAACTGGCATCAAAATATTAACAACAATACTCTTTGTGGAGCGGTGTTTACAGACTTTAGAAAAGCATTCGATATGATAGATCATACTATTCTAATTATAAAACTAGAAACAATGAAAGTAAGCTTAATATAGTGACATTAATAAAATCATTTTTATTAGACAGAAAGCAAGTAGTATCACATAATAAAGCTTTATCTCAAGCCATTACTATTAATATTAGAGTACCTCAGGGGTCTATTCTTGGCCCTCTGTTATTTGCCATTTATATAAATGATCTTCCTTTAAATCTGTCGTCGTCCTGCGATCTATTTGCTGATGACTGCACAGTATATACAAACGCTATTGATTATAATTTGCTAGAATTATCCTTGCAACAGGAAATACATAGTGTAGTTAACTGGAGTCATGCAAACCGCATGCAAATTAACATTACTAAAACAAAGTCTATGTTAATAGGAACCAGGCAAAGACATCACACTCTAAACTCGCAGAGAACTCTTCAGCTGCACATTGGCAGCACACCTGTAGAAAGTGTCACCGAGCACAAGGCACTGGGTGTTATCATAGATCAAAATCTAACCTTTAACTCACATTTTCATGCTCTAGGTAAACAAATAGCCACAAAAGTATACCAACTTGCCAAAATTAAAAATTTCCTTAACGAAAACACAAGAAAGATATTCTATACTTCCCATATACAAACACATATTGATTACAGCTCCACAGTCTGGGATGGATGCTCCAAATCAATAACAAAACGCCTATATTCACTCCAGAAAAGGGCAGTGCGTTTCATTAATGGTGAAAAGCTTACCGACAATTCTAACCTACATACACGTCTCCAGTTACTGCCATTCCACAAGCGCCTACTTTTTAATAAGGCCAAACTAATTCACAAAATCCTATTTCAAAATGCTCCAAACTACCTTTGGCCATTGTTTAAATATAACGCTAGACATAGCGAACGACTAAATATACTTCATGTCCCTAAACCTAGGATAGACTTATATAAAACAAGCTTAGCATACTCTGCCGCTCAGTTGTGGAACAATCTTCGACAAGAAATCAAAGACACCACCAATCATTATACATATATTCGCAACCTGTTTGAACACAACCTTAGTACATACTAAATTCCCCCATAAACAATAACACAAAAAGACAATAATGGTAACTTATCTCAAACGACAACTAGCCAAAAAGCATTCCCTTATGTATGGCACGTTACACCCTCCTTAGGTATTTATAATGCCCATGTTAAACACTGCCTCAGTGAGTCATTTGTTATTGATTATTTTTCATGCGTTTTAATGCTATTGTTCTTTTGTTGTCAAAATTTGCTTCATAAGTGATGTTGAATGAAAGAATGTATGAGAGGAAATGGAGAAGAAGGGCAGAATGTCAGAAGGGCCTGCGTGCCCAATTCTTAACCCTTTGAAAATAAAGACTTTCGTTCGTTCGTTCTCTCTCTCTCTCTCTCTCTCTCTCTCTCTCTCTCTCTCTCTCTCTCTCTCTCTCTCTCTCGCTCTCTCTCCTCTCTCTCTCTTTCGCTCTTTCTCTCTTGCGCTCTCTCTATTTCTCGGTTCCTATGCACAAATAAATAATACATACACGATAAACAACTCTCGTGAGTGGGGTGATGTACGCGAGAATTGATAGCTGTTCGCGCCGCGTCGGTAACTTACGGGGTATGTGATCCGGTCGCTCAGAAAGCAATGGCAAACTACTGAGCGTAATCTTGCCTAGTACATCAACAGCAGCTGAAAAATGCTGGTGTTGACTGCAGCGTTCTGTAAGGGATATGTAACACACACAAAACAACCCCACACTGCATTGACTATATAACTAAAAAATAACTAAGTCTACATTTAAATCTCGACTGAAACCAGCTAGTGACACAAAAACGAATAACAAATCTGCGTCAATTCCATGTCTTTTAAGAGTTAACAGATCAGACAAATCACAGTAAAGCACAGTGAGTGTGTAAATAAGGCTGCTGTCAATGTGGTACATTGACTGGAAGAGACAAGGCCTAGACACAGAAATCCACGAACAACTATATAGCTGATCAGTATGCAGTGACATGATCGTCTGTTCAACCAGTGGATGCCACCACGCACTGTGTGTCCGGAATACACTGATCTTGCATTATGATTCTGTTACCTGAAATGGTACATGAGGGGAGGGAATTTGGGGGATGACGTGTAAAGTTGGATATTTGATTTTAGTGTAAAGGGGGACGAGTATACAGGAGAATGTGTTCTGGTATTTTTAGATATGGGTGTATAAGCAGAGATCTATCTATCTATCTATCTATCCATCTATCTATCTATCTATCTATCTATCTATCTATCTATCTATCTATCTATCTGTCTATCTGTCTGTCTGTCTGTCTGACTGGCTGTCTGTCTGTCTGTCTGTCTGTCTGTCTGTCTGTCTGCTTGCTTGCCTGTCTGTTTGCCTGTCTGTTTTTTTTTTTATGTCTGTAAGTTATTCTGCCTGTCTGTCTGTAATTCTTTTTATCTGCCTGCATGCCCAATTCTTAACCGTTTGAAAATACAGTTCATTCGTTCATTGTTTATTTGTCATTCTATCTTTCTATCTACGGATGTGTCTTGTCATCGGATCTCTTCTCCTTCTATAGCGAACTAATAATCAGAGAGATCAAAGAGAAGCCAGGAATATTAATCGGAGGTTATAATATGAACAATATACGCTATGCAGATGGCACAGTATTGGTTGCGGATAATGCAACAGATCTACAACAATTGTTGGACATTGTTGTAACAGAGAGCGCAATAAAGGACTCTTCTTGAATATCTAGAAAAGAGTAAACAATTGTGATATCAAAGAAACATGTAACACCAAAATGTAAAATAGAAATAGAAGGGAAAAGTCTTAACCGAATGGATCATTTTAAATACCTAAGGGCATTTATAACATCAATTGGAAGAAGCACAACAGAGATTAAGAGGGGAATAGGGCAAGCAAAAGCTGCATTTCAGAAAATGAAGAGTATCGTATGCAATAATTCACTATCATTGAATGTAAGAAAGAGAATGCTGAAGTGCTATATAGGGCCAGTTTTTCTGTATCGCAGTGAACCTTGGAATGAATAAATTAGGAAGAACTTGGAAGCAACAGAGATGTGGATCCTGAGACGAATGTTGCGAATCCCTTGGACTGCCAAGTATTTCTATACAATATACATATATAAACATCGGTATTATTCATTAGGACAGCATCAGTACCGCAGGATTGGTTACATAGCTATCTCATCCCTCTCCCAAAACCATTCAAGGATCATTCAAAGCTGAGCGGCTTTTAGGATCATCACCCTGCAAAATACATTTGGGAAGGTTTTAGAGAAGATAGTCGCTGTCAAGCTGCAAGAGTTATTGGAAATGGGGAAACGTCTTCCAAGAGGCCTCGGGAGCTACAGGCCAGGAAAAGATACCTGGTCAAATGCAGCCACTTTTGCCTTTGACGTTTGTGAGGGGTTCCAGAGTAGACAGGAAACGATGGCGGCAGCGCTTGACCTCGAGGATGCATACAATAGAGTTCGATATGATATTTTGATGACCACACTGATGGAGAAGGGGGTCAATCCCTGGTTGGTGAACTGGATAGCAGCCGTCCTGCACTCTCGACGGGTTGCTCTCCGTCTGGGTGCATGGACCTTAGAACCACATATTGTATCCCCGGGACTGCCACAGGGATCTGCAATCTCACCGGTGCTCTTTAATGTATACTCGAGCAAGATTGCAAACCTAGAAACACCAGGGGTTGGAAAGATACTAACATTTGCAGATGATATTCTTGCATATAGGCAGGGGAGAGATAGGGAGCAAACAGCCCAGGAGCTACAGGTGACAGTAGACAAAGTGATTGACAGTTGCACTGAAATGTGTGCTGTCATCCACCCGGAAAAGGCAGCTGTTTTGTGGTGCTCTCTAGACAACAGGATTGTGAGAACTGATGTCCCAAGCCTCAAGATAGATGGTAGAAGCGTCAACAGAGATAACAAACTGAAGTATCTGGGAATCACATTTGACAGGAGCCTGTCCTTCAAGGACCATGTGGAATCGGTTGTGACAAGATCTCAAAAGGGACTCAATGCACTTAAAACTATGGCTACAATGGACACAGAGCAGAGAATGCTTTTCAGACTATACCAGCACTTGATTCTCTCAGTGATTGATTATGGACAAGGGCTGCTCACTGTCTCAAAGCGTCAATTGGTGAAATTAGAGCGCATACAGAACGAAGCTATGCGGGTCATTCTGCTATGCACCAGAGACACCCTAGTCGTGTGTATGCGTTACATCCTTGGTTTGCCGAGTGTTGCTGGTAGGCTCAGGGTGATGCAGGCGACAGCATACCTCAGAGTAGTTGCTGACACAGATCACCCGTTGCATGAGGCGCTGGACGTAGTTAAGGGTCAGCGACTGATAAGAGGGAAATCATTGATGGCTCAGGCGGAGGATACGATCAGACAGGTGGGCATCTTGGAGAACATTAGGCGGGGAGAGGAGTGGGTCAGAGTGTCAGCGGAGCAGTCAGACTTGTGCAGAGTTATAATCACATTAAGCCGGGAGTGCAGGGAGTGGCCAGCAGGAGCCACGGAAGTTGAAATCCAGCAACTAATTCAGGATAATGCTCGCCCGGGTGATGTGATTATATACACAGATGGTTCGGTATTGAGAGGCAGGAGAAGTGCCTGGGAGTTCTTAGCAAAAGCTAATGGTCGCCGTTTGGTGCAGGAGAGCTTGACATGGCATATGATACCACAACATCTAGCTTAAGAATGGAGGTGGAGGCGGTCAGTGCAGCTTTCCGCTGGATGGAGAATACGATACACACACACACATCGTGATTGTAACTGACTCAGAAACATGCTGAGTAGGGTGAGGGCAGGCATGCTTCGTGCAGAGTGGCTTGCTTCGCTTCGGAAGTCATGTTTGACAAGCATCGTCTGGATCTTTTCTCCGGGGCATGCTGGTGTGCTGGGGGATGAACAGGCGGACAGATTGGCTGGCTCTGCAAAACATGGTGGAGTATTGATGCATGATAAGGAAGACGTGGTTGCGGCCTTGTGGGAGCACGTGTACACCTCGGAAGAGCAAATGGATCACCATGGTCTGGCAAGAATGCGACATCGAGGGGTGACGAGGGGATCTGGTCGACGATCGACGCTCAGAGGAAAGGCGAGACGGACATATAATCAGATTGCTACTGGTACTATTCGTGTTGGAACTCTTCGCTGGCTGCTGAGGATGGGGACGGAGCGCTTATGGAAATGCCCCGAATGCTGTGATGTCGGTTCCTAAATCAATCCATCAATCAATCCTTGGACTGCCCAAGTAACTGACAGCGACTGCCTGAAAGAGGCTAATGAAACTAAAACATTATATACAATATAAAGGGGGAAAAAAACCACCAGCTGTCTTTGGTCATGCGATTAGAAGAGAGAACATCGTGACAACTGGACAGATTGAGGTGTAGAGAGGCAGAGGCAGACCAAGAGAAATGGTGCTGGATGGATTGAGGCGGTGGCATGGAGAATTATCATCAGCTGGGTTGATCCAGAAAGCAAGCTGACACATGCCTGTGGTCATTGGCATTAAGGTGAGTGGCCGTACAATATAAACAGTTCACGAGATAAAATAGGGCGGATAGTAAGTCCCCCAGAGGGCGAAAATGAGAAGACAGTAATTGAAAGGGGGAGCTGAGAAGAAGTCAGCTGGTGAGGCAGACAGTTGGAGCAGTGAGGTTGTGTGTTGTGTGTGAGACATTGTGGGGGATAGAATGATTTAAAAGACAGGGACAAAGATTGACGGGGTCAGTTGATGTTTGGACTCCGAGCTGAGAGGGGGGGGGGGGGTTGAGTTGAGACCGGACTAGGAGGAGGTCGTGGTCGGAGAAAGTGGAAAATTGTGACGGAGTTAGGAAGAGACTCCGCACTGAGGGTTCCAGGGATAGTGAGTGGAATTCGAGACCCAGAGTGGGTTACTTTGAGTCGGGCCTAGAGAGAGGCTAGTATACCTGTCGTGTGGGACCCCATTTAGGAGGCCTTGAGAGGCAGTGTTATTCGAAGTGTTCCATTGGGATGGAGATATATTCTTAGAGAATTATTGTTCCTGGATGTATATGTTACATGTGTCTGTGTTAATTCAGAATTAAAGGAATATTATGTGCGCAAATTAACGCTTGTTCACTGACTGGTGTTTGGTTGTGATGCATCTTGGTTAATCTGTTGTTCAACATCACATTTACAAGGACATACCCTAGACACAACCATAGCCAATCTATCTGTCATCATTTACTTTGTGACACAAGCCAAAGACCGAAATTCTTGAACGCCTAAGCCAGCCGGCATGGCACTAGATGATGATGATGATGATGATGGATGATGGATGATGGATGATGGATGATGGATGATGGATGATGGATGATGGATGATGGTGCTGCTGCTGCTGCTGCTGCTGCTGCTGCTGCTGATGATGATGATGATGAGGAGGAGGAGGAGGAGGAGGAGGAGGAGGAGGAGGATGAGGATGAGGATGAGGATGAGGATGAGGATGATGATGATGATGATGAGGAGGAGGAGGAGGAGGAGGAGGAGGAGGAGGAGGAGGAGGAGGAGGAGGAGGAGGAGGAGGAGGAGGAGGAGGAGGAGGAGGAGGAGGAGGAGGAGGAGGAGGAGGAGGAGGAGGAGGAGGAGGAGGAGGAGGAGGAGGAGGAGGAGGAGGAGGAGGAGGAGGAGGAGGAGGAGGAGGAGGAGG
>OY992878.1:35330873-35375873 GCA_963921405.1 Cepaea hortensis
TTGCCAGTCGTTGATTCCACGTGCTTGTAGGTCTGTATATATATTATCTCCCCACCGTATTCTTGGTCTACCTCGGGGTCTACGGTCATTTATTTCCTGAGAGTAAGCGAGTTTTGTTTCCCTATTATCTTCCATTCTTTCTATATTCAGTCCATAAGTGCTCGGATCCCCTCCTCAGCAAATCCCGCAGCGTGTAGCGGCTAACGACGCCAGTTCTGTGTTGGTTTATCAATCTTCTTTGGCTTCCTGCGTAGTGTTCTTGTTTGGCCACCCCTCTTTTAATTTGCTGCTCTCGCAGTCTGGCCATTGTTGTAGATTCACAGTCATCACTTGGTTCTCGCAAAAGTCTCACTTCTCGTAGAGCATTCAGAATGTCAGCCTGGTCCATGGCGAGTCCGCCCTCCACAGTAGCCTCACCTGCGAGCTTGTCAGCCCGCTCATTTCCTTGTACTCCCGCATGCCCTGGCACGAAGATGAAACTAATCTTTGCCAGCCGAGACCGCTTCAGAGGCATCAACTATTCTCTTCGGATCGACCCCTCCTCTATCCTCTTGATCATGTTCATTGAGTCACTAAGGAAACAAGCCCTAGTGAATGTCTGTGTCTCGAGCCATGTTATTGCTTTACTTACTGCCATGACTTCCATGGTCAGGCTACTTGTGGTTTCAGTGAAAGCACCAGAGTCCTCCTTCACAATTCTCCCTCCGGCCCGAGCTGTAAAGGCCCATGAGCTTCTCACATGTCGGACGACCGACCCATCTGTGTAGATGACCGCGTCACCGTCTAGCGAATTCTCGAAAATCAACGCTTGTACTTCAGCCTCAACAGCAGCCGGATTTTCTTCTCTGCATTTTCTATCTAGTTGGATGCAAACTGAAAAGGATGTGCAGAAGTCTGTTGGCACTTGCACCCACTCCTCGCCAGGTTCTAAGTCCTCAAGTGAACACACCTGTTGAAGAATGTCTTCGGCTTGACCCATCCACGACCGTCCTCTTTTTAACCTGCTGCCCTTCACCTTCCTAATTTCACTATGCAGTGGATGTTGTGTGTTTGCGTTAATTCTGAGGTAGGCGCGTGCCCTGCAAACTTGTATTCTCTCTTCAATGGTTGGAAAATCAAGAAGGTAGCGCATCGCCCTGCATGCTGTATCTCTTGTACATCCAAGAATAATGCGCATAGCTTCATTCTGTATCCTTTCCATCCTTTCTATCTGCTTATGGCTGAGAGTCAGGATTGCCATTGCATACTCCAAAACCGACATGACCAGCCCCTCGTACAGAAGACATAGATGGCGCTGCTCACAGTTTGCTGCCGCCATCACCCGCATCGCTGCCAAACCCCACTTGGCCTTTGTTATCACCTGGTCTATGTGCACATTATAAGCAAGGCTTCGATCAAACCGTATCCCCAGGTAATTCATTGCCTGCGTTCTTTCCACCGCCTCTGAACACAGCATTACAGTTCGTGTTGGATTGTTGACAATATGATTATTCAACGAGAACCAAGTCACTGTTGCCTTTGTTGGGTTGACCATTGCCCCAGATTCATCACACCAAGTACTTATGCGATTGAGTTCGGTTTGTAGTTCCACAGCAACCTCCTCTCTATCCTTACCCTGACGATACACTAAAACATCATCGGCATATGACAATGTCCTGCCAGGTCCAGTGATCTGCTCACTGGTGATTCTCACTGTGTAGGCGTTGAACAGTACCGGAGATAATGGTGATCCTTGTGGTAGGCCAGGATATATTGTTGTTGGTTCCGAAGTCCAACTGCCACATCTAAAATCTACTTTCCGTTGGAAGAGGGCTGCAGCGATCCAACAGAGGAGGAATGGACTTACGTTTAGTTCAAGAAGCTGAAACATTAAAAAATCCAGTGGTACTCTGTTGTATGCGTCCTCAAGATCAATCGCTGCAGCAACGGTTTCAGTGCCTGAGTGGAAACCTTCATAGACATCATGGGCAAAGACTGCTGCATTGGTCCAGGTTTCTCTTTTTGGACGGTACCCACCCAGGGTAGGTGGGAAAACACCTTGCCTCTCTAGTTGGCTTGATATTTTCCTGGCAATTACCTTCTCCAGCAGCTTGTATTCTGCATGGTTATAATTCGATATCCCTGAATTTCTTTTTGTGGTCTTTGTCAGGCTTCGGCAAGGGAATCAGATAGCTGTGTAACCATTTCTCCTTGATGCTAGCACTCCCTATACTGTTGTTGTACATGTCTGCTGGTTTCTCTAGCTCATTGTCGGTACACCTATTTATGTCGTCGTATCTTATGCCATCAGGACCTGGAGCACTGTTTTTTGATCGTCGAAGCACAGCCTTGATTTCTTTCACTGTCACTGTGTCTTCATCCGAAGTGTTCTGGGCCTTGCATCTGTCTGAGGTGACCTCCTTGGCCAGATTTCGGCCTCCCATGTCTGTCTGGTTGCTCTGCTCAAGGTAGCGTTCAAAGAGGGCTTTGCCCTTGTCCTCGTCAGTCCTCTGCCAGATGAGGTCAGCACCTTGGAAGTCAGAAATGCTCTTATTCTTGACTACACCACTCATGCTTTTATGTAGTCGCCAGAACAATTTCAGTGACTTGTCTGTGCTTACTCTTTGACACACCTCTACCCATTTTTCGCTTTTAACCACCTTGACCAGTTTTTTGAAATAGCTTACTTTTGTGTGCATCTCTCTTTCTAAGTGCAAGCAGTGACTAGGATGACCAGCTCTGTTCTTCTTGGCATTTTGCCATCTCCTTACAGCACTACGCTTATCCACCCAAGCCTTCTCCACCTCGAAACTCCACCACGGTGGCTGCTCCCAGCTTTTTTTCCTGCCCTGAAACGTTCTGCGCTTGTCACGTCTTATTTTACTCACCACATCTTGCCCTGTACTGTCATACTGGAACGTCTTTACCTTTAGCTTGTGCTGCCTGGTTCTGCCTTTCTCCACCAATATGCTGCAAGGGTGGTGGTCGCTGCCATGGTGTCCTAGGACACCCCATCTACACACTGTAGTGAGTGAAGGTGAAACTAGCGCCAGATCAATAGCACTGTCCTCATCGCCTGGACGGCTTGCTGTCCTGGTGACACAGCCACTGTTGATACAAACCAGGTCGATGGTTTCCAGTGCAGTCACGAGCTCCTCCCCTTGTGTATTGGAGGAAGTGTTTCCCCATGATCTGCCTTTAGCGTTGAAGTCACCACAGAAAATAACATTTTTCTCGTGGCCTAATATGCCACTTAAGCACCTTCACTTCTGGGCGTCCACACTCGCATTGCGGGCATAAACATTAACCAACACGAATGGTATACTGGAATGAACTCTCAACGCCTGTATTTGTATATCGTCACTGTCCCAACTGGACATGTCTAGCTCTGACGCCACCATGCTGTCGCGAACGAGAATCGCCGTTCCCAGATGTCGTCTGTTGTAGAAACATTTGAAGCCGGCAATTCGGAGTAGCTGATCGACCAGTCTCGTCTCATGGAGTGCTACAATGTCGTTCCTGTAAACTAGGGTTTCTAAATTAGAGCCCCGTTGTTTTACACTGGCACAGTTCCAATATAGAATACGGATGTTCCTGAGTCCTAGACGGTGACACTTGAGTCTAAAACGTCTCAAACCACCGCGCTTACCTTGCTTCTTTCTCCCTGCGCGGCTACCACGCCATGATAGTGTCCATAGGAATAGTCTATGGAATGCTATGCAGGAATTTAGAATACCAAGGAAGTTAATCAACATGGCCAGACTATGCATGGAAGATACTTATAATATAGTAACATATAAAGGCAGGAAATCAGACCCTTTCCAAATAACATCTGGCTTGAAACAAGGTGATGCACTATCACCGCTACTCTTCAATCTGGCTCTAGAGCAAGTTGTAAGGAAGATAAAGGAGAAATGTGATATTGGAGGAACATCCAAGCTGCTTGGTTATGCAGATGATATAGATATTATAGGTCAATATCAGCCTATTAAAATAGGTGTGAGACAGGGATGTGTAATGTCTCCAGATCCTTTTTTTCCCTGTATAGTGAAAATATTTTCAGAAATATAGAAGATATGGAAGGAATCAATATTGGGGGACGATGCATCAATAACATTAGATATGCAGATGATACAGTCTTGATTGCAGGCAATGAACAGGACCTGCACCATTTAGTAGTTGCAGTTGTTGCACACAGTGAACAACTAGGGTTAGAATTCAATAGTAAGAAGACACAGATTATGGTCGCCACTGGGAAGAAGGAAATTCCACAATGTGATATACGAGTATATGGGCATATTCTTAAACAAGAGAATGGGTACAGTTATCTCGGAACAGTCATAACATCTGATGGGAGATGCTTTGAAGAGATTAGAACAAGAATTGCCATTGCGAAGGTAGCCTTTTGCAAGATGAAAAACATACTGACCAATAAAAATATATCAATTTAAACGAGAAAAAGTGACTTGAAGTGCTACAAAGACCTGTACTTTTGTACGGATGTGAAGCATCGGCAATGAGCAGACAAGCTGAAAAACATCTGATGGCTATAGAAATGTGGTTTCTGAGGAAAATGCATAGAATACCATGGCCAGACAGAAAAACCAATGAACAAGTCCTTCAAGAAACAAACGAAGATTGTAAATTGATTGGAGACATTAGACGTAGACAGTCAAAATCTGTTGGGCATGTTTTGAGAAAAAATGACTTGGAGAACTTGGTGACAACTGGCAAGATTGAAGGGAAGAGACCAAAGGGAAGTCCGAGAAATAAATACCTGGATGGCTTGACTACATGGAATGGCCGAGACAGGAACATGGGGCTGATCCACGATTCTGGTGATCGAGTGAGATGGCTAATCATGACCGCCCACGCTTATCGGCATGGCACATGATGGATAAATGTATATGAACTGGCACCTTGCCGTATTGACAGACGATAGTTTGTTACATTGAGCTTCAAAAAAGGTATAAAATAACCACAACCCATGGCGGTTAAGACCAGGGATGGGGTTATACCTATCCATAGCACAAAGCCTGGGCTAAATTGTAGAGACCAAGTGTTGCCCATGCAGCATCATCCCTCTCTCGGCCTGCCTAGTTCTCTCCAGAGGAATGTAACACCAACACATCTGGAACAAGACAAGCTGCAGAAGCTGCTGAATCAGCAAAGCAATGCTCTAACTGTCCGCCTGTCGGAGCTTCATTCCTAGACCAGTTGCCAGCCACGTCTTAAGGCCTGGTCTGCCCTGTCATGACATTTAGTCTTTAGGTTGCATTTCCTCGCATCAGGATACGGCTTGTGCTCTCTCCATTGCGTTCCTCCGCCCGAAGGCGTTGGCACAATGTGAGGTGTCGGGTTTGGTGATCGCTTCCCAACATTAGGCATTAACAGAAAGCAGGTATTTCCGTCTGCTGTCATTCATACGATAGCTCAGTTATATCTGACTATACCTGCCTTATATATTTATATATATATATATATATATATATATATATATATATATATATATATATATATATATATATATATATATAAGTGTGTGTGTGGATCTATTTAAGTGTCACAATGCCAGTATCATATAGGATAGGAGTAAATGTGTGTTGTTTTTGTGTGTGTTTGTGTGTGTGTGTGTGTCTATTCACATGTCACCATGTCAGTATCATATATGATAGGAGTTTGTGTGTGTGTGTATGTGTGTGTATGTGTGTGTGTGTGTGTGTGTGTGTGTGTGTGTGTGTGTGTGTGTGTGTGGATCTATTCACGTGTCACAATTCAGTATCATATAGGATAGGTGTGTGTGCGTGGGGTAGGGGGAAGATCTATTCACGTGTCACAGTTTCAGTATCATATAGGAGCTTACGCGAGTCTATTATCTAAGTCACGCACGGATGTTTTAGCAACAAGAGAACCTCTAGCCAGGTATCAAAAGCGCAGTAGGGAAGCCGAAGACACCTGACACGAAAAGGGGCATATCTGCACTGATATAAATGTTACCGATAGATGTGAGGTAGGAGCTAGCGACTTGATAGCGAACTCCTCTGGTAATTCCATAACCACGGTCGGACGAATTTTCGACGCCTGAGTTCATCACGTGCCAAAGTTAGGGAAAGTTCAGTCTCTTATTCCTACTTGCTCTCAGGCGTACACCATGTCACGGCGCTATAACATTACAAAACCATAGCAGGAAAATACTTTGGGACACACAAGATGAAAACGTTGTTTTATTCGCGTATCCCCTTGATCAGTCAGTCTGAAGACAGGTGTTCACGGCGTCTGATGAAGTCCCTCAACAATCACCTTTTCTCAGTAGCTGTTTTGTGGTTAGTATAAATCTGCCTGCGTCCCACCGTTCATGTATGCTTTTGTGATGTAGTTTACTCTAGAAATTCAGCTGTTTCTATTTATATGGACCGTGGCCCATTACTTTCATTAACAGACATCCATGGGCGCCTGGGCTACATTGCGAATAGGCTAGTGGCCGGTAGGACCTTGGAGAGCTGCTTGTCTCCGGACACGGTTTGCTAGGACATGTCCCCTATGTTTGGACTTGTGGGACCCGGTTTCTTCTCATACTGTGACAAACACATAGGACGGTCTTTCTCGTATGATATTCAACAGTTGTCTGTTTTCTCCAACGACATTAAAGCATCTCTTTGCTGTCCAAAGTATTTGTTATTATCACGTGGAAACAGAAGCCATCAGATTAACACCGATGTGCAAGATCATCATCAGTAAATGTAATTTGGAAACTCTCTCTCTCTCTCTCTCTCTCTCTCTCTCTCTCTCTCTCTCTCTCTCTCTCTCTCTCTCTCTCTCTCTGGGTGGGGAATATGTGTGGGCAGGTGGGGAGATATATTTGTGGGTGGGGAGATGTATTTGTGGGTGGGGATTGTGTATAGGTGGGGTATGTGTAGTTGAGAGGTGGCGGATATTGGGTGGGTGAGTGGGTGTAGGTTGGCTGAAGTGTGTGTGGGTGGGTGGGGAAAATTGTGAGTGTGAGGGTGCGGGATGTATGTGTGGATAGGTGCGGGATGTGTGGGTTTACGGGGGTATGTGTGTGTGGTTTTGTGATGTGTGTTTTGCTGGGTGGTTGCGGGTGTGTAGGTGTGTGGTGGAGAATATGTGGGTGGGTGTGTGCGTGTCGGTTATGGGATGGGTGGGGGATGTATGTGTGGGTGGGAAATGTGTGTGGGTGGGGGATCAGTGGGTGGGTGGCGGCATGTATGTTTGCCTGAGTCTGTGTAAGTGCGTGGAGGTATGTGTGGGTGGGTGGGGGTGTGGTGGGTGGGGGATGTGTGGGTGTCTGAGGGATGTGTGGGTGCCTGCGGGGTGTGAGGGTGGATGGGGGATGTGTCTCACAACATTGCAATATGCACTGTTTTTTACAACTTTCATTTGACAATGTTTTTTTTCCCATGTGAATGTACCATGCGTAATTTGCATTGTTTATGTTTACAAAATCCATTTGACAATGTTTTTTTTCCCCTATGTAAATGTAACATGCACATTTGATGAATGAAAGATGAATGATCGAAAGGGCCGAATGTAAGACGGGCCTGCTTACCCAATTTGTTACCCTTTTAAAATACAGTTTGTTCATTCGTTCGTTCGTTCGTTCTCTCTCTCTCTCTCTCTCTCTCTCTCTCTCTCTCTCTCTCTCTCTCTCTCTCTCTCTCTCTCTCTCTCTCTCTGTCATCTTTTTCCATTACCTTACATCTAATCATGTATGTGTATAGGTGACTACCCCATTCCATGTATGTAGGTGAATGTTACATTAATTGTGTGTAGGTGACTACATCGTTTCATGTGTATAAGTGATGTTTAGTCTCATTAAGCCCAATTAAATCAACCATACAATAGCCTCGTTTGTGCGAAGTTCTTATTCGCTTCTCATGACTCTCTCTCTCTCTCTCTCTCTCTCTCTCTCTCTCTCTCTCTCTCTCTCTCTCTCTCCCTATCTCTCTCTCTCTCTCTCTCTCTTTCTCTCTATGTTCTATCTCTTTCTCCTATTTCTCTTCAATGTATTCCTTATATCTCTCCTTATCTTCTCCTTTCTCGCTTTTATCTCTTCTATGTCTTTGCTACCTCCTTCTTATTAATCTCATATCTCTCCTCATTATAAGAAGACGCACACTGAAATATGTGGTGACAAACGGAAATATTTAGTTAGTTAGTTAGTTAGTCGACAGATCATCCTCATTCCACATCGAACCATTCAGTCCATAAGTGCTCGGATCCCCTCCTCAGCAAATCCCGCAGCGTGTAGCGGCTAACGACGCAAGTTCTGTGTTGGTTTATCAATCTTCTTTGGCTTCCTGCGTAGTGTTCTTGTTTGGCCACCCCTCTTTTAATTTGCTGCTCTAGCAGTCTGGCCATTGTTGTAGATTCACAGTCATCACTTGGTTCTCGCAAAAGTCTTACTTCTCGTAGAGCATTCAGAATGTCAGCCTGGTCCATGGCGCGTCGGCCCTCCACAGTAGATTCACCTGCGAGCTTGTTAGCCCGCTCATTTCCTTGTACTCCCGCATGCCCTGGCACGAAGATGAAACTAATCTTTGCCAGCCGAGACCGCTCCAGAGGCAGCAACCATTCTCTTCGGATCGACCTTTCCTCTATCCTCTTGATCATGTTCATTGAGTCGCTAAGGAAACAAGCCCTAGTGAATTTCTGTGTCTCGAGCCATGTTATTACTTTACTTACTGTCATGACTTCCATAGTCAGGCTACTTGTGGTTTCAGTGAAAGCACCAGAGTCCTCCTTCACAATTCTCCCTCCGGCCCGAGCTGTAAAGGCCCATGAGCTTCTCACATGTCGGACGACCGGCCCATCTGTGTAGATGACCGCGTCACTGTCTAGCGAATTCTCGAAAATCAACGCTTGTACTTCCTAATTTCACTATGCAGTGGATGTTGTGTGTTTGCGTTAACTCTGAGGTAGGCGCGAGCCCTGCAAACTTGTATTCTCTCTTCAAAAGTTGGAAAATCAAGAAGGTAGCGCATCGCCCTGCATGCTGTATCTCTTGTACATCCAAGAATAATGCGCATGGTTCATTCTGTATCCTTTCCATCCTTTCTATCTGCTTATGGCTGAGAGTCAGGATTGCTATTGCATACTCCGAAACCGACATGACCAGCCCCTCGTACAGAAGACATAGATGGCGCTGCTCACAGTTTGCTGCCGCCATCACCCGCATCGTTGCCAAACCCCGCTTGGCCTTTGTTATCACCTGGTCTATGTGCACATTATAAGCAAGGCTTCGATCAAACCGTATCCCTAGGTAATTCATTGCCTGCGTTCTTTCCACCGTCTCTAAACACAGCATTACAGTTGGTGTTGGAGTGTTGACAATATGATTATTCAACGAGAACCAAGTCACTGTTGCCTTTGTTGGGTTGACCATTGCCCCAGCTTCATCACACCAAGTACTTATGCGATTGAGTTCGGTTTGTAGTTCCACAGCAACCTGCTCTCTATCCTTACCCTGACGATACACTAAAACATCATCGGCATACGACAATGTCCTGCCAGGTCCAGTGATCTGCTCACTGGTGATTCTCACTGTGTAGGCGTTGAACAGTACCGGAGATAATGGTGATCCCTGTGGTAGGCTAGGATATATTGTTGTTGGTTCCGAAGTCCAACTGCCACATCTAAAAACTACTTTCCGTTGGAAGAGGGCTGCAGCGATCCAACTAAGGAGGAATGGACTTACGTTTAATTCAAGAAGCTGAAACATTAAAAAATCCAATGGTACTCTGTTGTATGCGTCTTCAAGATCAATCGCTGCAGCAAAGGTTTCAATGCCTGAGTGGAAACCTTCATAGACATCATGGGCAAAGACTGCTGCATTGGTCCAGGTTTCTCTTTTTGGACGGTACCCACCCAGGGTAGGTGGGAAAACACCTTGCCTCTCTAGCTGGCTTGATATCTTCCTGGCAATTACCTTCTCCAGCAGCTTGCCTATTGTATTCTGCATGGTTATAATTCGATATCCCTGAATTTTTTTTGTGGTAACGGAAATATTTGTGGAAAGCGAGATAGAGAAAGACAGGGTGAGCAGATTCTTGACAATTCTTATGTCATGGCACGACCGGGAGTCAACACACGAACTGATCCATGCCATCGCAGATCGCAATTTGTGGAGTGGCATGATAGCCTACGCCAGCCGGTAAGGCACTGAATGATGAACTCTTCTCTATCTTCCACTATATTACTTTCATTGTCATGTCTACCTGTCATCTATATATCTATATCACTTCTATCTATCTACTAAGTGAATATTATCACTCGCTTATTTCTCATACGGTCTATCTCCGTACGGATTGCCTTCCCCCTTAATAATAGAAGTAATAATAACAATAAAACCCTAGTATAACAGCCAGTCCCTTTTTGGTAGGCCAGTATATTCCACATAGCTAATAACAAGTGCCACACCAGTTAATACTATTACTGAGTCGTATAGTATTGATTTTTAATTTTTCCACACGCCTTTATAATGCATATCTTTTATATTGTTGCTGTTTTCAGTTAGCCTTGAATGATGTGTGAATGGTATAATGTATGAAAGAGAGTGATAAAAGGGCAGAATGTTAGACGGGCCTGCGTGCCTAATTCTTAACCCTTTCAAAATAAAGTTTTGTTGTTGTTGTTGTTGTTGTTGTTGTTATCTTTCCTATCGCTCTTATGTCTATCACGTGTCCGTCTTTTTTATCTATCTCTTCTATCCATCTACTGTCTATCTACATTCTCTTCGACATATATTTTATCTATCCACTATGTACATAGTATCTTTCTCATATTTCTCATACTTCCTTCTGTCTATCTTTCCTATCGCGTCTCACTCTTTTATATTTCTCTCTCCTATCCAACTACTGTCTGTCTACCTTCTCTTTATATTTCATATGTATCTTTCCTACTTCTCAACTATCAGTCTCTTGTCTTTCTCCTATTTCGCTCTACTACTTATCTGCATTCGCTCTATTGTAAATCTCCTACATGTATTTTGTTTTCTATCTATCCGTCCTGCCTCGCTCTTTCATCTATATACTATCTGTCCCTTGTCTCCTTCGGATGTTTATCCTATCTATCTTTCCTGTCTGTATACTATCAAACTCCTCTCTCTCTCTCTCTCTCTCTCTCTCTCTCTCTCTCTCTCTCTCTCTCTCTCTATCTCTCATATCTCCATCTCATATCTTTCCACGCTCACTCGCGCACTCTCTCTCTCTCTCCTCTCTATCTCTCATATCTCCATCTCATATATTTCCACTCTCACTCGTGCACTCTTGCTATCTTCCCCTCTCTATCTCTCGCTCTCGCACTCTCTCTCATATCTTTATTTCTCTCTTATTCGTGTATGGATGAGTGATGCGACAGACAGACAGACAGACAGACAGACAGACAGACAGACAGGCAGGCAGACAGAGTTATTCCGATGGAGGAGATAGATTGGTCCCCCTAACGTGGCTGGCTGTAGTATTTGACTGTGATTGAATGAGTCAGGATTCTCCTGTACACACAAGATTACTGCTATCTGATAATGTGGAGACGGGCATTGAACTGAGATAGTGACACATGGATGATGTAGTGTGATTAGAAATTGTGGCGAAGGAGCGATATAGTGTGACTAGGACAAAGAAAGTTACAAATGTAAATGTTTGACTGTCTCAGTGAATGTTTGACTGTCTCAGTGAATGTTTGACTGTTGCAGTGAATGTTTGACTGGTGCAGTGAATGTTTGACTGTCTCAGTGAATGTTTGACTGTTGCAGTGAATGTTTTACTGTTGCAGTGAATGCTTTACTTTCTCAGTGAATGTTTGATTGTCTCAGTGTATATTTCTTAACTGTCTCAATGTATGTTTATTAATTGTCTCAGTTTATGTTTGTTGATCCAGAAAACCAAGGACAGAGATGATGTGATGAGAAGAGAGGCGCTGGAGAACATCGTGACAAATGGAAAGATCGAGGGGAAGAGAAGCAGAGGCAGACCACGAGAAATGATGCTGGATGGATTGCGACGGTGGCATGGAGGAATATTAATGACGGAGTTGATCCAGAAAACCAAGGACAGAGATCTGTGGAGAGTCATGAACGCCAGTCGGCACGGCACTTGATGATGATGATTATGTTTGTTAACTATCTCAGTGTATATTTGTTAACTATCTCAGTGTATATTTGTTAACTATCTCAGCGTATATTTGTTAACTGTCTCAGTGTATGCTTGTCAACTGTCTCGGGGAATGTTTGTTAACTGTCCTAGTGAATGTTAAACTGTCTCTGTGAATGTTAACTGTTTCAGTGAATGTTTAACTGTCTTAGTGAATGTTTGCTAAACGTCGTTATAATTTTTTTGCCAAAGTGAAAAAAATTCTCATGAAAAAATATGTCTACTATGTAATTAGTAGCTAAGACAAATTATGTATATTCCAGTTCGAAAATATTCGTTGGACAGCACAAACCAACACTACTTCCCACTGCGGTAGTAAAGGTCCCGTACCCAGGCCAGGAGATATAGTGGATATATAGTGCTAATCTCATGTTGTTTGACCAATCTATATTTGATGGGTAGTAAGTAAACTAAAGATCTCTTCCATGCTTTCTGGTGTGTTTGGCATATTTATATAGATTAATCGATTCAATATGGTCAGTATAACCGCCGCCGTCTTTACTTCCGAAGACATTTAATGGTACCTACTTTATTCTGCGTCAGCCTGGGAACACAGTTCAGTTGTTAAATTTCGCTTTGATGTGAATTCGAAAGCACGACCAAGCAGGCGTCTGACTTCGATGTGTTATGTAATCAATATCACACCCGTCGTCTCTACGTGCCAGAACACTTCATGGTATCCACTTTAGACTGGTCCACCTGGAAACTGGTACATTTAAAAGAAAATCACTGCCCCCGTGGGGACTCGAACTCATGACAGGCAAGCATGCTAGCCACTGCGCTACAGCCATCTCCTAGTTCTACTGGCCTGATGTAATTTATAGCAAATGAATTACATCCTTCTACGGAGTTCAGCATGGCCGAATGGAGGAGAGCGCATTCTTAAACTTCCGGTTTACTGATGGCGAGTTAGCGGGTTCAACCTCTTCCCCGTCAGTTGGACTAAAATGATAACTTCTTGACCTTGACTTAGAGACGTAAGATACAAGTACCTCAGAAGTCAGAGTGTGTTCGCCTGATAACGAGGGACACTGGTAATACGGAACGCTAATCCACACGCAAAAATCAGTCCCGTGCATTAAAGGTAGTAGCACGTGTTTGCACTACGTTTGAGTTCAAAGCGAGCGAACGAAGAAGAAAAAAATGCAAATCCTTCCAACATAAGGTGGAGTGTACAGGTAAGTCGCGTGTTACATTCCGTACATTTGGCAAAGCTATACCCGATTAGTGTCTTCTGTTTATTATACAATTATGATAATTGTACCGATTCACTTGTTGAAGAATATTCCCATTTACTTGTATATTACATTGTGGTGTTTCGTTCTTCCTAATGACGACTATGTCGGTCTCTCTGGCCGAGGGGTTTGTCGTAGTAATCCTTTATTACTTTAGTGTCGTCCCTGGAGTGAGGGGAATCAACACCCACATTTTTATTAACCCAATATTATTGTCCTAGAGAAACCACCAGACTCCGTCCACAAAACTCCGTCAGTCTGCAGACACCTCTTTCTTACTCTCACTCACCCCTAGATCATGCCCCCTCTCACTCTTCCCCAACACAACATACTCAACAACTCTAGCTTTAACAAATAAATACAAAATAATTTATTAAAGCAAAGAGTATGTGTGTGAGAAGTGTGTGTTTGTAATGTGTAGAATGTATGTCGAATTCTAGTGTGTCTGTAGATTCAGAGCAGCAGATCAGGAGCCAAGTCAGATGATCATCATAGCAAGGGTACGCCACAGCATGATAGCTTAGTACGTGAACACCTCACCCATTGATGCGTCTCTTCTTCCAGACGTTGACTTTCTCCAGGGTCCACTGGGTCGACTAGATGCATGATCCTCCGAAAATAGTTATTGTATAACCTTAATCATGGATCTGTCACTCACTGTAAAGACTAAGGTCCCTATAACTCAGATAAGTACGGATCTCTGTACCGTGAAAACTAGGTTTCAATGTCACAGGTCTCACATTTGTTCTAACACATTTTCATAGATTGTCACACACAAACGGTTCTAAAGTACTTCTTCACTGTACTAAATTATTCCACGAAAACGCCATGTTCAATGTTCTTTTCTATTCACTAGTGTTCAGTGGTATGTGGTGAAGAAACGAGTATCACCCAACCTGGGTAAATCCCTATTGTAAATGAATAGGTTATAATGTTTTGCTCAACTGAGCCAGTTTCGTATGGACCCTCTGGATCCTAGACCTAGCATAAACAGTGCTGATTGTACTTTCTTCTGGGTATTTATTCATCTTATAAAATAAAGTGAATGTTCATTTGATGTTCTTCTTAATGAGAGTTGACCTCCATCAAACCCAGTGTAGAGCTTCCTCATAGATGTAGGGGAACCTGTCAGAGAAAGAGACCACATCTGGTGAAGGCCACCTGATACTTATCCCTACTAGCTGAATGTAGGCCTACTGCCTTGCTCAGAGATTTATCAGTGAACTAAACTCTGTCATGGATCAGAGTGGCTCATCACCTCAATCTGAATCAGGTTAAGACACGGAAAGACCAATAGACATAGTGCAGAACCCCAGTAGGTACCCCACTGGAAGATCCCACTATTGGACATTTTCCCCATCTCCCAACCCACTACACTATTCTCACCAGCAGAGCTAATTCTTACGCCACTCTAGCTAGTTTTAACAAGGCTACTCCTTATATTAATTAGGCCTAAATATACTATCTCTAATACCTTATGCAACACCGCATCATTACTGGATGGCATCTACAACTTGCCATAAAGACATATGTTATTTAATGTTAATTAAATCGAACACATTAGATGCTCTCCGAATTTCCTAACAGCGGTACAGAAACGCGTCAGCTCAAGTCAACGTTCTTGTCTACACTACTGTACACAAGTCTTGTTTTTGTCGAAGAGCCGGGAGTGTTCCAGTGAAGTTCTTTGAAGTCAATTCCTCAGATGTTCCAGGGGCAGATTATCCATTTCAGAATAAGTTCTCTCCCTTTTGTTTAATCAATGTAACAAGAGTAGTTTCCCCTTTTCTCTTAACAACAGCCCCCGTCTCTCTTTGATCCCGCTGGTCGGCAAAATAACCTTGACATATTTTCTGTCTACCCAAGAATTCTCAAGGACGGCGGTGTTGTTTCATCTCCCGACCACTCGTAGTAAACAACTGCAGCTGTGAATCAGATTGTCTGTATTATCTGTATCATCTGATTGTTAATCTGCAGTGATTTCACGACAGGGTTACACTACTTTCTCCGTAATCCCGTTTCTCACGCAGAGTCTCGTAGCGGGCGAGAACTGGGAGCGGTTCGTCCCCCGCTAGTGACTTGCGGGATAACTGAGCCGGCCGCTCAGAAAGCAATGGCAAACTACTGAGCGTAATCTTGCCAAGAAATCAACGGACAGCTTAAAGATGCTGCTGTTGACAGCGATGTCCTGTAAAAGGATATGCGAATTAAAAAAAAAACATGACGACCATAATTAATATAGGGATGATAATAAAATGGGTAGTCTTAAAAGTCGAGAGGATCGACTTAATTACACTGGGTTTTATCCCATATGACTCAGTTTCTTTCTGAAAGGCGGCCTGCCGAAATCGTCGCATAAAGCACGAACTCCGTAGTTCCAGCGACTAGCCCCAGAGGACTCAGAGAAAACTGCACCCGCGAACCGAAAGACTTAGCCCGGATTCGAAGCCACAACCATCGGAGCGCAAGGCAGACGGCTTGACCACTTCGCCACGGATACTATGATAATAATGTTCATAATGAGTGTCTGATGATAATAATGTTCATAATGAGTGTCTGATGATAATACTGTTCATAATGAGTGTCTGATGATAATAATGTTCATAATGAGTATCGTGATGATAATAATGTTCACAACGAGTATGGTGAAGATAATAAAGTTCACAATTAATATAGTGATGATAATTATGCATATAATGAGTATAGTGCTGATAATAATGTTCATAATGAGTATAATGTTGATAATAATATTCATAACGAGTATAATGATAATAATGATGTTCATAATGAGTATAGTGATGATAATAAAGTTCATATTGAGTATTGTGATAATAATAATGTATATAGTGATGATAATAATGCTTATATTGAGTATAGAGATTATAATAATGTTCATAATGAGTTTAGTTAGGATAATAATGTTCATAATTAGTATAGTGCTGACAATAATGTTTATAATTAATATAATGATGATAATAATGTGCATGATCATTATAATGATGATGATAATTTTTATAATTAGTATCGTAATGTTCATAATGAGTATAGTTATGATAATAATGGTCAAAATTTATATAATGATGATAATAATGTTCATAATTAGTATAATGATAAATATCCTACACCAGACAACTGGACTAAAATGTTGACCTGTCGTCCTTGATTTGAGGACGTTAATTACAAGTACCTCTGAAGTCGGAGTTGGTTCGCCTGATGGCGAGTATAGTAGTGTGTATGGACTACGCTTGAGTTTAAAGCGAGTGGGCGAAAAAATATAATGATGATAATAAGGTTTATAGTTAGTATCGTCATGATAATAATGTTTATAAAGAGTATCGTGATTATAGTAGTGTTCATAATGATGATAATGATAGAAATAATGTTCATAATATTTATCATGTTGAAATAATATTCATAATGATGATGATAGTGAATGTGCTGGAGGCTGTAATGACGATACTGTCATTGTTTTGGAACACTGGGAAGAGGAGGAAGCACTGAAAAACATTATGCAACTTGTCCCTTTGAGTATAAAGGAAACACAAAGACACCCCCATTAAAAGACTTACGCAAGAAACAAAAAGCAGCACATTACATGTCTTCCGTTTCTTAAAGAAGATTAAAAAGAATGCATTGCACTCAAAATAAGAGAGACAAACAAAAATCGCATGTTGAAAAAGGAAGTATCTCGGAAAAAGCATTCATCATTTCTGACAATCGAAAACTATAAGGCCATCTTTGAGGGGGCCCAAAGAGGAAATTATATATTGCGAAAAACCAAGCAAAAAATTAATTGGTTGAAATCACTGGGGAATATGCAAACGGAACAACAGCAACATGATAATATGAGATCACATTTTACAGACAGGCAATGTTTGGATGACCGTGAGATAAATGATGATTGTTGCTTTTGAAAAACACAAAATATCGAAAGAGCTGTGGTATTGCAATGTTTCAGTATGTCAAGTAAAGCAAAGGACTCTGAGAAATCTTGAGGCGTATGTTTATGGTGCTGGTCCCACATCTTGGGTGAGGTGGTCGATTAACGGCAACCTTATTTAAGTACAGGAACAGTTCCTGATACCCTGTTTAAGCTGGGTCGTCATGTGACCACAGATCAATTTAGAATGTCAGCCTAGATGGGGGGGGGGGGGGGGGAGTGGAACACAGGTCGGCGGTCGCGTGTGCTAGTCACTGCGCTACCATGCTTCCCAAAACAATATGTAGTGAGATGTAAAACCACTAATTATAGTGGCTTTGTGTAGACAAACGTAAAGCTACTATTTTCAATGAATGTATGTAGGCAGATGTAAAACTACCATATTTTGAGCATGTATGTAGTCAATCGTAAAGTCACATTTCTTATCCACTAGTGCAGTAAAGCCACATTTCACGTGCATTTGTGTATTTAGAATTAGTGTAACATTTCACGTGCATGTGTGTTGTTAGAAGTAAAGTTACACTTTACGCATATTTGCGTAGCCAGACGTAAAGCCATATATCTCAGGCATAAGTGTAGTGAGGCGTAGTTAGCAGTAAAGCCACATGTCACGAGCATGTGTGTAGTTAAAAATAAAGCCACATTTCCCAATCCATCCATCATGTGCCATGCCTAAAAGCGTGGGCGGTCATGTTTTGCCATCTAACTCGATCACCAGAGTCGTGGATCAGCTCCGTGTTTCTGTCTCGATCATGTCACGTGGCCAAGCCATACAGGTATTTACTTCTCGGTCTTCCCATTGGTCTCTTCCCTTCGATCTTGCTAGTTGTCACCAAGTTCTCCAAGTCATTTCTTCTCATAACAAGCCCAAAATATTTTGACTGGCTACATCTAATGTCTCTAATCAGTTTACGATCTTCATTTGTTTCTTGAAGGACTTGTTCATTGGGTTTTCTGTCTGTCCATATTATTCTTTGCATTTTCCTCAGAAACCACATTTCCACAGCCATCAGATGTTTTTCATCATGTCTGCTCATTGTCCACGCTTCACATCCATACAAAAGTACAGGTTCTACGTAGCACATTTTACGCATACTCTTATTTCTGTAGTCAGATGTAAGGCCACATTTCACATTTATTTGTGTAGTCACACATAAAACCTCAAATTGTCTTCTATATGGCAGTAAACTTATTTGATTTAATCAAATAACCATTGTCCGCGAACCGTGACAATAACCGTTAGAACGCCTATTTCCTCTTCCGTGGCTAGTCCATAAATAAACACACACAGTATTGTCTGGCACTCATAGAAGGAGACGAAGGAAGTAGAGATTAGAAGACGCACTAGACACCATAAAATTTGACAGCTTTAGTTACCGTCCGGAATTGCAACCTGTCACCTCCACTGTCGTGGCTAGCACTCTTACTTGACTACCTGGTGGCTAGGGTTCGAATTCGATTGGATGCTATATTTTAAATGATACCTACGATTCCAGACAGACCCAGGCTAAAATATGTACCAGGAACTATCTTGAGAAGTAATAGCCGCAGGTTGAATGTTTATAATAGCATTCCTCAAGTGCCCATTGATCTATTCCTTGTTTGTGGTTAGGACTATAAGCCCAATATGTCTCAATGAGTATATAAAGGTCCTTTACTTACTTACTTACTTAATTACTTACTTGCTTACTTATTTACTTACTTGCTTACTGACTTATTTACTTACTTGCTTACTTACTTACGTTCTTACTTACGTACTTACCTATTTACTTACTTGCTTACTGACTTATTTACTTACTTGCTTACTTACTTACTTCCTTACTTACGTACTTACCTATTTACTTACTTACTTACCTAATACTTACCTATTTACTTACTTACTTACTTACTTACTTACTTACTTGATTATTTACTTACTTACTCTATTATTTACTTACTTACTTTTTTATTTACTTACTTACTTATTTACTTGCTTATTTACTTACATACTTATTTACTTACTCACTTATTTACTTACTTACTTACTTACCTACTTATTAACTTACTTTATAACCTCTTTCAGATCAAACTTGTAGAGTCTCAACTCAGTGCATGAACTCCATGGCAGATATCTTAATCATCATTAATTATTCACTTTTGACGTCAAACGCCGTGGGATGGAATAGTTGACGTTTGAACCCCCGATGGATGGCACTGGATAGGTCACTTCAGGTGATTGTACAATGTCTTCGATGTCGTCAATCCTTGTTCTTCTCGGGCGCCCTCTTGTTCTTGTATCAAATCTTCTTTGATGAAGGGCCAGTTGATAGTTGATGGTGTTGCATTTTAACGAGATGGCCGAACCATTTGATCTTCTGCCTTTCAATATATGGCTACAAGGTGTTGATCCTAATGTCTGATAACATCATTTCTTACTCGGTCTCAGTTAGTTAATTTGGCAATCAAGTAACGTAAATGCACAGCATCTGTAATGTCCTGATATCAACTAATGCTGATTGTCACAGAGGTAGGCTACCCTGGTATGATGTTCCGCAGTAATGTTTCGCGACCCAGAATATACAGAAAACATATGCAATCTGCCATAAACACTTGTCCATAAGAAATAATGCAATTTGAATAGAAAATAATCAGTAATGCAGCACGCATCTGTGTTCATTGGGAATATAAATGTCGTAACCTTTTTATGCCGGTGTCTTGTCTCGAGCGGGAATTGGCTATAATGACATTCCAGTTCGCTTATGTCATCAAATACTTTAAGGAAGTTGTTGTATATAATTAACGTCCTGACATGAACAAACAATAAAATAAACAAGGAGAAAAATAAGTATCATAAAACACCAACATTCGCTTACATGAAAAAAAAAATATGTATAGCCAGTTCTTGTTGTAATACGAATGTTGCATAATGGCATAAAATGATGGTGAAATTGGAGGTAGTAAACTTTTGTTTGAGAAGAGCATCCTGAATATCTTGAACATAGAAGAAAATAAACAATGAAGTATTATTAACAATTGCAAATATTACTAGAATATTAAAAAAAAAACGTAATGAAAAGGCAAATTAAATGTACAAGCATATGAATAGAAAATGTTAAATAAAGAAATTAGTCGTGTGTGGAGAAAATACCGAAAAAGCGAGACAGTGAAAGACAGAAAACGATTTTGTGAAACGTTTAAACAGCGAGGCAACACATAATGATGCAAGCAAAGCCACCTTCACTAGAACGTTCAGGGAGAAAGCGTAGTGGAGTCTCATGTGTGATCCAGAGCAGGTACTGGCAGAAAATACCATCATCATGTGCCTTGCTGACTTGCGTTGACGATCAAGTATTTCCACATCTTGTGATCTCCAACAGCATGTATCAATTCGTCTGTTGACTCCCTTCAATGACACAAGATTATCAAGAATTTTCTTTCGCTATCTTACTTGATCTCGCGTTTAACACATCTTTCAAGTCGTTCCAAAATGTTCCAGTTTTTTTCTGTTCATAATGAGGCCAAAAATAAAGGACTGCATCTTTCTGATATTTGTGGTGAGTTGTCTTTGCAACTTAGTCTCTCAAAGGGAAGGTTTCACAATATGTCCAGGTTACTCATTTTGGTTGTTCAAACAGTAAAACGAATGAGACAGTTCTACAAGAAACAAATGAAAATGTTAATCGATAATAGAAATTATACATAGGGATTCAGGATGTTTGTGTCACGAAATGAAGAGATATAAACTAGAGAAGTTAGTGACAACTAGCAAACTTGATGGAAAAAAACAACAGCGCATGGTATAATCGGAACAATAACACGGATTTCATCCAAGACATGATCGTGTGAGATATAAATCATGGCCTCCCACGTTGATCGGCACAGCACATGATGAATGAAGTATAAAAACAGTATCTGTGCTCCCACAATCAGAAACTATGTCAACTAGATCAGGCGTTGGCAACCTACGGCAAGCAAACCAACGAACGTGTCAAGCGAGGCACGTGGAATGACTTCCACTGCCTATCTGAATGAACTACAGTGGAGAATATAATCTCAGTAAAATTCAGTTTGTAATTTAAAACATAGTAAGGTAAAGGATCTTTGTAGACGCTTAATGAGAGTATGGCACTAGACACATAGTTTAATAGATCAGTCGGCACTCCGTGTGTGACATGGTCAGTATCATCTGACGTATTTACTTCCCAATATATTACCTGGTACCAATATTAGGCTTGGTCAACATTAAAGCTCCGGTCAATGTTAACATTCAGCCCCGCTGCGGATTAGAACTTATGACAACTGGGCTGACAGGCCAGCTGCTAGCCATTACGTCACCGCCGCTCCCTTGATACTGACCAATACGAAGTCCTATTTCCTTCCTAATGAGTTTAGTCAAGAAGCAACATCACAGCACTCGGGATATTCCCATACGCGCTTCTTCCTCACCTTCAACGGCCAGCGAAAAGCCCCAATGTTAATTGTACCAGTAGCAGTCTGATTATTAGTCCGCCTAGCCTTTTCTCGGTGTTTTGAGTGTCGGCCAGATCGTGTGGTCACTCCCTGCAGCATCATTCTCTGCAGACCGTGATGATCTAACAATTTTTCTGCCCTACACACACGATCCCAAAGGCCTCGATAATCTCCGCCTGATCATGCACCAGCCAATCTGCAGGGCTTCTCGTTTTCCACACACCAGCATGTCCTGGGGGAGGGTGGGGAATCCAACAGATGGGCCATATTTTGTATGGTTGAATTGAAGACCGCCACTCTGTGCCCGAAATATGCCTGTTTTCACCTTGCTCATTATACTTTGTGAGTCAGTTGTACTCACGGCATGTCTATGCTGTTTGTCCTCTAGCAATGGAAAGTTGCCGTGACTTCCTCCACCTCCATTCTCAGACTGGATGTTGTGGTATTATATGCCAGGCTCTCCTCAACCGACCACCGTCCATCAAGTTTCCTAGCTTCCTCTATCTCTCGACCACCCTTCCTATCCTTTCTCTATCTCCCGACCACCCCTTCGTCATGTAATTGGTTTTATATGAATATAAATAACTTATGTTATGCTGATGGCACTGTCTTGATAGCAACAGATCAGAAGGAACTACGGAGCTGATAGATACAGTGATGGTGAAAAGGGGGAAAAATAGCCTTCTTTTAAATATAGTAAGACCGCAGAAATGATGATATAAAAAAAAAAAAAAAAAATAACTGATCGTGTCCAAATGTGAATTAAAGCAAATGATGTTATTTTTGGGCAAGTGCAGACATTCAAATATCTAGGCACATGGATAAAATCAGATAGAAGATGCATTACAGAGATAAAGAACATAATGCGACAAGAAAAGCCTGCATTCTTTCAAATGAAAAACATTGTATGCAGTATGTCCTTGTCATTAGAGGTTATAAAAATCATTCTTCCATGTTATATAGCAAAAGTTCTAAAGTATGGCGGACAATCCTGGAGAATTAATAAACAAGTTTTAAAAATCAATGAAAGCTTTGGAGATGTGATTTTATACAAGAATTCTGAACATTCCTTGGACAGCCAAAATTATCAACTGGACATTTTGAGAAGGTTAACAAGCAAATACAACTTATCACAAACATCAGAAAGAGACAGTCTTCATTTTTGGCCACATTATAAGACAAAAACCGGAACATGTGACAACTGGAACGATTGGTTGAAAAAGAGATAAAGGAAGTTAGTGAGAGAAAATTCTTGATAGTCTTGTGTCATGGCACGGAAGGGAGTAAGTAAAATTGATGCTATTACGCAATACACATACAAGTTGATGTTATTTCGCAATACACATACAAGTTGATGTTATTTCGCAATACACATACAAGTTGATGTTATTACGCAGTACGATGCCGTTAAAATTATTGGAAAAGAAAACAAATAAATGATATATGCTCGTTTGAAGACTGTCGAACTAGCCAATTTGAATTTGAGCATATTAAACATAGCTTGACTTGGTGAGCTACATTGCAGCCCTACTTCGGCACAACGCTACAAAAAGGTTGCCGATCCCTCAACTAGATATGTTGAGTTGAGTTAAGAACCGATATGACAACACTAGGGATATTCCCACATGTAATCAGTCATTCTCTCCCAAAATCCAGCAAAGAGTCTCTATATTAATGGTACCAGTTGCAATCTGATTATGTGTCTATCTGGCCACGGAGTACCCAGTGTCGAATAGGTCTTCCTGTCACTCATGACGCACCATCCTCTCTAGACATTGATGGTGTTTCCGATCTTCTACACAATGCACATGATCCTAAAAGGGCCCTTTTCACATTTGCACGAGTATCCCACCCTGATAATACACCTCGGAAATCGAATACATGCGTAATTACCCATGCAGGTTCAGAATGTTTCGATTAAAGAGATGCCACGAGAAAAAACTATGCGCATGTACAAGTTTAATGTAATTCGTTTCAATACAAGCACACATCTGACATGTCAATGGTAGAAAAATCAGATGAAGAGAAGATTACACAAGAGAATGCTAATTACATCAAATGATCAAAAATATCGCAATGGACACTGTGATAACATTTCACAGAACACAAAAACCACTCCTTTACGAGGCGTGCTTGGCTGGGTCCATTTAACTTCCCATAGAAATGAAGAGTTTATCATTAAATAAATTATAGCGAAGAAGAAAACAAATTGGAGAAAAACGTTTCATGAGAATGAGAAAAATGGTTGGCGAAGAACAAAATAACACGTCATTGTGGATCAAAAATAGAATGCCCTGGATATCCTTGCCTGTCAGGGTGATTTCTATTTCCGCCTCGACAGTTAGATTGCACATATAAATTTCCAATACTTTTTAAAAAAAAAGATTTTCAAAATGGAAGAGCTGGGAAACGGAAAACAGAATTTAAGATTATTGGGCAACTATTATTATGATTTGGTGGTTGTGTAATTTTTATGGGTTGAATTGTCTGCGAGATCAGCTGATATGTTTTGACTACTTATCATAGGCTTCTTTCTTTATGTCCAAGAATGGCATTGTGAGATCGAAGAAAGAGACACCGTCTCTAGAAATACAATTTGAAAGTTAATATTCCCCGTTGAAAAAGTAAGACAACCCCCCTTCCCCCCGGTTACACACTCACACACACACACACACACACACACACACACACACACACACACACACACACACACACACACATATATATAACGGGGGGGGGGTGTCTTCCTTTTTTCAATCGTGAACATTAACTTTAATTATATATTCTAAAGGAAATAACAAGAATATAGTAAATTTATTAGACAAATTACATGTAGACATTCAAGACAATGTGTGCTCATTATTAGTAAGTGCGTACGAAGTAGGGATAATTTAAAATGCATATATATATGGATATCAACTTCGTGTTTGTCAGATACTAAACATTCTGCACTTTAAATATACTGCACGTTTGCAATGAGTAAATTCGTTTAATTATTGCATGTGAGCAGCCATCTTATATCGTAAGAACGCGGAGCAAACTGTATAGGGGAAGCAAGAAAGTCAGTCAAAGTAAATGACGTTTGTCACGCCTTGAGGAGTATTGGGTATATGGTGCTAGTCCTATACCAATCTGCACTCAACAGCTGGGTGGTGTGGTGGTTGTCACGCCTGTTGCCATTACATCCCAGAAAATTTAATGTTACCCACTTTAGACTGGGTTGATTTGAGTCACACAAAACATATTCTCTATTCCCCAATTACATGTATACTGTATTGTCGAGCGGCCATAGCACATCATTCTTGCCCATCATTCAGCAACTGCTTAAGTCTGACCATTAAGTTAAAAAGCCACGGCGATATTTTGTATTCGACATGAGCTATACACGATTACTAAAACGTACTTAAGCTCCAGCTATAGGGCGCTTAAATTCCCCATTCCGCACGCAGAAAAACTACATTATATCTGAGTTTACCGTCAGCATAACAAATGCTCCACCTTCGAACAGTATTATTTGTCATGGGTATCATGTATTTCATCAAAAATATGATTATCTATTCATGCCATATGATATGTAAATCTGCCGAATTCACCTGACGAGATGCAGCGAAATACACCAGGTAACAAATTGTGGCTTTTTTGTTTTAGTTTCTTGGATGAATAAATTGTTTTGAACATCGTGACAACTGGACAGATCAAAGGTAGAAGAGACACGGGAAGACCCAAGAGAAATAATGCCGGATAGACTTGAGTGGTGACATGTAGGAATAGCATCACTATCATTGATCCAGAACGTCAAGGGTGGGGATCTCTGGCCAAATTTCGACCTCTACATCACCTGACAGGAGATATATATATATATATATATATATATATATACGCACACACACAAGCGCGCGCACACATACACACACACACACACACACACACACACACACAATCAAGTGTTGTGCATATAGCCATCGGCGATCAGGCTTCTTCAAATACCACTCCACCAGCATGTTTCATTCCGTGTGATGACACCTTTCTATGCCATAAGAAATATGTCGACGAATCTTCTCTGGCTGTCTTTTTGTTTTTCCAGAAATCATAATGATGATCTAAAATGGAAACTGCTTCTTTCTGACATTTGTGATAAATTGTCTTTGCGTCTTAGTCTCTATCAAAGCATCTTATATTGCTCTCCTCCTCCTCCTCCTCCTCCTCCTCCTCCTCCTTCTCCTCCTCCTCCCACTCCTCTTCCTCCTCCTCCTCCTCCTCCTACCCCTCCTCCTCCGCATCCTCCTCCCTCACTACTTCTTTATATACCCTAGGACGTCGCAATCAACTGCGGCATGCTTTGCTGTTGTTATCTCTTGGCAAGTTTACTTCAGTAGTTTGCCATTGCTTTCTAAACACCAGCATCCATACCATTTCGTTAAAATAAACAACGCAAGGCGCTCTGCTGCCAAATCGTCCGCAGCTGTGTTTCGAACGCGGGTATGAAGGATTACGAACTGCGTCTGTAACTCCTTCTTCACGGAGCCGGCAACTGATACGTGACTGAGTTATGTTTCTGTTCTTTTTTGGAGATTGTTCAAGATGATTTTGACCTTGTCACCAAAGGTATATTTGGATGAAATCACCACCTATACCATTTGCCAACCACGACTGGCTTGTTATCTGAAAGAGTTTCTGTTCTTTAATTTCCTTCTGAAGAACATTAATAAACGTACGAATTGTACATACATAAGCCATCTTACCATAGCCCAAAAGAAAACATGCCGTTAAATGTTTCTGTTACATGTTGTCTTCTTTCAAAACAATTCAAATGAACAAAACCTAAAACCGCTATACGTATCGATTACCACTGACGCCAGCGTTTGGTTTATTTAAACTAGAACTGAAATAAAACTAATTTTTATTGATCAGCTTTTGTGAATGACAGAAACGATCGATGCTAGAGCTACTGATTGTAGATTGTTGTGTGGCTCAGACCAAAAAAAAATATATGTTAACATAAGAACGTATTTTTAAGCGCAATTATGGTAAATCTAAGAAGAACATGCAATTGCTATATTTTATCTTATCCAACAAGAAGTTCTAGATCAATGCATTTTTTACAGCTTATGTTCATAACATACATCTTTGCTGTCGTGAATGGCAACAAAGCAACAATATTATTATCCTAAATAGAAATAATGTATGTTTACTGGCCAAATAACAATGACAAATGTGTATTGCAATTTGCTTTGCTCTTTGGCGTGTTTCTTTTTTTCTTTCTTTTACAAGCCCGTAATATTTACTACCCTGGAGCCGTTTAGGCGCAGTGGTTAGTAAGCTACCCTGCAGGCACCATGGCCATGTGTGCCATTCCCCATCAAGGCGGATTGTGTAGGTTGACCTGGGCGTCCAGGTCGACCGACCTAGCCTTTAGATGGGTACCAGGACATTTCGTGGGAAGTAATAACAGCCGGTGTGATATTCATCATATCACTTTTCGGGTCCGGAATGCTCTGTTAAAATATAACACCAGGACAATATACTGCATGCTTCCCAAGGCGTGGACTTGGCTTGACTTGGCTTGACTTGACATAATTGACTTTACATACTAATAAACATGCAATGGATTATGTTTTTAGGTCAATAAAACTCATACCTTTAGGTTATGAAGCCATTATTGCAGATTTAGTCCTGTCTGAGCACAAAATGGTATGCACGGAGAAAAATGTGTGTAGATTTAATAGTTTATAAAACAGATAGCAGCAGCAGAAGAAGAAGAAGAGGAAGAAGGGGGGAAAGAACAAGAAGAAAAAGAAGAGGAAGAATAAGATAAGAGAAAAGAAGGATAAGATAAGAGAAAAGAAGAACAAGAATGAAGGTGGAGCTTTAACAGGAACAGCAGGAGAAGAGGCAAGAGTGAAAAATAGAGGGAAGAGGCTGATGTTTGGTCTTTAAATCTAGTTTATACGTTTGAGAAATAATGAGAAATCTTGACACCTTACAACACCCAACTAATTTAACCATTGCATTTAAGTTTATATATAACGCACCGTGTTACATTTTCTCTGCATACCCATGGGCATTCGTTATCGCCATGGGTAATAGATTGTATGCCTTTTTTCTAAGCAGTATGACATATTATCGTTTTTCCAAGACCAGAAGATGCCAGTCTACCCATGGGCACTACACTATTTTTATTTAATCATACACACAAATAAATCTTACTTGCATATCCTTCAAATGACGTTTTAGTCAACCCTAGCATTTTTTGTTTGTTTGTGATTTCTTGGCAAATTTATTTACGTTCAGTAGTTTACCACTGCTTTCTGAACGCGACCAGTGCTTATACCATCTTATGAAAGCCAACGCAAAACGGTCTACTGCCAAAGACCCACAGCTGTGTTTCGAACGCAGTATGCATGGTTACGAATTGCGTTGTAACCTCTTCGCCACACAGCAGCAAAAACTAGAAGTAATTATTTAATTACTAGCTGACCCGGCCCGGCTTCGCCCAGACCCTGGTGGGGAGCATCTCATTTAATTCATATAAGTAGTCATATAAGTTCTCGTTCCCGTTCCCGACTATCTGTCTGACTGTCTGTCTGTCTTGGGTAAATGGAGGAGGGAGGAGGAAGAGGGAGGTGGAGGAGGGAAGAGGAGGGAGGAGGAGGGAGGAGACAGGAGGAGTAGGGAGGAATAGGAGGGAGGAGGAGGGATTAGGAGGAGGAGGGAGGAGTAGTGTGGAGGAGGAGGCGAGGAGGAGGGAGGAGGAAGAGGGAGGAGGAGGGAGAAGGAGGGAGGAGGAGAACGCAGGAGGAGAAGGGAGCAGGAGGAGGAGAGGGAGGAGGAGGGAGGAGGAGGGAGGAGGAGGAGAGAGTAGGAGGATGGAGGAGGCGGAGGGAGAAGGAAGAGGGAGGAGGAAGAGAGAGAATGAGGAGGGAGAAGGAGAAGAAGGAGGGGGAGGAGGGGAGGAGGAGGAGGGAGGAGGAGGAATGTGAAGGGAGGAGGAGGGAGGAGGGAGGAGGTAGAGGGAGGAGGAGGAGGAGGGAGGCGGAGAGAGGAGGAGGAGGGAGGAAGAGGGAAGAGGAGGAATGTAAAGGGAGGAGGAGGGAGGAGGTAGAGGGAGGAGGAGGGAGGAGAGGAGGTAGAGGGAGGAGGAGGAGGGAGGAGGCGGAGAGGGAGGAGGGGGAGGAGGGAGGAGGAGGAGGAGGGAGGAGGAGTGATGAGGAGGAGGGAGGAGGAGAGAGGAGGAGGAGGGAGGAGGAGGAGGGAGGAGGAAGAGGGAGGAGGAGGAATGTGAAGGGAGGAGGAGGGAGGAGGTAGAGGGAGGAGGAGGGAGGAGGAGGAGTGAGGAGGAGGAGGAAGGAGGAGGGGGAGGAGGGAGGAGGAGGAGGAGGGAGGAAGAAGGAGGAGGAGGGAGAAAGAGGGATGAGAAGGAGGAGGGAGGAGGAGGAAGAGAATTCATATAAGTAGTCATATAAGTTCTCGTTCCCGTTACCGACTATCTGTCTGTCTGTCTGTCTGTCTATCTGTCTGTCTGTCTGTCTGACCCGGCCCGTCTTCGCCCAGACCCTGATGGGGAGAATCTCATTTAATTCATATAAGTAGTCATATAAGTTCCCGTTCCGACTATCTATCTGTCTGTCTGTCTGACCCGGCCCGGCATCGCCCAACTCCTGGTGGGGAGAATCTCATTTAATTCATATAAGTAGTCATATAAGTTCCCGTTCCCGACTGTCTGTCTGTCTGTCTGTCTGTCTGTCTGTCTGTCTGTCTGTCTGTCTGTCTGTCTATTTATCTATCTGTCTGTCTGTCTGTCTGACCCGGCCCAGCCCATGGTGGAGAGCATCTCATTTAAATTATATAAGTAGTCATATAAGATCCCGTTCCCGACTATCTGTCTGACTGTCTGTCTGTCTTGGGTAAATGGAGGAGGGAGGAGGAAGAGGGAGGTGGAGCAGGGAAGAGGAAGGAGGAGGAGGGAGGAGACAGGAGGAGTAGGGAGGAATAGGAGGGAGGAGGAGGGATTAGGAGGAGGAGGGAGGAGTAGTGTGGAGGAGGAGGCGAGGAGGAGGGAGGAGGAAGAGGGAGGAGGAGGGAGGAGGAGGGAGGAGGAGGAGAGAGTAGGAGGATGGAGGAGGAGGAGGGAGAAGGAAGAGGGAGGAGGAAGAGGGAGAATGAGGAGGGAGAAGGAGGAGAAGGAGGGGGAGGAGGGGAGGAGGAGGAGGGAGGAGGAGGAATGTGAAGGGAGGAGGAGGGAGGAGGGAGGAGGGAGGCGGAGAGAGGAGGAGGAGGGAGGAAGAGGGAGGAGGAGGAATGTGAAGGGAAGAGGAGGGAGGAGGTAGAGGGAGGAGGAGGGAGGAGAGGAGGTAGAGGGAGGAGGAGGAGGGAGGAGGCGGAGAGGAAGGAGGGGGAGGAGGGAGGAGGAGGAGGAGGGAGGAGGAGTGATGAGGAGGAGGGAGGAGGAGAGAGGAGGAGGAGGGAGGAGGAGGAGGGAGGAGGAAGAGGGAGGAGGAGGAATGTGAAGGGAGGAGGAGGGAGGAGGTAGAGGGAGGAGGAGGGAGGAGGAGGAGTGAGGAGGAGGAGAGGGAGGAGGAGGAAGGAGGAGGGGGAGGAGGGAGGAGGAGGAGGAGGGAGGAAGAAGGAGGAGGAGGGAGAAGGAGGGATGAGGAGGAGGAGGGAGGAGGAGGAAGAGGGAGGAGGAGGAATGTGAAGGGAGGAGGAGGTAGAGGGAGGAGGAGGAGGGAGGAGGAGAAGGGAGGAGGAGGGATGAGGAGGAGGAAGAGGGAGGAGGAGGGAGGAGGTAGAGGGAGGAGGAGGAGGAGGAGAGGGAGGAGGAGGAAGGAGGAGGGGGAGGAGGGAGGAGGAGGGAGGAAGAAGGAGGAGGGATGAGGAGGAGGAGGGAGGAGGAGGAAGAGGGAGGAGGAGGAATGTGAAGGGAGGAGGAGGGATAGGGAGGAGGGGAAGAGGAAGAGGGTAGGAGGAAGAGTGGAGAGGAGGAGGGAGGATGTAGAGGGAGGAGGAGGGAGGAAAAGGGAGGAGGGAGGAGGAGAGAGGAGGAGGAGGGAGGAGGTAGGAGGAGGAGGAAGAGGGAGGAGGAGGGAGGAGAAGGAAGGAGGAGGAAGAGGGAGGAGGAGGATGGAGGAGGGAGAGGGAGGAAGAGGGAGGAGGAGGAAGGAGGAAGAGGGAGGAGGAGGAGGGAGAGGGAGGAGTGAAAGAGGAAGAGGGTAGGAGGAGGAGGAGGGGAGAGGAGGAGAAGGAGGGAGAAGGAGAAGGAGGAGGAGGGAGGAGGCAGAGGGAGAAGAAGGAAGGAGGAGGAGGAAGGAGGGAGAGGAAGGAGGGAGAATGAGGAGGGGAGGAAGGAAAGGGAGGTGGAAGAGGAGGAGGAGGGAGGAGGAAAAGAGGTAGGGGGAGGAGGAAGTAGAGGGAGGAGGAGGAGGAAGGAAAGGGAGGAGGAAGAGGAGGAGAAGGGAGGGAGGAGGGTGGAGGGAGGAGGAGGTAGAGGGAGGAGGAGGGAGGAGGAGGTAGGAGGAGGAGGAAGAGGGAAGAGGGAGAAGAAGGGAGAAGGAGGAGTGAGGATGATGAGGGAGAAGGAGGCAGGAGGAGGAGGAGGGAGGCAGGAGGAGGAGGAGGGATAAGGAGGGAGAGGGAGGAGAAGGGAAGATGAGGGAGGAGGGGGAGGAGGCGGAGGGAGTAGGAGGGAGGAGGATGGAGGAGGAGGGGGGAGGAAGAGGGAGAAGAAAGAGGGAGAAGGAGGAGGGAGTCGGGAGAGGGATGAGAGGGAGGAAGAAGAGGAGGAGGGTGGAGGGAGGAGGTTGAGGGAGGAGGAGGGAGGAGAAGAGAGGAGGAGAGAGTTCGCCATTCCGAATTCATACTCGTCTAGTTCTTCCCTTCTACACGACTGTAGATAACTTCCTTACACATAAAAAGATGAATTGTTATTGATATTGCCGTGGCATGGAGGAATATCAGCAGCAGAGTTGATCCAAAAAACCAAAGACTGAGATCTACGGAGAGCCATGAACGCCTACGCCAGCCGGCACGGCACTTGATGATGATGATTGCCGTGTGACGATTCTGTGTAGTCACGTCATTTTCTTCCCTTTCCCTAGCGTTTTGGTTCGGGGATTCTTTCATCATCATCATCATATATTTACGTACGTATTTTGGGAGGGGAGGAGGGAGGAGGAGGAAGAAGAAGAAAAAACTATGACAGTTGACAGCTCTGGAATGAAAGGAAGGTGTGTAGAAAATTTCATCTCAATCGGATGGGCCGTTCGCGAACAAATAAAGGACATACATATTTACATATTTACATACATACACTTTGTTTTATAGATATAGATGGTTTTTGTCCTAGCCATAATTCATCTGGTCCTTATCGTACAGGCTAACACATACAACAAGAATTACATAATGTTTGTTGTGTATATCATAAAGCTGTCGCTTTCCATTATTGGTGTCCTTTAATGTATTAGATATTTTGTATTAGATCCGTTATGTGAATATATACTTTTTTAATGTTCACTCATTCAAGGGTCTGTCTGGGTATGTTTTCATCTGGGATAAGTGTCAGAGTAATGCAAACGGACGCGTTTGTTGTTGTAATATAATTCAGTGGTAACCCATGTTTGGGCTCTCCAGTAGGCAAGTATTGAATGATGAAGGGTTGCATTTATGCTGTCATGGGGATCAGTCTCCGGCAAACACTTGCGGACACGGCGAGAGATGGGGACAGACAGACAGACAGACAGACAGACAGACAGACAGACAGACAGACAGACACAGACAGACAGACAGACAGACAGACAGACAGACAGACACAGACACAGACACAGACAGACAGACAGACAGACAGACAGACAGACAGACAGACAGACAGACAGACACGGACGGACGGACGGTCGGGCGGGCGGGCAGGCGGTCGGTCGGACAGACAGACAGACAGACACGGACGGACGGTCGGGCGGGCGGGCAGGCGGGCGGTCGGACAGACAGACAGACAGACACGGACGGTCGGACAGACAGACAGACAGACAGACAGACAGACAGACAGACAGACAGACAGACAGACAGACAGACAGACAGACAGACAGACAGATAGTCACAGAGAGAGTAGAGAGACATAAACAAAAAGCCAGAGATACGAAAGAGAGAGGGTGTGTGTGAGATAGTGTGATGAGAGATGAAATTGAGAGATAGAGAGAGTGAGAGAGGAGAGAGACAGGGGCATGCATATAACAAGCAGATACAGAGAGTCGAAGTTCGATATTTAGATAGACAGATTGACTGACATACAGACAGACAAATCATTATGAGATCGATATTATCAGATAACAGATAAACAATTGAGATGGGTTATCAGAGATTGTAGAGACCTAATAGACGTGAAGAGAGAATTGTATAGTAAACAGACAGACAATAACACATAGAAACTTTTTTAGTTTTAGTTTTAGTCATTGGATCAACATCACGGCACACGGTTTAAGCCATAAGTGCTCCGCTATCCTAACTCAAACCTGAGTATGGAGAAACTCAGCTAAATGCACGGACTCAGTTGTATCTGCGAGGATCCTGAAATACTTTGGGTAGATTTTTAACTCGAAATTTTGCCCGGGCAGCGCCGTTAGGCTACTCTTTTTTCGATGTCCAACTGCCAAGGGATTTTTTACGTGCGTAACAATACACACGGGCGTCCGATCTCACTACCCAGAGACCAAGGGAAATTTTATTACTGGAAGTCCAGGTGGATTTTTTAATAAATCCCGTTCCTCACCGGGGCCTGAACCCGGGACCTCCAGCACTCGAGGCGAACACCATACTTCGAGACCACTCATCCCCCACACATAGAAACATACTTATATATGCATACACACACACACACGCAGATACATACATACACCCACACAACCACAAAATCACACATCCAAATACACACATACACGCAAACACACATACACAAACATACACATATACACACATACACAAATACATACATACACACACACATATACACGCATATACACATAAACATATACTCGTATACATATACCTTGACACGCATACACACAGATACATACACATACACACATATACATATATAAACACATACACACAAATACATACCAATACACACATATACACACATACACACACATACACATACACACATAAACATACACACAAACATGCACACACGTATACACACGCACACATACATACACTTGCATACATACACACACATACACACATACACACTAATGCACACACACATACACACACATGAACACACGTACACACACACACACACACACACAAACACATATTCACACATATACATACGTACACAAATACATACAAACACACATACACACATACATACACATATACACACATACACATAAAAATATATACACACAGACAGACACACATACACGGAGACAGATAGACATACACACATATACACACATGCACACATGTACTCAAACACACATACACACACATACGCACACATACGTATATACACAGACGGACGGACGGCCTGACCTCCCTCCGTTCCTCCCTCCCTCCCTGCACATACGCACACAAATATACACCTACACACATTTACACATATACACTTTCATATACATACGCAAGCACACAGACCTACAAGCACTTGGAATCAGCAACTGGCAAGAGAAGGTCACCAGAGAGACGAAGATGTATAATATCTCCAGATCTTTTTTCCCTGAACAGTGAAAATATTTTCAAAAATATAGAGGCTATGGAAGGAATCAACACTGGGGGACGATACATCAATAACATTAGATATGCAGATGATACAGTCATGACTGCAGACAATGAACTGGATCTGCAAAATTTAGTAGATGCTGTTGTTGCACACAGTGAACAACTAGGGTTAGAATTGAATTGTAAGAAGACACAGATTATGGTCGTCACTGGGAAGGAAGAAATACCACAATGTAATATACAAGTAAATGGGCATATTCTTAAACGAGTGAATCGATACAGCTATCTCGTAACAGTCATAGGATCTGGTGGGAAATGCCCTAAAGAGATTAGAACAAGAATTGCCATTTCGAAGGTAGCATTTTGCAAGATGAAAAACATACTGACCAATAAAAAGATATAAATTGAAACGAGAAAAAAAAAGTGTTGAAGTGCTACATAGAACCTGTTCTTTTATATGGGTGTGAAGTGTGGACAATGAGCAGTCAAGCTGAAAAACGTCTGGTGGCTGTGGAAATGTGGTTTCTGAGGAAAATGCAAAGAATACCATGAACAGACAACAACAAAAAAACAATGAACAAGTCCTACAAGAAACAAATGAATATCGTAAACTGAGTAGAGACATTAGACGTAGTCAGTCAACATTTTTGGGCATGTTATGAGAACAAATGAATTGGAGAACTTGGTGACAACTGGCAAGATCGAAGGGAGGAGACCAAAGGGAAGACCAAGAATTAAATACCTGAATGGCTTGGTCACGTGGCGTTGTCGAGACAGAAACACGGAGCTGATCCACGACTCTGGTGATCGAGTGAGATGGCAAAACATGACCGCCCACGCTTATCGGCATGGCACATGATGGATGGATGGAATGGCGCCTTGTCGTCTTTGCAGACGAAAGTATGTAAAATGGAACAGAGCTAGATTTCCAAAGCACAATGCCTGGGCCTTAAATCAGACAACATGTGTTGCCCATGCAGCATGATCCCTCTCTCGGCCTTGCCTTGTTATCTCCAGATGGGGGGGGGGGGTGTGTGTGGGTGTGTGGGTGTGTGTGGGGGGCCGTGTGTGTGGCCTTTTAGGCGTCTTAACGAGCATTCTATGGTAGAAACGACCCTTTTGCAGAACCTCGGGTGCATCGAACATATGGTGTAAGACCCTGATATGTAACGACCACTGACCTAACCATGGGTCATGTGGTCAGTGTGACCCCGACCACCTCTACATTCTAAGACATCCCTGTGACCTATGTTAGGCTAGTCGATCTTGAAAATCGGTCAGTTGTTAAAAGCCTAACCAGTGGAGGATGGAACCCATAACCATTGTAAGGGCAGGCGAGCGTTTAGCTACAGCGCTACCGGAGACATTTACGATGTCTCTTAGAATGAAATATAGTCAAATGAAAGGGAAAGATCCATGGCCACAACCTTTTCAGGCAGGAAATTATATTTTAAGGTTAAAAAAATAGCACAAAATAAAATCAAAGAAATTCATCATTAAAACCGGAATTTAAATAAAAGCTACTGGGAAAGTTTAGTATATGGAAATCACAGCAGTGTTTATATTGGAAGGAATGCACAAATGGGTATCACATATCTCGAATCCAGGATGTCGGATATGAATTCCTTCTTTTAAAATCGTGTGATTCGGCCATCATGTATAATGTTTATGCCCTACTTCTAAAGTCTAGGAAATCTGGTTTGCTTGTTGCTTGTTCAAAATTACAGCGAACAATTACCATTAATAATAATGCTATAATAAACAAAAGGAGAAAAAGAGTTTATTATTACGTTCGGAAGGAAGTAATTAATATGGTGAAAACTTGAGTTTCATAAGACCTATTACAATAAAACGTATAACACACCACAAAAGATAATAAGACCAAATAATGCATGTAAGTTCACCATTGGGGGTCTCCGTGGCAAAATGGTTAGGCCGTCTGGCTGGTGATCAGAATTTCGTGGTTTCCGAGAACAAATATATATATATATATATACATATATATATATATATATATATATATATATATATATATATATATATATATATATATATATATATATATATATATATATATATATAATACAATGTATGTATGGATGGATGGATGGATGGATGGATGGATGGATGGATGGATGGATGGGTGGGTGGATGGGTGGGTGGGTGGGTGGGTGTGGGTGTGTATGTATGTATGTATGTATGTATGTATGTATGTATGTATGTATGTATGTATGTATGTATGTGTATGTATGTATGTATGTATGTATGTGTATGTATGTATGTATGTGTCGTGAAATACTGAAGAGTTAATGATTCCCAGATGGACGACTGCATACACCGACTACCCAGGTAGGAGAAGGGTTAACAAAGGAGAGACCAGGCGCATGTGTTTATAGGTCAAGACAGGAGAAGGGGCCGGCTAACCGCGCAGGTAAAAGGGTCGAGTGGAAAGATTGGTTTGGGACAAAGGCCGACAGTATTATTGGACAAGCATATTGCAGTATGGATGTGAAACGGTCCCGAGCTGTAATTTTCCACTAACAATGATAATGCAGTCTGGATGTGAGGTGTCCAGCAATGTCAAGGACTATGCGGCAAAAATGACCGATATAAAGAGGGTCAATTCTTTGTGTAAGTTTAGTGTGTGTTCCAAACTGACCTGAAGGAGATATGTTCTTGAGTGGGAATAGAAATACACGTCCCTAATGATGGAAAGAGGGGATAATAGTGTGGTATTCGCTAAGTGTTTTTTCGATTCCAGGAACATAGATGCCTAAATAAGGTATAAAGATATTAGATATAGTTTAGCATAGGAATATAGATGTGAAGGAATAGCATTTACCATTGCTTTCTATTAGTAGATAGTTTAGACTTTGGTGAATTCATATGTCTTATGCGGGTGTTCACTTCGGAAGCCTTGTCATTATGGCTGGAGAAGGACACTTGCATAAGTAGTAGAAAGGGGCGGCTGCTTATCACTGGATTTGTTATACTTTTCCAGGTTCCACTCTCCTAGTGAAAGCAGAGAAGAGATGAAGAGAAATACCCTTGAACAAATAAAGTACTTACATGGAACCAAACAGAATATGAACATATTTACGATGAAGAAAGAAATAAGTTAAATAAAATACAGAACACTGTATGCTCAAACGAATATACCACTAAGGCCCTTAAGGGAAGAGAGGGTAACCTGTGGCAAGCAGGGACACTTAAAACTACATGCATCTTATATGTATAATGAAGAAAGAATAGACAAGTAAGAACAGTGCTATTACTAAAAGACTATAAGAAGAACTGTGACGATGTGGTGGTTTTTCGATGATGGATACTTATCGTCATGAAACAGATTCAGGTGCATTCATAAACTTACGGGACTTTTATTACGGTACCTTGACTTAGTGGTGAACAGTTTTTGTTTTTTGCATTCAATCACGGATTTACCATCAGATTCAAGCATACGGATCATCCCGGGTGAGCTCTGTCCTGTTTGATGTGCTGTCCTGTGATCTTGTAGAATGAAAGGGCGAGAAGCAACACAGCTGATAGACATTCAGAGTTCATATCTGGCAACCACACTAGAAGAACATACCAACTACATAGACAATATCTATACATACACCAGACATAGTTTTTATTAATAAATCTTTTATCTTATCGTTGAAAGGAACTGTTGTCGGAGTATGTGTTGAGGGAATAATAGAGAGAGTGAAAGAAATAGATATATGGAAGGGAAGACAGAAGAGAGGAGTGTAGACCAAAGTCAGTCAATAATCCCAACAGATAATAAGTTTAAAGATGTGCTTGTTGATTCCAATCTCCTCTCTGGAAAATAACAGGACATAATTGGTGGAGCGAGCGGGATACGTACATACAGAATACCCATATGACCGGAAGGCATAACATGGCATATGAATAAAGGGGTACTTGCATATTGGCACAGGCATAGCGGAGTACCTACATGTTGGGACATACTGATTGGAATAAATAGAAGTATACATTGATGACTTTTAATGGAAGGACGTCCATTGGATATATGGTGCCATTACATTTATGGTAGAAACATTTCATGAATGCTGGTGACTTTACAGTGAGAAAGTTCCAGACAGAATGAATGTGGATAGGTGGTAAGACACATTACATACCTAGTCACACGGTCACACGTCTACATAAGTCTTTATCCTATATCTCCTCTTGTGGATGAGAGAGTGGTTGTGATGTACTGTGTGGGGTTGTAGATTAATAATATTTAAATGACATAGATAAATGATATAGGTTCTAGGTAGATTATCGGTTTATAGTGAGTACTTTTTACTGCCTTGAGGTGTCTTGACTCAACGTGCCGACTTACCTGCTTTAACTATGGCCACTCCCAAACTAACTACAGCAGAACTTAGGGCAAACGGAGAAGAAATTGGGTTGGCTGGTTCAGACTTAACTGATTACATACAAGAAAAAGGAAATGGAACAAGAGGCCAAGAAAATGGAACAAGAGGCCAAGAAAATGGACCAGGAGACCAAGAAACTGGAAATGGAACAAGAGGCCAAGAAAATGGACCAGGAGACCAAGAAACTGGAAATGGAACAGAATGCCAGGAGACAAGAAATGGAACATGAATACCGCTTGAAAGAGTTAGAACTCAAGACACAAACTAAGGGTGAAATAGATGCAGCAGAAGGAAGTTCATCTTCACCTGGGGCAACCTACATGAGTGGACAGGGTTACCATGCCATGAAGTTTCCCTTGGCAGTCTTTGATGAAAATAAAGAGAAGATATACCAGTTTTTGGATCGGTTCGAGGCTATGGCAGTCGCTATGGGACTGGATAGAACCAGATGGGCTCTTAAAATATCCCAGTCTTTACGTGGTTCGGGCTACGAGGTCTACACACGCCTACCACCAGGACAGGAAAATCAGTATGAGGAATTGAAAGCCGCTTTGATGAAACATTATGAAGTCACAGCACAAACGTATCGGAAGAAGTTTAGATCGTCTAGACGAGAGCCGGGAGAATTATTCGCCGCCTACAGTCTAAGGCTGAAATCCTATCTCCAGAAATGGATGGACTTGGCAGAATTCAAGAGGGATTATGAGAGTCTCGAAGAGATGATGGTGGTAGACCAAATGCGAAAGCAAATGTCGAAACCTCTCAGAACCTTCTTGGGAGAACAAGGGGCGGAACGGATTGATGTTGTGAATAAGCTGGCGGAACGATTCGTGGAAGTACATGGTGAAACTGAGGAACTAAGTACACAAACCAAAGGTCAAGAGAAACCAGAGAAAAAGAAACCTAAAAACTGGGAAGGAGAAAAAGGGGAACCTTATATAAAGCACACAGAGGAGAGTTCAGAGAAGGTGAAGGTAGGGAACCAGAGCACCTCGAATTCTCAAGCGAAACGACAGTGGTCTGAGAAGTGGTGTTCATTTTGCAAGGCAGCCTCTCACAACACCAAAGACTGCAGATCGAAACCTAAAAGTTCTTACTTCGCAGCATGCAAAGTGATTCCTACATCGGTGATCACAGACAAGGCTGAGGTCGGCGAAGGAGAAAGGAACAAAAAGGACACACGGAAACCTAGGAAAGGAACATGGTGCACTCACTGCCAGTCGATAACACATAATACTGTGGACTGCAGATGCAAGGCAAACGACGCCAATTGCATAACCAACCTCGAGGAATTAAAAGAGGAAGGCAAGGAAACGGTCAAGGAGATGAAAGACACTCAGGACCAAGAGAGACCACCTGTGGTTGAACTGATTGAAGTAAATGGCCAACAGGTTGCTTGTCTCTACGATACCGGTTTGGATGGGGAAGCGGTGGTGGACGCCAGCTTGGTAAGCCCAGACCAACTTACAGGGGAGACCATAGAAATACAGCCGGCAATGAGGAGTGCTGTTACCATGACGCTGCCAATCGCCAAGGTGGAGATTAAATCCAGGTACGTCACGGGCATTATTCCTGCGGCTGTATTAGCTGACTCCCTATTCCCAATGATCATTGGCACGAAATATGTCTTTTTGGGGATGCCCAAACAGCCAACCCACAAGGGAACAGTAGTCAGTGGATCTCAAGGGAAGGAAAAAGAGGCAGAGACACTATGCGACAACTCAGGGAAAGGAGAATTGCATACTGCCCAGAGGAAGGATACTACGTTGCATCCTTGCTACAGGAAGCTGCAAAGAAGTGCTGAGCCACCAGAACGGGGACAGTACTTTCTGAAGAATCAACTACTCTATCGGAGAGCTGGGAGGGGAGATAACCTGCACGAGCAGTGGGTGGTTCCAGAGACCCACCGTCCTCACATTCTTCAGAGTGGACACATCATAGGCGAGACTCGACATATGGGTGTCAGAGAGACCTTGCAGCAAATATCCGGCCATTATTGCTGGCCAGGAATGACCGGAGATGTACGCCGGTGGTTGAAGTCTTGTTCGGAGTGCCAGGAAGCACCAACCAACAAGCGAATTAAGAGGAAACTAGCTCTTAAAGTGGAAGACAAAGTGGAAGTGTGGAGTCCAGCAGAGACCAATATACTCCAAGTAGGATGGAAAGGACCTTATCCTGTGGAAAAGGTGGTGTCCAAGAACATCTACAAAATACGGATCGGGGAAGAGAAGAAAAATCTCCCTAGACATCTCATTAGGAAATATGAAGAGAGATCCGGGAGCAAAGCTTCGCACTTTATGGTGATGGCAGCCATTGGGACAAAGGTTACCAGTCCAGACGAAGACCAGAGATCGCCAGTACAACATAGGAGGGCCTATGGGACAGTACGTGATAGGTCAGATTTACCCAACGACAGGAGGAGGGAAATCACAAGTCAGGGAAAGGACAAGAGTGAAAGTTTCACCGGTAACCAAGTTCAGAAGGGGTGGGTAACGTCGGGAAAAGCGAGAATTACCCAGGACTCCAACCGAAGATTGGCTGACCAGATACAATATCGCCCAAGATGGTCCTGGAAACAAAAGTCCAGGAGATTTGGGAAAGACGACTCGGTCCATCGAGGACGAGGTGGAACATCCCCAGAGGCAAAGCCGGGAGAAACCAAGAGGACATGGAAGCAGTGTTACAATCAGGATGGGACAATCCGTCTGTATTGTGAGCCGTCGCTCGAAAGTAGGTCGACCGGACATACAGGAGCGAGGAGCCAACACTAGTTTCAGTTGTTAAGTAGTATAATAGGGTGTCAATTAGAGCGCCTACTGGATAATGTGAGGATCCAATCATATCATCAACACGTGATGTTAATAGCTACTTAGCAGCAGCTCAACGCACGGTGGATGTGATGGACGTTGTTGCTGCAACTGGACTTCACAGTGGAATACATCCTTGGTAAGGAGAAGGTATGAGCAGATTTCTTATCCAGACATCCAGCTCCGGAGGAAGAAGACTAGGATTGTGGATCATGGGAATCAAACCTACAGTGAGAAAGATTCGACGCGGTATAATCTCTTAAGAGGGGGCCTATGTCGTGAAATACTGAAGAGTTAATGATTCCCAGATGGACGACTGCATACACCGACTACCCAGGTAGGAGAAGGGTTAACTAAGGAGAGACCAAGCGCATGTGTTTATAGGTCAAGACAGGAGAAGTGGCCGGCTAACCGCGCAGGTAAAAGGGTCGAGTGGAAAGATTGGTTTGGGACAAAGGCCAACAGTATTATTGGACAAGCATATTGCAGTATGGATGTGAAACGGTCCCGAGCTGTAATTTTCCACTAACAATGATAATGCAGTCTGGATGTGAGGTGTCCAGCAATGTCAAGGACTATGCGGCAAAAATGACCGATATAAAGAGGGTCAATTCTTTGTGTAAGTTTAGTGTGTGTTCCAAACTGACCTGAAGGAGATATGTTCTTGAGTGGGAATAGAAATACACGTCCCTAATGATGGAAAGAGGGGATAATAGTGTGGTATTCGCTAAGTGTTTTTTCGATTCCAGGAACATAGATGCCTAAATAAGGTATAAAGATATTAGATATAGTTTAGCATAGGAATATAGATGTGAAGGAATAGCATTTACCATTGCTTTCTATTAGTAGATAGTTTAGACTTTGGTGAATTCATATGTCTTATGCGGGTGTTCACTTCGGAAGCCTTGTCATTATGGCTGGAGAAGGACACTTGCATAAGTAGTAGAAAGGGGCGGCTGCTTATCACTGGATTTGTTATACTTTTCCAGGTTCCACTCTCCTAGTGAAAGCAGAGAAGAGATGAAGAGAAATACCCTTGAACAAATAAAGTACTTACATGGAACCAAACAGAATATGAACATATTTACGATGAAGAAAGAAATAAGTTAAATAAAATACAGAACACTGTATGCTCAAACGAATATACCACTAAGGCCCTGAAAGGGAAGAGAGGGTAACCTGTGGCAAGCAGGGACACTTAAAACTACATACATCTTATATGTATAATGAAGAAAGAATAGACAAGTAAGAACAGTGCTATTACTAAAAGACTATAAGAAGAACTGTGACGATGTGGTGGTTTTTCGATGATGGATACTTATCGTCATGAAACAGATTCAGGTGCATTCATAAACTTACGGGACTTTTATTACGGTACCTTGACTCAGTGGTGAACAGTTTTTGTTTTTTGCATTCAATCACGGATTTACCTTCAGATTCAAGCATACGGATCATCCCGGGTGAGCTCTGTCCTGTTTGATGTGCTGTCCTGTGATCTTGTAGAATGAAAGGGCGAGAAGCAACACAGCTGATAGACATTCAGAGTTCATATCTGGCAACCACACTAGAAGAACATACCAACTACATAGACAATATCTATACATACACCAGACATAGTTTTTATTAATAAATCTTTTATCTTATCGTTGAAAGGAACTGTTGTCTGAGTATGTGTTGAGGGAATAATAGAGAGAGTGAAAGAAATAGATATATGGAAGGGAAGACAGAAGAGAGGAGTGTAGACCAAAGTCAGTCAATAATCCCAACAGATAATAAGTTTAAAGATGTGCTTGTTGATTCCAATCTCCTCTCTGGAAAATAACAGGACAGTATGTATGCATGTATGTATGCATGTATGTATGTATGTATGTATGTATGTATGTATGTATGTATGTATGTATGTATGCATGTATGTATGCATGTATGCATGTATGTATGTATGTATGTGTATGTATGTATGTATGTATGTATGTATGTATGTATGTATGTGTATGTATGTATGTATGTATGCATGTATGTATGCATGTATGTATGTATGTATGTATGTATGTATGTATGTATGTGTATGTATGTATGTATGTATGTGTATGTATGTATGTATGTATGTATGTATGTATGTATGTATGTATGTATGTATGTATGTATGTGTGTATGTATGTATGTATGTATGTATGTATGTATGTATGTATGTGTGTGTGTGTGTATGTGTGTATGTGTGTATGTATGTATGTATGTATGTATGTATGTATGTATGTATGTATGTATGTATGTATGTATGTATGTATGTATGTATGTATGTATGTATGTATGTATGTATGTATGTATGTATGTATGTATGTATGTATGTGTCATATATTTTTGAAGGGAGTGGGAGATAACTGTAGTGCATGCCCCATTTCTAACAAAAGAAGTAGAGCCCCATCCTCTTCTATCTTCAATAACCCCAGAATATGAACCTTGAGTTATCTGCAGGCCTCGTTCTATTAAGTAGTCTAGGAGATATAGATTATGGCCCTGGTGAGAATAATGATTACTAACTGGGATTCTGCCCCTTCTCCAAGGATTCTTTTAGCTCTGATCCCCCCTTTCTGTTGATCAAATCTGAGGAAAGTCTGGAGAATTTTCTCAGCCTGATTTAGATGAAGAAATCATGGATATTGAGCAGTTGATAGATCTAGAGTCTTCTCTCCCCCATTTTAGTAAGTCATTATGAGTGGATTTATTTTTAAGCAATCAAACACATAATCAATCACATTAGATTCTGGCAACATGATGTACACAGAAGTTGTTGACTCACAGATAGGTTTGAACTGATAAATTAACAGAAGGTCAATTCATGTTAATCATTTATTGACTGGGCCTGAGCCTTCTGGCCAGTAAACACATCTCTATTGTGATTTACACCAGATATATTAGAAAAGTTGCATATTGGACCATTGTCACAGACCATCAATAAGCAAGCATCAATATATGAGAGGTCAACAAGTGTGAAAACATAGTAAACATTTTGATGTTGTACATGTTAAGTGTGAAGATGCTGAATCAACAGTTTCCTGAAATTGGGTGTGGTGTGTACCAATTAGAAAGGTAACCTGGTTACTGGGAGATTTGGTAAGCCAGGGTCCATTGACTGATGGATCCACTTCAGGTATGCCCGTATAGCTCATCTGAAGGCCTCCCCATACTTTCCTCATGGCCAAGTCATCTTCCATCTCACTTGTGGTTCATCTCTTTCTCTCGGCTTCCCTCTTTCAGGTCTGATTTAGGTGGTTAGTTTGCTGATGTGTTGGGTGGTTGTTGGTAGCCACCAAGATCAATGTTTAA